>CM052719.1:28938663-28956163 GCA_028551405.1 Uromys caudimaculatus
GGTGGGAGGTGGAATTCCCTCCTAGAGGCGGGTTGGGGAGGGGATGGGGGGTATCCAAAGAGGAGATTCAGAAAAGGGGAAACATTGGAAATGTATATAAAGTATCAAAAATAAAAAAGGAGAAAAAAAAAAAAGAAAGAAAAAAGAAAATGTTTAAGCCAATCAGAGGCTAATGCTATGTGAACTTTTCTAGGAAGAGGTGAAAAAAAGTCTCTTCACCCAGACAGGGCACCAACTATATACCACATCTAGCTTGATGCATCAATGGATTTATTGAGTCCATTACAGAGCATACATGAAGAGCTCCTTACAGGAGCTTTGATAGCCCCCAAATAGCTACATCATCAGAAAGCCTCTCTCTATTGTAAATGGTGGCTTCCCAACAGCAGCATGGAGACTCCTTTTCAGCTAACCTTCCACACTTTCTATATTCTGTCAACCCCCAAGACCCTGAGAATTGCATACAGCTGGGAGATCAGTAGAACAGGGAGCACCTAGAATCTCAGGTGAGGATCTAATAGGCTTCCTCACAAGCCTTCCTCGAGGAGGCAACATCAACATCATCAGGGTAGCTTTGTAGTTACAGCTCTCATGAAGATGGCAATGACTTACACTCAGAGAACTTGTGTTCTACAACAGCCACAGACTATAGGAGAAGTTTGTAGATAGAGAAAACAAGGATATACAAGTAATTTAACATAAAGAAGAAGGGAAATTTTAAAAGAAGAAAATACCTTTGGGGGCTTTTTGTCAGATTTGAAATCTTCGTTGGCTTTTTTTTTTTTTTTTTTTAATTCTCATAGTTCTCTAACATTTCTGTTCTGTGACTTGGTCCTACCAAGCAAGGTTACAGTACAATTTCAACGCACTTTGGGGCTCTGAATGCAAGATTACTCAATCTGGTGAGAATCAGAACTATTTTTAGCATAAGTGGGAACTTTTCACCAGCTGGCACTGTTTGATGTATTTCAGCCTTGCTTGGCAGAGGCTCTATATGAAGAAGAACTATGATCTTAAAGTATTCTACCTAACACAGGCCTATAGGCTGTGGATAGAGGCAGGGATGCTCTTCTGGGAGAGAGATCAAGCTATGCTATTTCAACAACTAGAAAATCCAACTAAAGTTGATTGGAACACATTCTAGGATGGTTTCTGGATTATCGGGGTTGTGATATGATAAAAGGAAAACCCAGTAGGACATTTTCAGCAATGTAATGATGCAATTAAATATTTCTCTTTACTGAGTAGAACATTCAATAAGAGCATTACTACACGTGCAAGGCAGTGCATATATTTCACACAACTGAAACATCACGTCATAGCCTGAGAAAGCTTTTGGGGAAGCAGTGTGAAAGACACGAATGAACATGGTCCCATTTGGAGTTCCTTAGATCTACCTGATTTGGAGACCACACAAAAATATATTGACGCTGTTTTTAAATGTATTAATTTACATTAAAAATCTGAAGCATATGGAATTGACCTTAAACTTGTAGAATTATATTAACATTCCTGGTCTCTGTGGGAAAACAGTGAATTCTGTCTGAAGGAAAAAAGTTCTCTGACACTACCACAGTCCTCCAACATAGTTACTAAGAGAATTCAGGTCAAGGTTCCCCTTTTATAATACATTAACTTATCTTCTATAAACCTAAATTCATAGTGGCAAAATGCACTGAAAGATTATGAACACAGTAACTGAACCTATTCTTGCAGAGGTCATTGAAGTGAAGTTTTACAGGGTCCCATCCTTAGATGAAGACCTACCAGTAATTAATGGCTATTAAAAGAGCATGAATCAGAAATGGTCTCCTTGATAGGTTATCTAACCCCAAGTGGTCAGCCCCAAATGCATATACATATGAACACCACTAAATGAATTCAACAGGTTGAATTTATAAGTGTGTATGTATGTGTGTGTGAGTGTGTGTATGTGTGTGTGTGTAACAATAATAATTAAAGAAAATGGGTGTGAAAGTGAGAGTGGGTGGGAGAGGTATATGAGAGGATTTGGAATAAGAGAGTAGGGTCAAAATGATGTAAATACGGTACTCATTTGTGAAGTTCTCAAAATATAATAATAAAATAATTTTTTCTTTAAAGCTAGCCAGTAACATTTGGTCACTCCAATGAAAGTGTATTACAAGATTTCAGTGCCTTCAAGTAACCATGAACATAAATGGTCATCGAGAACTATGACTCTTGCTCTAGTATGCTATATTTTACAAAGGAAACAAGAATTCAAATCAAATAACATTTCATATTTTGTATGTGCATGCTAGGCAATGAATTGATACTAAATATATAACTTTCAATCTGGTCTTTCATTCAATATGATATTATGGCAGTGTTTACATTTTCTCAGTCATTTAAAATAAATGAACTGCTAGAGAGTGTGCAGTTTCAAGGTTTGACCTACAAAAATACTCTGTTAGTAAGAAGTGGACTGTTGAGTCACCTGAATTAAGTATGTATCTCTCCACATCCTTAATTTCAGCCTTTCTACTTTAACTCTGTTTTCATTCATTGTAATAAGTTTAGTTAATAAATTTGTCTAGAAATCTTAGAATAGTATTACCTGTGGTATCTATTAGAATTCATATCTGAACTAGGCATAATGATAATCTGTCATCAAGCACAAAGGAGACTGAGGTAGGTGAATGATGAGTTTGAGGCTACCCTAGTCCACATATATATTTAGGCATTTAGATATTGTCTTCGTTAGGGTTTCTATTGCTGCAATGCTTTCTTATAGATTATAGGAACACCAACTCAGGGATGGCACCACCCACAGTGGGCTGTGCCCTTCCCCACTGCTCATTAACTGAAAAAATGTGTTATAACTGGTTCTCATAGGACATTTCCTCAACTGAGGCTCCTCCCTCTCTGATGACTCTAGCTTGTGTCACCAAGCCAGCCAGTACAGATGTACAGATGTGTGTGTGTGTGTGTGTGTGTGTGTGTGTGTGTGTGTGATGCAATACATATATGGCACAAAACATTGCATAATTTGAACAATGGGACTATACAATCATGAAATAAATGTATTATACAAAAAATATCATAATATTTTTCCAGGTACCATAATCAGTAGTAGCATTAGCTAGACAAAGTGAAATGCCTCAACCTCAGATGTGATACGTCATGAGTGCCAAGATAAAGACACTAAGGTTACTTCTAAATTTTTGTCAGGAATAAACTGACACAGAATAATCTTACTTAAGTGAATATAAAGGAAATTCCCCATTAAAATGGGAAGCAAATAAGCTTTACAGTAAGGAAATTAATTTCCTAAATAAAAAGTTAACACCATATACAGAATGGTCCTCCGGTGCTTCGGGAGAAACACTCATCCTTGAGAGGTTTTTGATGTTGCTATTGCTGGACCAGTTGACACTGGTTCACTTAACTTAGAATGTTGTTAAGTCAGAGATAGACAGATCTTTTCCAAGTTTTGTCTTAGACAATGAACAAACATAAAATACAATTAGGTCTTGGATGAATGAATACATGTGTTCCCTGTCAATAGAAAAACTGAAGGAGAAATATGCTAGAGAACTCCTGGCAATTCCAAGAGGCTGAGGAGCCTCTTTACTGTGTGCAGACACCAACCAGACTTCAGCTGAAAAAAAGAGTAGATGAGTATTCCAAGTACAGGGGTATCAACAAGACCTGCAGCATTCAATCATCAGAAAATAACTTGAAGATGGAGCAATCTAACAGAAACACCACATGAGATTCCTCTACACACCCACTCATACCTTTAAGATGCTTATGTTTAAGAATGAAGGATGCTCACCTCTGTGATTGTCAGGGGAGCACACAGTTCATTCTGGGAGGTGCTATCCCTGAGCTGGTCCTTGGGTATATAAGAAAGCAAACTGAACACATAGGAGTAAGCATTCCAGTAAGCAGCACTCCTCCAAGACTTTTGTGTTAGTTTCTGCCTCCAGGTTCCTGCCTTGAGTTTTTGCCCTGGCTTCTCTGGATGGACTACAAACTATAAGCTGAAATAAACTTTTCTGCCCAAGTTGCTTTTGGTCACAGTATTTATCATGGCAATAGAAGCTTAAGATAGTTTGAAAATCATGGGTTACAAAGGCTATAATGTGGCTTACTATCATCAGTATCTGTAATTTCTTATACAGAGGAAGGAGTTGGGTGATTTCATTCAGGTATAGAAATGTTTAGAAATGCATTCATTTAACTTTTAAGGCTAAGATCATATAAAAGAATACCTACCTCTATACTTACAGTTTATATTTTAAAAAAAATGGACACTAGAAAGTATTTGAGAAATCTGATCAATAATGAATATCCCTTTAATGAATTATTAGTTACCTATACTAAATGTTACATTACTATGAAGTCAGTGGTTTAAAAACAGAGTGTTATTATTTTTGTGCTTTCTGTGGGTGAAGCAGTCTATCAGGGTTTAGGCGGAACCTGAGCTCAGTGTAGAAGAATCACAACCTGTAGGCTACATTCTTGTCTTGAGGCTTGATTGGTTACAATCCACTGAGCTTGTAGTTATTGGCAAATGTTGATTTCTCACAGTTGTAGGACTGGGTGTGGCTTTGTACTAGTTATCAACCGGATGTTATTCTTGGCCCCTATAGGCCACATGAGGCTTACTAGTACTCTGACTTTCCCCATCCTGGTGCTTACTTCATCCAATCAGCAAGGAGACTGTCTACTGCTAGTAAACATGCTGCAAAAACAAAGTTTTATGTAGGATAATTGGCACAGTGTCCCTCACTTTTCTATATTCTGTTCCTAGAAAGCTGTCACACCGGCCCCGCAGGGAGGTAATGCACAAAAGCATGCGCATCAGGCAGGAATTTAAAGGACATGAAACATAAATTTCTTCTCTCCCAAGTGTCATCGATTGTTTAGCAGCATATAAAAGTCCAAAATGTTATTATCTACATCGGTTCATATATGGAAGAATTTCCTGGGATACATAGTTAACTCCTACAGTGCAGCCACTCTCAATCTGTATACCTGTGAAGCCAAAAAGGAAAGTTTTATACTCCAGACATACTCAGTATCAGTCATAGGATAGGCACAAGGGAAAACCCATCAACGTTTTCATTTTAAAATGAGACAGGTCAGGCATGGCAGCACAAGTCTCTAGTGCTAACAGTAATGAGGCAGGAACATAGGACTTGTTGCAAAGTAGAGGCTAGCCTGGTTGAATGAGTGTGTTCCCTGACCAATTAGAGCTACATATTGACATCCATTCTTTAAAGAACAAAGGAAGAGGAAAAGGAAATGGGAGATGCTCAAATCTTGCCAAATAACCACTGAGAGTTCTTGTTTGGTTTCGGGTCCCACGCCTACGTCTCCACGGCCATCTCTAAGTCTCCACGGCCGTCTCTAAGTCTCCACGGCCTTCTCTGTCGACCCTCCTTTACCTAGTTTTAGCTTCAGTTCTGCTTTGGGTTTTCCTTTATATCAGCTCTGAGAATCAGAAGCTGGACGCTTCCCTGGTTTTTAATACCTGTCATGTCAGGAGAAAACCCAGGAAGTCACAGGAAACTCCCGGAAGGGCTTTAGTTGATGTAGGTGGTTGATCCTTACATTAGATTCTGTGACTAAGATGGTATGCATGATTAGTCAACCATGGACAACTAGCTCTAAAAATAAGCTTAGGATTGATCTTACTTAAACTAGGTAACTGTAAAAGCTTACTATATGCCAGCTAAAATATTTAATTGTGTAATGAAGAAAATGCTATGATACTGTACGATGAAGGAGCGATTTTCAGATCTAGATTCAAGCAACCACGATACTATTCTAGTTTCTGATGCATCCCTCTCCATTCTAACTCTTTCATTCAAAAGAATTTGTACTCAGATTCATTTCCACAAAGAATAAATGTCATCCCACCAAATTCCTGAAAGTAAGTACTAAAATAAACCAGTATACCCAGCATCCCTATTAGAGAAGTAGTCAATGCAGGGAATTGATTTGATAAGAATAAACCTGCTACTTAACTGCGTAATGAGCCAAACCAGACCCCTGAAGCATGAGCCCAGAGGAAAGGCAGTCACAACCCACTACACAACAACGTGAGATGTGGGAAGAACCAGCAAAGTAAGAAATGTTCAGAATCCCGGAGGAGGCAGAGACCATTCCCTCAGCTGCACTGTGGAGATTACATTGCTGTCAGACGCTCATTGGCTGATTAGTACTCAAATTTATCGCCAAGCTAATCTGTGATCCATGAGTTCAAGGCCAGGCCAGTCCACATAGCAAGTTCTAGATTAGCTAGAACCACACAGGCACTGTCTCAAAAGGACCAAAAGAAAAAAGAAAAACTGCTTGCTTCCCTCACAAAAATCTTGGAGATTAAAACACTCCTGGAAAAACTCAACTTATAATTGCCTAGCCATCAATATCTTTGACGTCATCAATGGGACATACAAGAGGTTAGACGTTTTCTCTGGACTATACACCCTCTAGGTCTGTTCTCTCCTTTTTTTCAGTGTCTAAAACTTGCTTAGCTGTAGAAGCACATTGCAGTTCACACTTAGAGTATTTGGTCATTTACTCATTTTCAAACGTTCTCTCTGACCACACACGGAGCCCCAGGATGCGGGGATGACTTCCTCTTGGACATCATGCTCTTTGGTACTCACCACAATGTCTGCTGTGTAGGAATCATTAATGTATATCTGATGTAGCAATAGAAAGAACACCTTACCATTGTTAATGGAAGTTCTACAGGGACTAATTCTTTCTATGATCACATGTGGTGAAAGAAAATGGGTTTTCCCCCTATATGAAACCAATAAAATAAGTAATCATTAATTGGCTATATTATTTAATAACTTCAACATTATATGTTATAATACTAAAGATATTCCCAAGGGAACTTAGACTTTTTTCTCATTTTAAAATTACCCTCTAGAGATAGAATAGCTCCCACCTGAAAAATCAATGCTATCAAAAACATAAAATGAAAATGTTTAATTCTCTTTCAAACCTGGGTTAAGTTCAACACAAATCAATAAAACATTTTCCAAGGCCAAAGGGGACCCATGTTACATTTAGAAGGTAAGTGAATGCATAAAATTGTAATCTACGCTGTACTTAATTTTTAAAAACAAATGAACATTTTATTCTGTGGCTCATGTGTTATAATAATGTAGACTTCTTTACATCCCAAGACCAAACAATGCAATGGCACAAAAAAAGGACATTTTGTTGCTCTTTTTGTTTGTTTTATTTTGTATAGTCTTCATATACCAGTAAAAATAAACTCTTTAATAAATAAATATATATATATAATAAATATTTATAAATTGAAAAATGTATAAATAGGTCCATTCTTCGAAAAGAAAAGTTCCATCTCAGTGTGGCATGTTTTGTAGATCAAAGTCATCTAGAATTCTGATTTTTTTATGTATAATATTATAACCTTTCTACAAGGTCCTCAGAATTTATGAGACAGTAATTATGTCATCTCAATCCACTTCTTCAACATGAAGTATCTATTTTTAAGGTAACTGTCCAAGTAAACATTATCCAGAGATGTGAGGCGTCAGCAGCAAAGTTCACATTATCCACAGATGAACTGATTTCAGCGTCAGTCTACTGGAGAGACTGAGCCAATGCGTCTAAGGAGCTACAATCCACTTATAAAGAATGATCTTGCTTTGCTTCAAGTTAATTCCTTATTCTCAATAGTCTTCCCACGTAGAGTCTTTCAGTGAAAAGCAGACTCCGTGATCTCCTGAACATCTTCTTCAGTGTTATTTAACAGCCAGAACTGTGAAATGACTCTAGGTTCATCAAGTGTACATCAGCAGGTCTTTGTATAATTCTGGAACTCTTTCTGGGTCTACTGGTCTTGGTAAGAAATGGGTAAACTTTTGATGTCTTTTGGACCTGGCACCATCTCTTGGAGTTCCATCTTTGTTCAGTGCTACAAAATACCTGCGACCCGTGTCTCCATGTTTATATATGTTGGATGAATAGGTATTATACCAATTCTCTTCAAATTGTTCCCTGAAGATGCATTCAGAAGTCAATTTTTCCTTTTAAAAAAGAAGAAAAAGAAATAGAGAATTTTAGAAATACCTTCAAAACAAGTTCCTTACAAAAGTCTCAACTCTGTGTTATTATTTCTTGGCTTATAGATATTCACTTGTCAGGTTACATTATAATGTCTCCTTTTGGTTATGTTCATACAGCATGTGGAATTGCCCTCCTCTTTATCACTTTATCTAGTCAATTAGTTCAAGGAACTTTAAGCCAAAATTTCAAGCTCTCAATTTTATTTTCAAGCATGCAATAAATATTTTGAGCTTTCCTGTGCTCTGCGTTATCACTTACCCCATCACCATCATTAAGCTGTAGTTCACCTTATCCCATCATGGGATAGATACCAAAGGCACAAACATCAAATCTCTGCTAGCAAGTTGGGCAAGCCAAGAGCTTGCTACAATTTAAATTTCTAACTCAAGTTCATCACTTCAAATTAGGTATCATCTAATAAATATATTGTTCAATGATGAAGTCTCCATGATTAACTTCAGATTATGCTACCATTAATATCAAGGAAATGAAGTAGAAGTCCAATGCTTTCTTATTTTTTCAAACTTTTCTCTCCCTCTGTCTCTCCTTTCTCTCTCTCTCTCTCTCTCTCTCTCTCTCTCTCTCTCTCTCTCTCTCTCTCTGTGTGTGTCTTTCTCTGTCTGTCTCTCTCCCCCTCTCTGTGTTCATATGTGCATACATATATTCTTAAGGTGAAACCATATTGTTTATTTATTCCAACACATACCGTGAACATTGTATGCATGTGCTTTCTCAAAATTCTATGAAATGTTTTGTAATTCTATCATCAGATCACTCTGCAATGCATACTTTTTGTCTTTATCCAGGGCTGATACCCAGAGTTCTGTTTCTGGTAGGAATGATTAAAATACAGAAGAATTGGAAAGACCTGGGACAATGGACAGGAAGGCCAGGTGCGATTATAGCAATATTGGTTGAAAATTTAAAAAGTGAGACTGAATGACTTAATGTATTATGACCTCAGTGTGCTTAAATTTAGAATAT
Source organism: Uromys caudimaculatus (assembly GCA_028551405.1). Classification (NCBI taxonomy): domain Eukaryota; kingdom Metazoa; phylum Chordata; class Mammalia; order Rodentia; family Muridae; genus Uromys; species Uromys caudimaculatus. Next base: position 28,947,733 of record CM052719.1, read on the forward strand.
TGGTTTCTAATTCCCACATACATATGTAGGAATATCTGTTATGTCAGCTACATGTATTAATGTCTATCAGAAATTATTGATAGAGATTAAAATAGATAATCCTTATTTCAAAAATTATAATAATAATTAAAAATGATAATACATACTGATCCATAAAGTTCTCCTTTGTCATTCATCCCAAGGTACAGGCCACTGTCCACACCTCTGATACTGACCAGTCCCACTGCCACACTGATGAATTCCAGGATACCTGAATTTATAAACAAAATAAAGATTTGGATTGGTTAATAAACATAACTACAGGATGGAGAGTGATAAATATCAGCGCTTTTAAATATTCAACAAATAAATGGAAGCTATCATTACAACAGGTGAATAGGTAACAAAGTTATTCCTGGTCTTCTGTGACTCTACCAGTTAATTATAAGCATTTTCCATGAATTATTTTGATTTTCTATACAATAATCAGACCAATCTCTTATACTTCATATGGATCTAACATTATTTTAAAGCTTAGAAAGGGCTTCCTCTTGGCTGTAAAGATTGATCAGCAGCTAAGAGCACTTGCAGCTTGTTTTGATTAAGATTTCCTGTCAACGTGACACAAGCTAGAGTCATCTCAGAAGAGGGAACCTCAGTTAAGAAAATGCTATCAGGTTGGCTGGTGGCAAAGCCATGGTCATTTTCTTGATTGTTGATTGACATGGAAGGGCCCATCCCACTGTGGGCACAAGGATCCCTGGTCCGATGGTCCTGGGTCCTATAAGAATGTGAACTCAGTAAGCCCTAAGAAGCCAGCTAGTAACAACAGCATTGCTTCCTTCAGGCTCCTAGGCTGCCTCTCCTCAGAGATGATGATGAACTGGGATTTACAAGATGAATAAATCCCTTCCTTCCCCCAGGTTCTTTTCAGTTCATGTTTTATAACAACAATAGAAAACCTAACTAAGACATTGTTCTTGCAGAGGACTCTGGTTTGGTTCCCAGCACCCAAATGACATAAAACCAGCTACAGCTCCAGAGAATCTGACACCTTCTTCTGGCTTCTGTGATCATTGTGGCACACTCGTGGCATACAGATATATGTGCAGGCAAATCCCATACAAATAAAATAAAATTCTAAGAATAAAGAGCTAATCATTAAATTTTACCTCAACTTAAAAATAATCTCTGATAATTAAAAGGGAAGGTAGTTTTATTGCCATGCTAGATGGAAAGAAACTAAGGCTCAAAAATATTTACTGAAATGCTCAAGGACATAATCTTCGTAATTAATAAAAATGGTGCTTGAACTTACATTTTCTGAAGCCAAGTCTAATGGCTCTACTCCACAATGTGGTTTATTGAGGGAGGGCAATAGTTTCTAGACTTTGTAGGTTGAAAAGTGTGCTATATTCCATGATCTACAAAAGTATGTTGTGCAGTTCAGAGAAGCAATAAAGCTTTGTAATTCATTATATATGATAGCCAAATACTAAGAGTTTAATATGCAAATAGATGTTTCTATCCATAATGTTCTGAAGTTATTTTGATTTACTAGGAGGTAAACTAATTTTGAAAGCTCTCAACTTAATACACTAACAGACTACAGTTTTAAAAGATACAATTAATCTCTCTCTCTCTCTCTCTCTCTCTCTCTCTCTCTCTCTCTCTCTCAGATACCCTCTTCCCCTTCCCCCTCCCCTTCTCCTTCCCCTTCCCCTTCCCCTTCCTCCTCCATCTCCACCTCCTCCTCCTCCATTTCTTCCCCCTCCTCCTACTCCTCCTCCTCCTCCTCCTCCTCCTCCTCCTCCTCCTCCTCCTCTCCCTCCTCTTTCTGTGCACACTAACCTTTGGACTTACAATACCTTTTTCTGGTTCTTTCCTTAGATCGCTGAACAAGTATCGCCATACATCCTGAACTTGGATCTGCCCTCCTTAATACTTTGCGCCTTCACCCTTTCACCCCACCCTAAGCTCTACAAATAGCATAAATGTGTACCAGTTACCCTGACTCTTGCTCTTAAGTCATTTCTTGATTTATTATACAGTTCCTATTTGACCTTGTGGTACTCTCAAAGCCAAGAGAAAGCGCAGAATCTGATGGTTTGCTGATATGGAAGGCTCTATTCTACCCATAGATTAATTCACTCTTTGGCAGACAACAAACAAACAAAGAAAAAGCATAGACTCTTATTAAGGCAGATGAGTTCTTTTGAAGTAATAAGATTTCAGACTAGTAGAACTCTGGAGCTACCAAGGGATCTTACGGCACAATACCCTACTAAATAGCCTGTAAATGGCCTGAAAAAGTCAGTGTCCCTAATGGAGAGGCTACAGTGGGGAAGAGTAGAGGCAGCAGGAAGGTCTAGGCTCCACAGGACACCGGCACTCTGACAACAATGGATTGAGGGAGTGAAGGAGAATCACATCCACTATCAAGCTTCTCAGTGGAAGATTCATGTCAGGAACAAAAACATAAACCTGAAACATAATTGACGTAAATACATATAAATGGAATCTCAGCCAGGATATAATTATATATGCATAATTACTTTCAATTATATTGAATATTCACTCAGATTAAAAAGGACGCATGACTGACGAGCACCCAGTGTTCCTACCCCAGGACACACTCCACCTACGCTTTAGATCTTATTTTCAGATAATGCTGTCCAAAATATGTAATTACAGAAGTAAAAAATGATTACCCATGTCTTTATAATAATTATATCCAATAGTTTTAACTTTTAAAACAACATATAAAACCATATACGCAACCAGGCATAAATGATTTTTGCCATGGCTCATGGAACTGATGGGGGAAACATTACATGTGGAGGTTTTTTTGTGCTCCTCCTAAAGATTTTAGCCACACTTTTAAATTCTGATCCTTTTTCTCACCAAAGAAATAGTATACCACCTAGTAATTTGTAATCGTTTGATTCTTAAATGAGATTTGACAAGTCTTTCTTATTTATAATATGAGGTGGCAACTAGGCTAATTCTTTCCCAGAGAACAGACGTGAAGAACTTTCCTTAAGAGGTAATCACAGATTTTAGGTAGATTTTCTAATGCCCAGTGTCCCATAAAAAGACTTGGAGGTCCTTTGTCTTTCTGGTATCATTTTCAAAGCTGGCCTTTTCTTAAATCATAATAAACAGGTGAGTCAACCCACAATGCAACCACATCAGACAAATCTCGGGAGAATAAAGAAGAATAAAGGAGAAAGCTTTAAAGGAATATGTTTGATCTCAGGCTACACTTTTTTCTAAAGGAATGATTCTATGTTTACGTGTTAGGTAAAGTCTTCCGTCTATACTATGGTGCAGAAAAACTCTGCTAGAGAGATTTGGGGAGCTCAGATAGGGTGTTATTTTAGCCTCACTGAGAACTCTGTTAATGTACAGTTGATATAGTTTTAAGTTTTTAAAAATCTGAGCCTTTTTATTAAATTCAAATTGGTATAACATTATTTGAGTGGTAGTTAATATCTTAAATAGTCATCCTTGAGGTTTTTTTTTTCAAAATATTTATTTTATTTTATTTTGGATATTTTATTTATTTACATTTCAATATCATAGAAGTGAGCTTTCTTTAAATGGGAGGGTATCATTTAATACTTAGTTACTAAGGCACTAGCAAAAGGAGAATGGAGAAGCACACAATGTTGCACACATCAAGTATGACCTTGCCTCTTATCCTCTGGCAGTCAGTTAAGGTGTCTAGGCCACTCAGAGCACTAGAAGGCAGTTCCTTTAGGTTCACATACTATGGGTTATCTTCCTTTTATGTAACAGTGAATATTTTGTTTCTCTATAGAATCTTTCTCTAAAACATGACTTAAGCCAACACAGAAACAAAGTCATATTTTCCTAAACAGTCATTCAACAGATAAGCTTTACAATGTATTAGTAAGTATACGCCACACCCATTCCTAAAGGATCATGTTTCAGTACAGCTCACTGAATGTTACCACGTCTTCGAGTATTCACCAATCTCTTCCAACATAATCTGTCTTCTAAGGAGACAGAACACAGTGGAAGAGATAACACCTACATTACAAGGGGCTTAAAGGAAGCATTTCCTTACTCCATTGGTATGTGGCAGAAAAGTCGGATCTTGCCTACAGCCTACATTTAACTTCTGGCTGCTTTGCCTGAAAGTGTTACCGCATTTGGGAAGATTTTTAATGTGATGAGTACAGTACAGTCATTCTTAAAGGAAGAGAACTAGATCAGCTGGTGTCAGGCAAATTTTTTAAAATCATAACGTCAGCCTCCTCCACTTAAAAAAAAAAAAAAACAAAAAAACAAAAACACTTTCCAAAAGTGACCCCAGCTTGGCCACTAGGTCATAGCGCTCTTCAGTGGGAATTTGGAAGGGATCAGTGGGAGCTACAAACACGTGGGGCTTTTTAAAAGTCAGTTTTCTAAGCCCTTAAGTGCTGCCAAATGACCACCACATGCTGCTCCTCCCATCTAAGGTTACAAATGCTTCTCAAGTGGAGAGATTTACACTTCCACAAAGTTTTAATGAGCACTGCAAGTGCACAAAGAAATGGGAGGGCAAGAAGAAGAGGAGAATGAGACAAGAAAGAAGGACTCCGAAATGAGACGCTCCGGAAACGCCATACTGAAAAGGAAAGATGTGTGTTGTGGTTCCTCATGGTGCTGACAAATAAAAGACATGTTATTGTTGTTAAATAAAATGCCACCCTTCAATGACATCACAGGTTAGATAAGGAAAGTCCCTTGAGCGTGTTAGCAGGTAAATTGATGAAAAATGTAGCCACAGGGCAAGTATCCTGGGATATTAGGATCAGAAGGCACCTTTAGCAAACTGTCTGATTTAACCTGTCTTGTCTGTTGTGCAGGCAAGAAAGCAAGACTCACACTGAGGGGGGCACTTGCTAGCTACCTGGCTGCTGGGGACTCATTAAGAGTAGATACTTTACTGATCTAATCTAGAGTCCCTTCATCCTATTAACCCCTTCTGCTTCCGGGCATTGCTGTTGTAGGTAGAAAAGATTCTCTGTGTTCCCAGCCGTATCTTCTTTCGCTTCCCCCATTTCCTCTTACCTAAGGTCAATACCAAGATCTCTGCTTTCCAGTTTCGCAATTTCTAAAGGGAATCTTGGCCAGGTGGGCATGCTCAGTCCTCCCGCCTCCCTCTTTCCATCTCCCTCACTCTCCACCCTCAACCAGAACAGAGAACTGCAGCCAGGCCGCCCTCTAAGTAGACACGTGAAGATTCACATCCTGTTTAAGAACCATCCCTTCAGAGAGAGAGAGAGAGACACAGACAGACTAGCCGCATAACTGTGGGACATGTTTTAAGAACTGGAATGCTTCCCGTTATTCATTTTCAAAAGAAGTAGGCACAGAACTGCAAGTGTGGAAGTAAAAGAAAACCATAAAGGGATCTCCTAAAATAATAAAATTGGCTGTGAAGGCAGGAGTGCAGGCAAGGCTGGGGGACAAAACAAGGTTCCTAAGTCCAAGACTTTGTGGCCCAGGCAGTAGAAAAAAACAGTAGCATTGTACCCTGGAGTGAAGGCCCCATCCACCCTTTCTCCTCCCACACCCTGCACTAAGAGTTGTGCTCCTCCAGGGCAGGACAATTTCTAACAAGCTCTGAGCCCGGAACAGCGCACCCCAAAGGTCTAGGGGCTCAGGTAGCACACAGCTCCGGCTCATGCCGTCCCGCCAGCGTGGAGGTGGGAGGCGAGAAGAAGAGAAGGGGAGTTGAGGGCTCAGGAGCGGGCTGCTTGTACCTACCGAAGAGGCTGTGATCCTGCCGGGTGCCCTGCACACTGCCGTCGGGCAGGATCTGCAGGTGGAAGCCGGTGCGGCAGTAGAGCTGCCGGCGGCGCAGGATGCCGTGCAGGTGCGCCAGCTCCACGGAACCCGGCCCGCCGCGGGCGCCCCGTTCCAACGCGCCCCGCCGCTCCCCTAGCAGCGGTGGCCGCTCCCCTGCAGGAGGCAGCAAGAAGTGCGACCCCACCTGCTGGCCCAAGCCCTCCAGGCCACCCAAGAAAGCCCCGACTTCGGTCAAGGGAGCCATGGAAGGGCCGAACAGGATGACTGAAATTCCAGAAAACAGGAGACCTCCCCCCAATAAAAAGTGTAGCGAGGGTGGCGAGACAAATGCAGAAAAATTGTAGCCAAATAGATACAAAAAAAAAAAAAAAAAAAGTTAAGACTGGGTTACTCCTGTGAGGTCTCTGCAGGGACAGTGCACTGCACTGTCTTGGATGGATCTTCTCTCCTTGGGCAGGTGAAGGCTGGCTGCTGGCCTTGCAGAAACATCTATAGTTGAGGCTGTTGATTTGGGGCTGGGGCTGGGGGCTGGGGCTCCAGCTCAGCAAACTGATCAGATCAGAGTCCTGTGTACATACACTCCCGGTATATATGCGGGTCCTCTTGACATATGCTAATCAAGTCCTTTCAAGCGCGCCGGGGAGGTTGGTTTTGTTTGAAATCTTAAACCAGCCTCCTCTCTACACGTTTTGCTCGTCGGAAGTGACTAAACGGAGCCCTTGGAAAACTCATTCCTGCACTTGGCCAAAGTCAGTCAGCTAGCAAATTCGGGAAGGCTCAGCCAACAACATGATGTACTACGTTGTCTCTGGGACAACCAAGATGCTGTTTAGCCGCTCCTGTACAAACAACCACCTTTGATGTGAGCTCATTCGCAGAGAGAGAAAGCTGGGAGAAAGAGCCCAGCTTGCAGAATATAGAAAGGGGGTGGGGGTACAGAACCGGAGATGAGTGGGAGGAGGAAAATGAGGGCGCAAGAGAATTGGACCCCTTGGAGCTGCTGGGAGCCTGCAGTGGACAGGTGCAAAGAAAGGCAAAGAGGAAGAAGGGAGAAGGGCGTTACCTGAGGCTTAGACCTGCCCAGACACACATGAAAGGAAAATCAAAGCTCTGACAGTTTAACTCACTAATTTTAAAACACTAATAAAATGTACAAGCATTACTCTTTTCTTTTATCATTTAGATGGGGGATTTTCTTTACATAATCAAGCTTAAGAGTAGAAACGCCTCCCCCCCCCCCCAAGTTCTCTTTAATGTTTATCTTAACTCAGCAAATGATATAAGCAGGATTGCCTTATGTCTATGTGGAAATGATAAATTGTGTGTGGAGATCCTGAGCTTCTCATTAGAATAGTCAAATAGTACAGTATAATCATGAATAGTAACAGTACATTCAAATAGCCTGGTTCACATTCTTATAATTTGCTGTGAATGAAAACTATGCATCGATAATAGTTAAATAAATGATAGATGCCTCTGTGCCCTTATCCAATCTAAGAACACTTCCTTTTGTCTTAGCTGTAATTTCTTAGAAGCTGATCTTTTTGTTGTTGTTGTTGTTGTTGTTAAATTCACACTTCAAGTATAAAAATCTCAAGATAACTAGACAAATAATTTTGGTTCTTGATGAGTGTCAGAAATTTCAAAATTACTGGTAAGTTTTAAGAGTACCTAATCATATTTGCAAAACAAAAATTGACCTGAAGGAGTTAGACATATTAAAACTTTGTTCCACTGGCTAGCCTCAAGAGCTGGCGAGGGAAATCCGTAAGTGGCAGAAAAATTGAGAATCACTGGTCAGATTTACTCTTTCCCTGTGCAGCATAGAGTTTCAAAGAATAGCTTAAGATTAGAATTTCAGTCTTGTTTTGTGCTCTTTTCAGAAAAAGCCTAAACTTGGGAGCTCAGATGGATTTGACTGGTTTATTTTATTTTTTCTGTAGGCTGGCTCTTCCTCTTCCTCCTCCTCTTCTTTCCTCCTCCTCACCTTCTCTCCTCTCCCTCCTCTCCCTCCTCCTCCTTCTGCTTTGGATAATTAATTGGCAGGTGCTTTAAAAGAGGTAAAGTTACACTTTTTTGTCACTACAGGCCTAACTAGTGACCCTTGTGAACTAGGTTATAAAAGAGACCTTAAAACAAGTGATTTACTGTTGATAGACACAAAATAAAACAAAAGCCCAGGCTAAAACCAACAACCAGATCAATTACTTTAGAAGCATATATCAATAAGTCTCTTCTAAAGGATGCACCAGGTAGATGTCATATTTTTTTACCTTTCAAATAACCACAGCCTGTTTTGTGGTGGGACCCCCAAATCCACCACAATCCAGATTTCAAAGCACATCTGTGTAAACATTATCACATCGGTGTAAAGCATCAACCAATGAGCTTTTACTTTGAACCGAATCTTCTTAATTGCAGTGTTAAATCAAAGAAAGTTAGATCAAAGTTATGTGAATCTCATAGCGGGGTAACTAAAGTAGCCAGAATATACATTGATCACTTTTAAAGAGGAGGCACTTAGAGGTTTTAAACTTAGATCAAGTGCCTTTTAAAAGAGGTCTGTTTCAAGATCTAAGTTCTATGCAACATATAATGCTGTTAATTATTCCACAATATATTATTGTCA
>CM052719.1:28961038-29003806 GCA_028551405.1 Uromys caudimaculatus
AGGACCACCAACCAAAGAATACACATCTATGGACCCATGGTTCGGACCACATATGTGGCAGAGGATGGTCTTGTTGGCCATAAGGGAGAGAGGAGAGGCCCTTGGGCCTGAGGGTGTCAGAGGCCCCAGTAAAGGGGAATGTCAAGGTGGGAATATGGGAATGGGTGGGTGGGTGGGTGGGAGGTGGAATTCCCTCATAGAGGCGGGGATGGGGAAGGGATAGGGGGTTTCCAAAAAGGAGACATTGGAAATGTAAATAAAGTATCAAAAATAAAATAAAGTAAAAAAAAGAAAGAAAAAGAGCCCTCAGAAAGGATGGTTCACATCTGTGCAGTAGCCCCTTCTGGTTTAATGTCCTGTCGGCCTGCATAGTCATCAGAAAAATACATTTGAAAGAAACTTCATTTTGATAAACAGATTTGAAATAAGACTGAAGGATATTTGTACCCCACTTTGAGATTTATTGCTCAGGTTCTGTCCTGTTAAAACTATTTCAACCCTTCCTTTTTCACTGGGGTAATTTCCAATTTGAAAGATCACCTTATCTTTTTGGAAAATATCTTGAATCTTGTGGGTTGACTTTAATTGTACTCTTTCATCTCAAAAAATCCACCATAAGGACAAACTCTTCTGAAGCATATCAGTAAGTCAGCGTAATTTCTGTATTTCACTGTAGCCACGAGTGTAATGATTAATTGTGGGTATCACAGAGCATAAGTATCTATGACAGAAACTTGGATTAAAGTATATGCCTCCAAAAATAAAGTCAGGATTCTAGTCAAATGTGGTTTCCTTATATTGCACTCAGGGGATGGAGGAACAGACCTCTTTATTCTGGAGTAGCTTGCTCAAGGATACCTGTACACCCTTGCAATGATGTCATGTAGATCATCTAGTGGCCTCCTATAAGGTCTTATCACTAAGTGAAAAGTCTACTTCTTTTCCCTTGATGCTGTCATTTGGAGTTTGTAGAGGGCTGAGCACAAGATTTGAGATGGCCTTGACAAATTGGAAGCCATTTTTGAAGTGTGTGGGGTTTGATAAGCTTCAGTTCCCAAAGCATTTAGGAGTCCCTGTACTTCCAAACTTTGTATTGAGATCAATCCCTACTTTCTGAGACACACTAATTTATTTTAAAAGAAAAAAAACCACATTGAATAAACGATTCAAATATTACTTTTTTATGACTGAATACCTTCATGTGGATAATATACAGATTTTTAACTGGAATCAATTTAAGCATTTGTTAAATGAGTTACATCACTGACATATGAATTTGAAACCTATGCTGATCAAGTCTAAAAATTATTGACTGCCTATACAAAACCCTCGCATTTCCTGGTATTATAAAATAAAAATATTGCTTTTAAGTGGATCTAGTCTCAGTGGTCTCTACCTGGTGTAAATAGTATGCTGAGCCCAAGCAGTGTCTGCAGGTTTGAAGTGTTCCCAAATTCTGAAAGAAGAAACAGTAAAGTATAGTATGCAGGTTACTGAACTTAATGAACAGTCTTGTGAAAGTGAGAGGAACTGGGGTCTTCCTCTTCATTAAAGATGGACAAACGCATTTAACCGTCTGTGTCTGGAGACAAATCCTCACTTCTGTCTTGTCTACCCTGTCTCATTCTCGTGTTAGTTTTTGACCTTTCCAAAAGGTTTCTAACCAGCTATTCACCATGGATTGGATCAAATACTGAAGTATAGAGACTTATCATTAGGTAGATCACTTTCCAAGTTAATATAATTTACAAAGCACAGTGAGGACTAAGCTCACCACTTCCTGTTTATTTTGTTGTCACTGGTTGCATCGTTCTTCTGTAAAGAAAGTAGTTAAACCTTTCCTCATTTATCTGTCTGTTCCTACTGTGGTCCCTATCATCTTTATGGAGGAGTTTCAAAGAAACCATGGTGATCAGCTTCGTTCTCACAGTTCACTCACCCTTAGCAGACCTACTCATCCATTTTCTTCATGTGAATTCTGAGCTTGCCCTGAAATTTTGACTTAGTCCAAATTCTGGATAAACAACATTATATCACAGATGTTGGCAAAAGATGAAACTGGTTTGCTAGCCTACTAATTTTCTCCATGCGTGCACACCGAATTCTCCTTGGTACTTCTCTACTGGTCCCCTCTTTCTGCTGAGCTGTCCATCTGTTGTCCTCCGGTTTAGACATCTGCCCTTAAAGCAATTTCCAAACTAACATATGACAGTCTGGGGTCAGCGCCAGAGACAGGAGTGTGCACTAGTTATACTACATCTTAAGACCAGGTACCTACTGAGTCTGTCCATATGGACATTTCAGAAGAGAGTAACGCAGGCCACAGAAGAGGAAGCACTGAGCATTTGCTTACAAAACCTTTTGGCTTTCCTTATACATAAGAAAAAAATAGCCAGGGACCATCTTTTGTAGTTTCCAGACCCTGAATAAGATACTCTTTGATTAATGCTCTGTAGTCTATGCCAAGATCATCTACATTTCCTTTTAGTTTTGAACACTTCAGCTAATGTTATTGTCCCAGTTCACACGAAGCTCCATATGTTCCTAAATTTATATCTTGTAACTCTATAAGATTTTTCTAGTTGGTAAGGTGTAAGAGCATCAAGAAGCAATTTTTAAATGTATTATAAACATTTTATGTCACAACATATACAAAAAGGACTTGTAAAATATGAGAGTTAAGATCTATGAATATTTAGAATGAAGACACTCTCTCATTTTACCCAGAACATTCACAGGACCCTGAAGGTATCTTTCCCTAACTAATCTTGTCAGCATCATCTACTTAGGGATACCTTCTACCCTGAGTTCTAATATTATAAATAAATGAATAGGGCTGGCTGAGTGGTCAAAGGCATTTACAGCCAAGCCTGAAAACCTGACTTTGATCTCCAGGGCCCATGTGATGGACGGAAAGAACCAATGCCTGCAAGTTGTCCTCTGACCTCTATGTGCACGTGACTTATATGCACTTGTGCACACACATACACACAAAATAATACATGAGCTTAATTTTTAAATTTATTTTTATGCATATGACTATTTTGCCTGCATGTACGTCTGTATACTACATCTGTGCCTTGTGCCCTTGGAGGCCAGAAGCAGGTATCATTTTCCCTGTGAGTTACAGACAGTTGTGAGCTACTATGTGGGTGTCGGGACCCAAACCAGGTCCTCTGGAAGACTTGTCAGTTCTTAACAGCCGATCCATCACTCCAGCTCCATAAATGAATTTTTGTGTTTGACCTCTTAGACTCAGTTTTATCCTATGAAATTAATCAAGATGATTACATGTAATTGCAGTTTAGAATTCTTTTTTATTTATTTTATCCAGTTGCTTAGATGAACTTTTTTTTTTTACTTCCACACTTCCACTGAAGGACATATGAGTAGCTTATATTCTGTTGACAATTACAAGTGATGCTGCTTTGAATGCACATCTATGTCTTCTGAAGACTTACATACTCACTTATGTTATTTCAAGGGGCAGTGGAATTAATGGGCCGCGAGACATATTGGTAATAGTTTTCAGAAGCTCATTAGTTGTTTTGATACTCTGGTACTGCGGTTGTGTAATGGATGACGAGCACTGTACTGGCAACCTATTTTCTACCAGAAGACTTCCTTTGATGGATCTGAAGCTTTACTCGCTATCACTTCTCTGTGTTAGTCAACATTGTATTGCTATGAGGAGACATCATGATCACAACAAGTCTTATAAAGGAAAATATTTCACTGGGACTTGCTTATGGTTCAGAGGTTTAGTATATTATCATCACAACAAGAAGCATGACAGTGTGCAGGTAGACACAGCGCTATAGAAGGAACTGAGAGTTCTACATCTGGATGGGCAGGCAACTGGTAGAGAGAGGGATACTGGGCTTGGCTTGAGCATTTGAAACCTCAAAGCCCACCCCCACTGACACACTTCCTCCAACAAGGCCACATCTACTCCAACAAGGCCATACCTTCTAATAGTGCCACTCTGTATGAACCTATGGAAGCCATTTTTCTTCAAACCTCCACAACACATGAACAAAAGAAGAGTGACAATGAGTTTGCTTGCTTTGGATGGGGGAGGGGGAGCTTTGCTGGTAGTAAGTTGAGCGGCTATTCCATACTATTCTTTAAGTAATGTAAAATCCCTACCAGCATGTGGCAAACAAAGACAGGGATTTTAAGGACTACACAAGAGGAGTTGGGCAATAAAGTACCAGTAGCAAAGACCTTGAAGTTGTGAAGAGTATGTTTAAAAAACTAAGTAGGTGTAATGGTCATGGTTAGAGTTTTACTGGTTTTGATGTTAGAAAATGTGTGTGTGTGTGTGTGTGTGTGTGTGTGTGTGTGTGTGTGTGTGTGTGTGTGTGTTTGTGTGTGTGTGTGTGTGTCTAAGAATTTGGTTACTGCTAACAAAGAGTTACATGAGAAGGGACACGTGACCATCAGGCCAGTGACTTGTGGCAATGGATAATGGTGAACTTCTTTAGGGAACTTTAAAAACTGAGATTTAAGACTCTAGTCCAATGTGATCGTGCCAGGTAATACTTAAAGGGCTAGCTCCAAAAATCTCAAAATCTCAGAACTTGTTCTTGAATTTACCCTTCTCCATGATCAACTTCCTCCTTTGCTTCTGTCCATTTTCCCTTATGGCCTCTACGTTGAGCAAAGGTTCTCTGGAGAAACAGAACTAATAGAATGAATGTATATTATAAAAAGGGAATGTATTCGTTTGGCTTACACGATTGATATGGATTAGGCGGTAGTTCAACAATGGCTGTCTGCATGCTAAAGAATCTGTTATCCTGGTACTTATTCAGCCCAGGAAGCCCATGGGCCTCAGGAGTTCCAAACTGGTTCTGAAGGCCCAAAAGTTCCCTGGAAACCTGCTGGTATTTGGTCTACATTGGAAGGCTGAAGAAGCTGGCGTCTGACGTCAGTTCAGTGGAAAGACTGCGGCAGGTGATAGACTCAGCCAATCAGGAGGAAGCAGCCAGAGGTGGATAGGAGCATACTTCTTTCTCTGAGGCTTTCTTTTATCTGGGTCACTTGTCCTGAGGTGCTGCCTAAGATACCTGTCCTTAGTTAATTCTATACACCCCCATCTCCTTGATCATTCCAAAGTCTGTCATGTTAGTAATCAAGATCGACCATTGCAGCCTCTCATTTAAATCCGTCACATCTCCAGATGTGCACGTGATTTTTCAGGCAGTAAATCAATGTTTTATTTAACGTGGTTTTTTTGCTGGAGTCTCATGTATATAAAAAGGGTCACTCACTCTATGTCTGTATCCCCTTATTGTCTTCCCCACTTCACAATCATGATAAAATCCCTTCCTTTTAAGGAACACTACTGATGTCCTATCACATGTGGCAGGGCTGAGCTACACAAATGTTCTGGGGTAATGGTTGGGACAACGTTCCTCAAAAGGAAGATTTAGAAGATTACAGTCCTGCCGTGGTCAGGACTGAGAGGCCCGGGGGTGAGGATAAGCATTCACAAATTCAGAGCATACACTTCTCTTATAGCTAGTCAGGCTCTGGGAGCTTGGGAACACAGTAGAAGACAAATGATAAACTTCTATAGGAGCTTTGTTAAGCTGTTTCTGATGGTTCCACATTTTCAACAAATAAAGCTTATTCCCTTATTCGCAAGATAGCAGCTAGCAAAAGGCTAACATCATTAGGTCAGGAGTTGCAATTTTTAAGGTGAAAAAACAAAGCAAGTAGGGCAATTGCAGATTTGAAGAGATAAGATGTGAGAGATACTATGTATCCTAGAATTGCAAAAAAAAAAAAAAATGCTATAAAATGCATGCATACATATATGAAATGAACAGATCCACAAGGCATTTATAGCTCCACTATGTGATATGAAACTGTGTCCTCTGAGACACTGTAATACTTGCTATACAGTCAGGATGAGAGTCCAGATCTCTAGCCTGTAGTTACTAGTTGTATAAGATACATCCTTTTCTGGAGAATCATTTCTGGCTTAATCCTTGCTTTTTTTTTTTTTTCCAGAACATTCGTTTTCACTTAGACCATAGTGAAAGAATGCAAGTGACTGTTTGACTACTTTGAGGTCTCACTGTAGAGCAGGGGTGGAGGGTAATCATTGATTCTCTTTAAAATTGATCCAAATGAGGAGTAAAAAGTTAGGCTGAATCTATATTTATCTGAAATTTCATAAGTCCTAAATTCCTAATATCATGCTTTCTTTCACTTTTACTCTGGGAATTAAACTTAAAACAATATCCAAATAGCGTAGCAATTTGGCTATTTTTCGGTAGCAACTGCCACAGAGCATAGAACTTGGGGGGGGAAATGATTATTCTTAACAGAGCTTGGGTTTGAAAGAAAGTATGGAAGCTCAATAACTTCTGTGCATGAGACAATTTTAATCTACACTTGAGTACTCTGTAGAACTAAACCCTGTACTTCTTACAGAAGAATTTGGCTTCTCCCCAGAGAAAATGGAAATATAGCCTATAAATTTATTTCAACTGAAGAAAATAGATAACTATGTGCATATGTCATATACATATAAAAACTTGTTATATAATTCATTATTTTTCTCATATGCTACTTTCCTATTTCTCTTTATAGCTTCTTAGCTTTTTAAGTGCCACGAATAAAAATCTAGTCTCTCCAAGATTTATGGTAATAGTCCATGTTGGAAAATTACAAAAAAACCAGGAAATTGTGCTCAGTTCAAAGAAGACAAGTTTAGAGGACCTATGCTACACCCATCACCGTGTGTGTGTGTGTGTGTGTGTGTGTGTGTGTGTGTGTGTGTGTGTGTGTGTGTGTGTTATGTGTATATATACATATATATACCTTCAGAAAGTAAATGCTTCGGGAAAACTAAAAATGTTTGAAATCAGAGACGAAAAATACTGGAAAAGTACAGAGCCGCCATACTGACGTCATCCTAGTGGAATTAACTGGCTTCAGTGGAAAACAGATAACCTAAAATAGATTCTGTCCTTATATGTCACAGACATTTCTTTTTACCATTTTAAGTAGCTTTAAGGAAGTAAAATTCTATTAACCTATATTAAAGCAAAACGTAACACAGCATATATGATAGGTCACTTGCAAGTAAGGGGTGAGGGACAGAAATAGTAGGATGTAGGCCAGAAAACCAACCAATTAAACTATTGGATGTTGTTGACTATCCTAGATCTGAAACTTTTTAGGGGTTCCTGGCACCATTCCACACGAAGAGCAAAGCAAGCATAACTCAGTCAATAAAGCTGACACTGGCAATGTGCACACACAGAGAAAGTATAACGTGCACAAAATAAAGAGGGTAAATTGTACTTCTCAGTTACATTTATACCAGCAGCCCCCCCCACACACACACACAGAGACAAAACTGAGTCATAAGCATTTTGAAAATCCTCTGTTTCACATATTTGACAGTTTTATTTAACTGAATAATGTCAGGTATACTAGTGTTTCCTAAAAATATTAACACTAACTATAAACCATTAGCCTGTCCTTGCCCAAAGTCCAGAAGCCATCCTTATGTAGTCCAAAATTATTAATTCAGAACTGCAGTCTTTATGACTGAAAACAAACGTCTGCATGCAACCACAAAGCACTCGGAATGTCAGAGGATCAGGCACTGAGCAGTGCAGAGAGAGCAGCGGAGCCTCCCTCGAAGGGGCGCCGAGTCACCCCGCAGCCTCGGCTCCTGGAGTTCCGCCGACCAGCGGTTCCCCAGTGTTGGGGGTCCCTTGCCAGTTGCCATGGCTACGGACGCCGTCCCCTACGACGGCGTGGTTTGGCTGAGGAAGCACGATGGAGAACAGCCTAGACTTGGGGGGGCTCTCGAGCTCTCTCCGCCGTGCGCCGGCATCCAAAAGCTGGTTGGCCCCTGATGAGCTCGGCCGGGGCTACGGACGACCGCTGGTCCGCTCGGTGCTCCAGCACTGCGCTGACTTCTCGCGAGATTTCACACCGTCCCTCCCGCCCCCTCCCCCTTCCCTCGGCTCGGCCCGCAGCTCCCGCTATGGCTGCGCTGCGGAGGCTCCTGTGGCCGCCGCCTCGGCTGTCGCCGACGCTCGCCCCTCAACAGCCCTTCCTCTCGCCGTGGGGGCGGCCCGCGGGGACGGCTCCGGGGATGTCGGGCCGGCCCTTCTCCTGCCGGGAGGAGGACGAGGGGGCCGTAGCGGAGGCGGCGTGGCGGCGGCGGCGCTGGGGCGAGCTGAGCATCGCGGCGGCAGCGGGCGGGGGGCTGGTCGGCCTCGTGTGCTACCGGCTGTATGGGGACCCCAGAGCCGACCCCTCGGAGCTAGCGGCCCCAGAGCTCGAGGACTTGCCCCGCGGCAGGGGGCTGCTGCCCATCCCGGTGGCTGCTGCCAAGGAGACGGTAAGTGCCTGAGCGCGTGCGCGCACCGTGCAGGTGACGCCAGAGGGTTGGGCTGCCAGGTGTCCCACCTGCCCTGGGAGGGCCTGGGGGTCACCGTGACACTTGATTGACACTGGTCAGTGGAGGTTGTGGAAGCACTGCGAACTCTGTAACAGAGAGTGAGGAACCTCCAGTAAGCAGCATAGATCAACGCCAGGCGTCCCTGGGCACCAGGATGCTGGGAAAAGATGGGGATGATGCTGTCACCCATGCCTCAGGACTATTCTGGTTGCTGCAGCTACCGTCGCTCAACCAAATACAAACCAGACCCCCTCAGGACACACAAGTGTCACAACTGAAGGACTTGACAGGCATAAGCAGAAGTGATGGAGGGCCGCATGAATAAGAGAAAGAAACACAAGAGAAAATGATACTGGAAGCGAGTGCTGGGTGCATTCTGAAGATGTCTTTAGATATCAGAATCTGCCTCATTAGTGTATGGCAGTCCTAAGAGAGATGTTGCCGTACTGGAAAAGAAAAGGAAGCATTACTCAAAAGTAGTACATCTTTCTCTTTTCTTTCATTAAAAGCAGAATCCCATATGTACTAGGTTAAAACAAACCAGAAGAGAGATCATGAAAGGTGGTAAACTATGAATGAAGCCAGTTGCAGAAGCATCATATAAAGACGTTGAGCTATAATGTAGTTCTGATATAAGGTAATGGCTGTCCCCCCACCCCCACTGCTCTGTATTTAGTTGTCATGTAAATGACTCAGAGAATTAGCCTAGGGACTATTTCCACATCAAGACTAGAAGAATATGACAAGATTTGGTGAAATAGTGCCCCTTTTAACCTTAATGAAATTTTGTATTGTTTCTCCTGTATGTAAGTCTATAGTGATTATATACAAGTACCCAACTTCTTGTGTATGTTTTGGATGAAGGTTGGCAGTGCATTCAGGTTAGGGAATCTAGTGCTAAATCACAAGCACACTATGTAAAGTACTTTTATATAAATAAATAAAATAAATAAATTAATTAATTAAATAAATAAATAAATAGTAAAGTACTAGCAAACATTGTCAACCTTCAACCCCACACATACACACATGTTATTTTGTGGCTTAGGAGAATAGCATGACATTTGTCTTTTGATTGATCACATCAGAACTTTTAATCAACTGTAGTTGATCTGGAAACAGATTAACAAGGTAGGGAACATGCAAATAGTGTTTTCTTTTCTTGCTTTTAAAAATTAACTTTCCCTTTATATTTGAGAGACTGGATCACATAGTTACATGAATATGCTCGGAAAGCTAGATACTGACTCAACAATGCTGTGGGAGATAAATAAGCTAATATATTTGGGACAGAATAGAATGCCTGGTGTGTAGTAAACCTTTGTTCATTTTGCATTTATTCATTTATTTTGTGTTTTTGTTTCTTTTTATGTTACTAGTAATCAAGTCCAGGGCATGATACTTGCTGCACAAGTGGTCTATCACAGACTAGCCTCCCTAGGTCCTTTATTATCTATCAGTATTTGCTTGCATTAGTATTACTTCATGTGCATACAATTTTCTGTGTGATGTTTTAGAAATAAACGGATACTAAAGTCCTGTGTCTTCCCCTTCAGTCTCTGCTTCAACATTATAGTTGTCATACATTTTGCATATGATAGTTTTTCCTTCTGGAAAATATGTTATCATCTTTTTACTATCTGAATATTGGAATTTTCACCATAATGAGCTTTTTTTTCTTTGCTTGTACTAGGTGCTTTCATAACAAAAGGCCTTTCATTATGGAAATTCATGCCAAAAAGTATCTTAGAATGTTTCTTATACTGTTTCTGTTCTCTTTTTCTTCCCTGGAACTGCTGCAGGTTTGAATTTAAGCCTGACATCCTAATGCTAATTTAAGGTTTTGTTTTTGTTTTTGTTTTTTAAATGCATCCACTAGGCATTATAACCAGGCTTCAGCATGACTAAAAAAAGATACATTCACTTGTAGAAGGCTAGATTTGGTATATAACCTAGAGGAGGAAATATTTATTCTCCCAGACTCATGCAGATTTGGGATTTGTATTAGTTGCATCATAGTTGTCATGAATAGTACCTGACAAAAACAGCTGAAGGAAGGAAAGTTCTATCTTGACTCACAGTATCAGGGAATAGACGTCCGGGCCACAGACGTGTGAGGCAGCTGGTCACATGGCATCCACAGACAGGCTCACTGTTTGCAGTCTGTTGCAGTCTAGTGCACGGAATGGCGTCATCCACAGTTGGGGTGGGTCTTTGCCACTTAATTCAGTCAAGAAACTCCCTAGCAAACATGCTCAGAGATTTGTCTCCTAGGTGGTTTTGGGTCCTATTAAGTTGACAACCAATATTAACCGTCATAGGGCTGGGCTGTTTTGAAGAAAATGTAGCTATCCTCTTAGAGACTGTAATTTATCTTTAATAATTTTAAAGAAATGAAGCTATTCTACCTAAAGGTTAAAGAGGACAATTGGAGTCATTAAAATAATTATATTAACCCTATACTTTATTGCATTTATGTATTTATGCATCATATGGTATTTTGACATACATATATATGACACATACACATATATAGTGTATATATAATATATAACATGTATAATTTATATAACATGTGTTATATATATTACAGTTTGAATATGAAATATCCTTAATAGCCTCATTTGTTTGAATGATTGGTCCCTAGCTAGAAGCATTGTTTGGGAAGGTTATAGATCTGTAGATGCTATTGCCTTGCTGAAGGAAGTATGTCTCCTGGACAGGTTTTGAGATTTATAATCTAGCCCTACTTCCCATTCTCCCTCTACTTCCTGCAAGCATATGAAATGGAATCGCCTTGCTGCCTGCCAGACAGGTTTGGTACTCCTGCTCCATGCCTTTCCCACAGTGATGGACTGGAACCTTAAGCCCATAGAAACCCTATTCACCTTTAAGTTGCTTTTTGTCAGTATCCTATCCGTCTTCCTTAAAGTTTTGTTGCTGTGAAGAGATATCATGAGCACAGCAACTCTTATAAAGGAAAACATTTAATTTGGGATGGTTTACAGGTCAGAGAATGAGGTCATTGTTGTCAGAGTAGGAAGCATGGTGGCGTGCAGACATAGTGCTGGCAAAGAGTGATCTGCTCCACAGGCAGCAGGAAGAGAACTCTGGGCCACTAGGCCTGGCTTGAGCTTCTGAGACCTCAAAGCCCACCCTCTAGTGACACACTTCCTCCAACAAAACCACACTTTCTCCAGCAAGGCCACACCTCCCAGCAGTGCCACCTCCATCTCCACTAATGGCCTATTGAGCCATTTTCTTTCAAACTGCCACACTAGAATAGCACCAGACAAGTAACTCACACACAGACTTTGTAGGATGGTTAAGTTTAGCTAATTTACCTTCTCTACCAACTTTCCTGTTTTTTCCTTTTCAACTTTAATTTATTAAGCTAAGACATATTTCAAGAAGAAACAGTGTCCACTTTCCAATTCCAGTTGAGGTTACATCCTAAATCACTTCTTTGGAAAAATTCAAACTGCCTTTTTTTTTTTTCCTTCTGTATATAACAGACACCCAGCACCAACATTGGAAAACACACACTATGGATATTTCAGGGTGATGTGTAAATCAAGTTTTATTGGTAGATGAGAGACTGCAAATATTTGGCATGTTGTCATTCTTGCTATCCCTCACCTCCAGGTATAGTGATCTTCAAAGGAATAGTTTAAAATTATTTAAGATAGTTTTTAAAATTAGTGATGAACATGAAATGGTAGAATGCATTGTAGTCCTGTTGTACAAAAGGCATCTCAGCCTTCGAACCCTCATTCACGTCACTTTCCAAGGTGTTATCTGTTACAGGATCTCATCCTCAGGGCTCCTTTTTACTTTGGAGCTTTTCTTTTTATTGTGGCATATTTTATGAGAGGCCACATGGATGGCTGAAATGAAATCAACTATGGCTGGATGTTTTGCTCTAATCTTCCATGAAGGGCCGTTTTAATTTTCAGAGTCACTTCTAAGTTTTCTGAGCCTTAATTTTGGGTACTACTTTGTGTATGAAAGTTAGTGCAAATTAAAGCCCATTGCATATCACTTCATGAAAATTGACAATGGCTGTTGCCAAAGTATATTATATTATATGCCTCAGATTTTGTCCAGGCTCCCGGACAGACAAATGCCTTGCTGCCTCACGTATCCATGAGGACTAATGACTAGAAACTTAAGTTACAGTAGCATTCACAGTATGAACAGAGTAATTATAAGGTTTTTTTTTTTTTTTTTTTTTTTTTTTTTTGCACTAGCAGGTAAAAAATGTGTATATTTATTTTTTAACCACTCAACATATGATAAAGTGATTTTCTTTGTATACGTATTTAGTTTTTCAGCATTAGTATGTAATCAAATGCGGTTTTGTTTTTCTTATTTTGAGATGGATGTACATGTAAAATTATGTATAGAAACTGCTCACCACCTGGCTCATAATAGCTATCAATTTAGTAATTCTGTCAACAAGTAGCTCCTTTCATCCCTAATTAGTTACTTCTGCATCTCTTTGATCATATAATCTGACATTAAAAAATTAAACTAGCAAAGATTTATTTTGGCTCAAAGTTTTGAATGTTTTCAACCTCTGATGGCAGAGAAAGCGTACAGAGCAGCCCAGTTCACAGCACAGAAACATGTGGAGACAATGCACTATGAAATAGCCAGGAGGAAACCTTCCTAGGCTCACTTCAGTGACACCCGCAAACACACACTTACTGACTGACCTCAGTACCACCGACTTGGGAAGGCTCTTCAGAACAGAAGCATATGGGCGAGAGTTCAGTCTGTAACAATGGCAGTCCTCTCACTTTCTGTTTCTCTCTTTTAAATAACATGCAACATGTTGATTATCCTTGATATGCTAAAGAGCAATACATTTTCTAACGGGGATCATTCATGACGATGGACATAAGTCTGTGTAAAGAATTATTTTTTAATTTATTTATTTTGATGAGATCATAGCCAGGACCTTGTGCAGGCAGATTACATCTTTTATTATGATTTGTGCCTCCAGCCCTAAGTGATTAATATTTTTTTAAACTATTGTACCGTTACTCTTTTGCTTTTTTTATTTCATGGATATAATATCAAGATTTCTGTTTCATGTTCTATTTGGAAGTCTAATAAACATATTAATCTGGCCATTGTTCATTTAAATACTTTATTCATAGATTATTTACTAGGGGCAAGTATGATAACATACATCCGTCATCTCAGCTTTGGGAAGGCAGAGGCAGGAAGATCTTACACAGCCTGAGCAGTATAATGACCTTGAGCTCAGCTTGAGCTATATGGCAAGGTTCTATATCAAATGTAAATAAATAAAGTTGAAAAATTTAAATAGATACTAGGGATTAGTGATAAATGAAATAAAATGCATATATGTTCTCCGTTTATAATATGGTGAAAACACAGAATGTAACATGCTAAAATGACATGATGGGAAAAATAGAATGTATCATGGGACCACACTGGAAAGACATATACCCTAGATACCACATCTTAAAATGTGTCTTCCTAGAAGAAGCACTTCCTGGAAGTAGCTTTACAATAGTAATGAAATGGTACTTGAAAACTGAGTAGGAATGATTAGATACAGAGGGAAATGAGGGCAGGTAGGTAGTATTGTAGCAGGGTTGGTGCCTAGCATCTAGGAGGCACTGGGTTCAAACCCCAGTATCACCACCAATAAAATAAAATCAATGTTAAAGAGTGGGATGAGGATTAAGATGAAGGTCAAATCTCCAGTTGGATGCACTGGTCAGAATCTCAGTGGTGTCTTTGTGGTAGAAATAAAGTTGGGAATCATCAAGTATTAGAGCTCATAAATGGATGGTATGGCTTACATGTGGAGTTCGAACAGAACAGCAGCGTAAGGGAAAGAACTTTAAAGAAAGGACAAGTCAGGTGCAGACATACGGAAAGAAAATCCCAGCCGCGGCTAAGGAGAGACAGAGGAACTGCAAACTAGATAACTAAAAGGTGGGGCACGAGTGACCTTCCGCAGAACCTTGGATGTAAGTTCTCACTTTAGTTGGGTATCCTGAGAGTAATGGTGAAGAACGGGTGCTATCAAAGAGGTGGGTGTTGACAAGGCTTTCAAGAATCTGTCCATGAAGAAGCGAGAGCTCACAAGACAGAGAATTGACTTCGTTTCTTTTAGATGAAAGACTCTGAACTATGTTTAAATGCTGAAAAAGAAGTAAAAGATTAAACTGAAACAGGTTCATTTGTTGCCAAGCAGACAGATGGAAGTGGAGATTAAAGTGGAGAGTTTACTCTTACAGAGTGGAGGGTGAGTGTCCTTTCCTTCCTAATGGGGGAGGGTGAGGGTGAAATAGATTGTATGACTATTTATTAGCAAGGAAAAGAAGTTCTTGTCTTGTGCTTACTATATGAAATAGGAGGTAATACCATTCTGAGAGCAAAATGTGCATGCCAAGAAACAGATTTGGGTGAGAGTAGATAGTCACTGTAAGAAAGCTTTCCGGGGTTTAGAGTTTAGCTCATTGGTAGAATGCTTATTAACACATCCAAGTTCTGTATTTTGTCTCCAACTCCAAGGAAGAATACTTGCAGAATCTTCTTGTCTCTCATGATTTGTATTTACAGTGTTAAAAATGATTTTTTTAAATGCTGACAATTTTTTCACTTCTGTCTGAAATGTAGCATTTAACAGGATCACAGCCTTTGTTATTCTAGTTTATAGATTTTCATATTTTCCTTTTTATTGAGATACAGAAACCTTAAGAATCTGATTGAATAATTTATACCTATGATGTAATATTTAATTTGCATGGAAGATGTATCTAACTCATAGTCTAATATAGGTTTTTGTTTGTTTAAGCTTGATTGGCTGGTTTTGTCTACAAAATTTTAGAATTATAGAATGTACTATAATTGTGCCAGACACTGAGAATTTGAATAACTTTGTGACCTATAAAAATTGTGTTTGATAAAATGGCTAAAAGTCAAATAAATTCTACATATTTCATTATCTGGCATTGAAGAATTTGTCTAGTGAACTATAGCAGGATTTTACAAATATGTTATTTTCTTTTTCTGGAACCTTTTTTTTCTGTGGATGTAAAAACACAGCTCTCACCCCTAAGGGAAGAAGATAATGTTATTCAGGAGCCAACTATGAGTGGCTGCGCTCTAGGGAGCAGCTTCGAGCTTCCCCACCCACCATGTTCTAACATGGCGGTAGTTTCATTCATGAAACTTCATGACATTTCTGTTGCTAAAGAACAAAAGAAGGCACTTTTCAACAAGTTGGTGGGAATACTAGGAGTACAGTGAGGCGCAAAATCTATGCTCCAGGTTTTACATGTCATCTGATGACATTCATCACTTTTGGGTGGAAGAAAGCTGATGTTTGGCTAAGTTAATACATCCCCCAAAATTTCAAGTGATAGTCACAGAATAGTAGGTCAGAAGTGGGTAGGTAATTAATAGCTATTGCAGAGATTAAAGTGAGCCCAAGATAAAATGGCTCTGGCTCTGTGACATTCCAACTCTCCACAATCATGAATTTCTATATTGTCAGCCCTGTCAGTCTTCAACATAGGTGTGGCTTTTTTCTGTGGAATTCAGTTTACACCTCTGTATTCTATGATGTATTGATGTGTAATTTTGTCTAAAAATGTGGAATTTTGGTGCTGTATTATTTATTTGGTAAGCAATAGACATGCTATGCAGTAGTAGTATTTGCTTGCAAGTTCTTTTTTTCCCCCAAATTGGAAAAGTAAAACCCACATTTTTCATATTCCAAATTCTCATTTAATCAGCTCAAAGCTCAAACTTCTTCCCTAAAATTTGGAATGTAGAACGTGTTCTCTTTCCTGTCCTGAATATCCCAGGTTGAACATGTATGTACAAGAATTTTAAGTCATTCTGTTGTTTTCTACTTTTTCATTAGCATGCTATCTGTGTTGTTGATATTGTCTGTTGACTAAGATCTTTGTAGTATTCTGTTCCCTAGAAAGGATGTGGTAGAAGGTACTTGTACCAATTTAATTTAAGACAGCTTCACCCTATTACAAGTTACTATACTTAGCCATGGTCATCTAAACTTTTCCTATGCTCTTACACATCTGACAATGAAATAGGACTTGTCTTTTTCATATGAACACTGTTCTCAGTAGATTAAGAAAGAGTGAAACAGGGTCTATCCTGAATGTGGAACAGTTATTTTATGCAAATTTATACAACATTACTAAAATTCTCTATGTGGTAAACATAAATAAATAAATTTCTCTTTTTCATGATATGATCGGAATCTAGTTCAAGTATATTAGGGTCCTACATGTAATAAGGAAAACTTGAAAATATTTAGAGGAATATATCTTACTGGTTTTCAAACCAAAAGTAAAACCCAGAAGGGGAAGTACACAAAGAAGTCTTGGGATAGCAGAAGATGTATCACAGCATTTGGACAGAACAGTGTGCAGAGTGTGTGGTGATGGGCTGCAGACTGATACGACCTCAGCGTAGAGTGGCCAAAGCGAGCAGCAAATGAAGATAGCAATGCTCTACTGACTGGAGTACACATGCAAAGGTATTCACCACCACCAATAAGAGAAATATAAATTATAACTACAGTGAGGAATTCTTTCTTACCAATTCAAATGATTAAATATGAGCAATATCAACTGTCGGCAGCAATGTGGAACAACAAAAGTTCCCCTATGCTGGCTGTAGTTGTACACATTCAAGAAAGTAGTGTGGCATTTTATCATCAAATGAGGATTCATGGTTCTCCAGCAATTCTCTCTAAAGTTAGGGTGTAGCTCCTGGTAGTACTTGCCTAGTGTAGTGGTTTGAATGAAACTCACCCCTATAGGCCAAAAGAAATGGTGCAGCAGATATATGTGGTCTTTTGGGGGTAGGTGTGGCCTCGTTGAAGGAAGTGTGTCACTGGGAGTGGGCTTTGAGGTCTCATGCTCAAGCCAGGCCCAGTGTCACTCTCTCTTTGTGCTGCGTACCGATCTGAATGTGGAACTCTCAGCAACCTCTCTCTCAGCATCATGTCTGCCTGTGTGCCGCCACGCTTCCCACCATATTGAAAATGGACTAAACCTCTGAACTGTAAACCAGCCCCAGTTACATTCTTTCCTTTATAAGAGTTGCCATGGTCATGGTGTCTCTTCACAGCAATAGAGAGATCTGGCATGTACAAGGCCTGACTATGAAGAAAAGACCAGAAAGGGAACAGTGAGCAAGAGGGAGAGCCAGAGCAAGAGACAGAGACAGAGACGGAGAGACATAGACAAATGGGGGTGGGGTAGATTGATTCCATGTTGTCCAAACTTCAAAGAAACTGGAACATGTGCCAGCTGATATTGGGGCTGCACTCTTCTCAACCCCTCTTAACTCTTAAGACAGGTACATGATCTTTATTTTTTATGGTAGAAATGGACAATCAGATATAAATTTTCTCAATTTATTACTTCCTCACAAATAGGTTTGCCTACTTCTTGAGTTGCTTACTTCTAGTTCAACAGGAAAGAATTTTCCCTGTGAAATTAGTGAGAAAAGATCACAGTTTATATAGTTACATTGCTGGCAATTGTCAATCCTTCAGGATTTGGACCTACTCTAGCTATAGATCGATACAAGGTACTTAGAGAATCCTGCACCTGTCTCCGTGTTAGATGTCAGTGAGCTTTGAGGCTGTTACTAGACAAGCAATGTGCTTGAGCATTGGAGTTTCTTCTGATGTGACGTGGGGCGGTGAGGAAAACCATGAGTTGTGTATGGAGGTTGAGTAGGAATGCCTACAATTTGCTACCGGAAATCAATATATAATTAGTGCGTATCTACCTTTATTAGCATTCGTGGCTTAGAACTGCCAGCTATAAATGCCAGATGTAAATGCCAGGTGAAGTTAGAGGCAAAAATGAACAGGGCACTTTCATCATCATTTACCAAAAATTGGTTAATAAATAACAAGAGAACAGATTACTTACATATGTTGAATTAATTCTTGGGGATAGGTTAAGTTTCTAAAGGTAAATGAAAATGTAAACATCTTAATTTGGGCCAAAACAAAATCCTTTAATAAGCTCCCTATAAGAACTAAATCACATTCCAGGAAGATTTTCTTTTCCTTGAGATGTGCTTTTCTCCATAAAGAAACATCTGGTTATGTTATCTGATAATATGCTTTCATTTTGTTTCCCATTAAGACATTACTATCATTCCTAAGACACAGTCAAGTTAATGTACACAATAATTTTCAAATTCACTGTATTAGAGTAGGTAAGCTTGCAATAACAATTACACCTTCAAATTTCAGTGGATTAACTCAATAGAAGCTTGTTAGTAACCTCTCTTGTGGGTAGGGATACGGTTAGCTAGGCTTCTCCATGTTTCTGTTCCCGTATGGTTAGTCAGGCACCCAGAGTGATAGGTGAGGTTTTTATTTGTTTGTTTTTGTTTTTGTTTTGTTTTAACAATCAGCTTGCAAGATTAATCAGAATGATGCCATCATAAATAGTTAAAAAAATTTTTTTAAAGGAACATAAATAAAGATATTTTATGAATCTGGCCTGGTAATGATAGATATTCCTTCCGTCCATTTTACATTTTCTAAGTTTAGTAACATGGCTGTATCTAAGTGCAAGGGACGGAGAAGTGTGCTCCAGACATGTGGCTGTATCTAAGTGTAAGGGACGGAGAAGTGTGCTCCAGACACATGGCTGTATCTAAGTGTAAGGGACGGAGAAGCGTGCACCAGACACATGCTTAGGAAGAAGAGAAAATAGGTTTGGTTGGAAATTAGCAGAATTTTCCATAAATGATGAACCATCTCAAGAGGAAACGACTTTTCCTCCAGTGCACAGTATGGGAATTACCCTTTTATGTCTTCAGTTTCCACCAGTCTGGAATAGGATGGGGAGGGAGATGGGAAGGATATGGGAAGAGATGGGGGAGGGAAAAACACTATCAGAATATATTGTATGAAAAAAAAACTCTTTTCAATAAAAACACAACAGATTCCATCACTGTGATAAAAAAAATGTTTCGCAAATGAGTTAGGGTGTATAACTTAACTTTTAAGTTCTCTTTTTAAGAACTAGCAAAATTTCAAGTATATGAGTTTTAATACACAAAACTGTATATCACATATATAGCATTATATGTGTAGCATGTACAAGGCCATGTGCTCAGAAATCAAAACAATCAACATTGTTTTTCAATGAGTTCTGTAAGGAAAAGCATGAACAGTATTTTTATTTTTATACATTTTAATTATTTATGTATTTTTCTTATATGCTTTAATGTAGTTTTTCTAGACTTAAGAGTTTAAAAGTTAAATACTTGTCATTCAAAATTAAAATAATTTATGAAACCTTTACACCATGTTTTAGAAATACATACTCCCTATGTGTGCTGTATTTTTAGGAGTAATATTGACAGAAGTTCCCTTCTCCTTTAAGAAAAAAAAACAGAACTTTTTTCAAACAGGTTTAAGTTCGTAGCAACTTGGCACAGAAAGTGTAGCATTCCCGTGCGCCTGCCTGTGTAGGCTCCCTCCTCCAGAGTCTGGCAGGATGGTGGTGATGCATTTGTTACATCATGTGGTAGTCGCATTACCAAAATGATAAACTTACATTTGCGAATTATTTCTACCCAGTATTGGTAGATATAAATAGCCACACACATTAAAATTCCATTCTCAGTGTTACATAGCTGTGGTTTTGAACAAATGTCTAATGTGTCCACTGTTGTAGTTATACAAAATGATCACTGGAGGGATTAGCTATGAAGAAGAGATTAAGAGTTGAAAGAACACTCCAGACATAAGTAAACTTGGAAGGAAAACCTTCTCCCTGGGTCTTCTCAGTAGTTGCAGAATCTCCAGATGCTGGCCCAAGGCTAGCAGACAAAAAGACTGGCATGCTTGGATTGGCAGCTTGAAATCCTACTAATGGTGGCTGTATGGTCAATGTGGTCATTTAGGAGACTTTCTCCCAACCCATGGGGCTTCAGGAATTTCCAGGGAGGTTGTTGGCTAGGTAAACTCAGCATAGGACAAAGAAGCAGACAGTTCCACTTACAGACACCAAAGCATGTCTGGTGGCAAAGGATCCTGGATCTGATCTTAAGAACTGTCTTGTTTGTTTACAGGTGATCTAAAACATTCACAGTATTCCACAGAGCGAAATGCCCACTTGGTAAGAATGACCTGCTGGAACATTATAAAGCTTGCATGAGAGTGTAGAGAGGTGGGGGTGGGGCAGATGAATTGCTCGGTGTATGTAATGAATATTGCAGTCCTCCACAAATCCATCTTGAAGCTCTAACCCTGAGTGTGACAAGTTATAGTCAAGAATAATGATGGCACAGAGACGTATCATCTCACCTCTTGACCTTGGGAAAACAGAACAAGAAAGTGGGTGTCTGCAAACCAGTAAGAGGACCCTTACAACCAAACTGTGCCTGCACCTTGTTCTCGTATTTTCCACCTCCAGAACCATTAGAAATGAATTTCTGTTTTTTAGGCTGATTAGTATGTGCTGGTTGTTGTTGTTGTTGTTGTTGTTGTTTTGTTTGGCAGCTCATGCTGAGTAATATGGTTGGTAAGGTCAGGGTGATTTACTTGAGGGAAAATTGTGCAAACATTGATGATGTACCTGTGTTCCTTTCTTTTAATTTCAGTCTATAAAAACTGTCTTGGAGCCTGTTAGTAGTCTTTGTACCTGTCACCAAAATATATGCAAAAGTGAGATTCTTTTTGGCTCTGGGGTTCAGGGATTTGGCTCCCTAACCATAAGGAGAACCACCATACGCAGAACAGCATGGCCGTAGGAGCATAAGCAAGTGCAAGAGCTTGCTGTTCATGTCCGAGCTGAAAGGAGGCAGTGAGCTCAGAAGAGAGGTCTGTAGAGAAGACACACGGCAGGACCACTCTCCCTGGGATGGACTGGGACTGACATCATTAAGGCCCCACCTCCTACAGTTAACACTTCCTCCTAAAATGGTGCCACCAGCTGGAGACCAAGCCTTCAACACATAGCTCTAAGGGGTGTCTTCCTCTTCAAACCTCTGCAGAGGCATTGCATGGCCAGTTCTTTGTGGCCATGGTGAGTGTGTAGCTAAAGATGTGACCTTGGAAAGTTAGCTGTGACTCTCAAGTAGTAAAATCACCACATTATATATTTGGAACTAAGAGAGACTGAGAGAAACGTGGTAGACCTGTAAGGCAGATAGATGAGAAGCACAAGGACGTGCAGGGCAGAGTATCTGAAATAACCATGGGCAAACGGAATGAGCATTGAACCTACAGCAACACAGAGACTTAGTTAAACCTGAGGCATGGAGCTGAGCATCTAGGCCGTTTCAAGAATTAGCCAATTAATAGAATGGATTCTCCTGACTATCAGAGAAAGAAGCATTCTTCCTAGTTTTTGCTTAGTCATTATAGTTTGTAGGCTTGGTATTTATGTATTTGGAAGGTAAACTTCAGAGATTAAGTATTTTTCCCAAGGTTACGGAAGTAGAACTTTGTGAAGCTGACATTTGACCACTAGCCTGAGGGCCTGCAAGAGCAGCACACTTTTACTCCAGTGCACTGAGCTGTGCGGCAGGAAAGCAGACTGAATGGGCTGTCGCAACACCCGACTGCAAGTCCCACATCGATTTGTTGTCTGTATGACCCTGCTCATGACCTCTAGAGACTATGAACTCTTTTTTTCAAAATTAGACTAACACATTTTCTACTCGCTTGTTAAAAGATAATATACTGATGTAATTATAATTTCAAAGATAAAAAATATTTTTTATAAAAGATAGCACACTATTCTTAAGTGACAGTTGAGTGCTCAGTCCAAAATAAAGCACATTTATACCACCACCTCTAAGACTGGGGAATCATTACCCAAGAGAGGCAGAAAGAATACAAGAGCAAGAAGATACGGAGGAAGGTTTACTTATAACCTTCCAGCATCTGTGGATGTCTACAATGGACATACACAATACTGAGTCCATCAACAGTCAGTCATATTAGGAAGGGGCCCATAGGGCCCACTTCTTCCTGGAGGAAGTAAGTATTGCTTACTAATGGATTTTAAGGTAGGGGCAGTGAATATCTTCAGTTGTGTATTCACTGAAGTGTTCAAATAGGCTGCAAACCCATGGTCACACAAATGATCCTGGTTAAACTCAGTGGGTCTCAGGAATAGGAGTGGAGCATTTGACAGGGGATTGTGAGAGGAGAGGGACTTAATAAGAGTGCTAAGGAAATTTGAAGGGAAGGGAATTACAATAATCAGAATATTCTTGATAACTGAAATTGAGAACAAGTTCAACAAAAGCTATAAATTTTTTAAACAGATAATACACCATTTAAAGATTTATAGCTTTTCTACATATAAACATATGTATTTCTATAAACATGAAATTTTAAGACCAACTTTCCAGAACTTTTTTGCCCACTATATGTTTTGTTAATTTTATATTACCCCTAAAGCTACTATATCCATCTCATTGTCCATATTCCTTTAAAACGTGGTTTCACCAGGATATACTTCATATGCAATGAATAACAGGCTTCCATCTTTCATATTCTACTTTCATTTAATATTGTCCAGGAATTATTTTGCACAGTTTGCTTCCTGTTTTCCTGTTAATTTGGGAGGTAGAGACATTTTTAATTTTTATTTTAAGATAAGGTTTCTCTATGTACCCTGGGCTGGTTTGAAACTTACATAGACCAGGCTGGCCTTGAACTCACAGAAATCCATCTGCCTCTGCTTCCTGACTGGTAGGGAAAAAGGCATGGGCTTTTTTTTTTTTTTTTTTTTTTTAATTTTCTTTTTTAAATTTTTTAATTGGTTATTTTATTTATTTGCATTTCAAGTGTTATTCCCCTTCCTGGTTCCCCCTCCAAAACCCCCCTATCCCCTCCCCCTCCCCTTTGCTTCTATGAGGGTGCTCTCCCACCCACCCACTCACTCCCAGCTCACCGCCCTAGCATTCTCCTATGGGCATCAAATCTTCTCAGGACCAAGGGCCTCCCCTCCCACTGATGCCAGACCAGGCCAGCCTCTGCTACATATGCAGCTGGAGCCACAGGTCCCTCCATGTGTCCTCTTTGGTTGGTGGTTTAGTCCCAGGGAGCTCTGGGGGGTCTGGTTGGTTGATGTTGTTGTTCTTCCTATGCGGTTGCAAAAAGGCCTGGGCTTTAATAATAATTTAATTATTGAGTTTTTAATTAATTGCAGTAGAGAACTTGTGAAAGTTTCTTTTCTAGAAACCGTTATATCTTTCATCTATTCTTGTGTTCTAAGTTTGTTTTATTATTTTGATGCATTGTAAATTATATATTCATGAACTTTATGTTCAGGCAGCTACTGTAAAATATTTCCTTACACTGATATAACTTCCACATTTTATGTTGTTGATAATTTTGTGAAGAGTGATAAATGATCAATTTACAGTCTATTTATAGAAACAATGTTAATAATCACCATATATGTTCTGTTATTGAGGTCTTATATGGTTTCTTTCCATTTTAATAGAGATTTATTGACATCACAATTTTTTATTTTTATTTTGAATTCATTTAATTCACAATACATTTCTCTAACACTTGCTCAATGATCTATAGCTATTATTTTATGGTTGATTATGAGTTTTTCACCATCACATTTAATAGTTCTAACCTTTCATTTCAGCTATTCTCAGATATTTCCAGTAATGTTTAACTGTTACAGTTCTAAGGGATACTTACATGGATTTTTGAAAAGTATAATATGAGAGTTTCTCTTTCTGTATTTGAGTATACTGGGAATCTTGTACATAATGAGCATTCCCTGTGCTACTGAGCAGTCAATCCCACTAACTCTGTGAAGCCTTTCTCTCTCTCTTCCTTTCTTTCTTTCTTTCTTTCTTTCTTTCTTTCTTTCTTTCTTTCTTTCTTTCTTTCTTTCTTTCTTTTTTTAATGAGACATTTATCACTATTTCCTTTACTGTAGTTAGAAACATGTTTCCATTTGTTTTTGCTGTCTTATGGTATATGATCCCTCAGCTGTATTCCCTGGCCTAGATTGGATCCATTTTCTTGGTTTTTGTCCTTATAGAGCAGTGGTTCTCAACTTGTGGGTTACAACCCCATTGGGGGTCGCCTGAGACCATTTGAAAACAGAGATATGTACATTTACATTACAATTCATAACAGTGGCAATATTATAGTTTTGAAGTACCAACAAAACTAGTTTTCTGGTTGGGGTTTACCACAGCATAACGAGCTGTATTAGAGGGCCACACACAGCATTGGGAAGGCAGAGAGCGGCTGCGCTAGAAGTTCGAAAGTTGAACATTCTATTTTTAACTTTCAATTGATTGACTAAACACAAAACTGAATAGTTTATAGTAATCAAGGATCTTAGCCTACAGCTTTAATCCCAGCACTTGGGAGGCAGAGACAGGAGAATCTCTGTAAATTTGAGGCCAACCTTGTCTATATATCAAGTTCCGTATCAGCAAAGTCTACATAATGAAAGCCTGTGTCAAATAGTTTGTAATATATGAATCTGAAAATTAAGGATAAGTCATTAAAAGGAAATTTCCCATTCCAGGGAAGATACTTGATTAAAACGTTTTATATGATTACCTTCTGTTTTCCGTTTTTCTGCAGTCAACTAAAGTATTTGTAAGACATATGTATTTGTTGACTTTCTCATTTCTGTGACCAAATGCCTGACAAGGAGCAACTAAAAGGAGATGAGGATTACACAGCCCATAATCATGGTAGAGACAGAAACATACAGACACTCATACATATAAAATAAGTATATTTTTAGTTAAAAGAAATTACCAAAAAGAAACTGCTAAAACAGAGGGATGCCAGAAGAATGAAGTTTGGGAACTTGACAAAATAAATGTTTTCAAGGGAGTTACTAACTCTGTCAAAAGATGTAAGATGAAAACTGAGAATTGCCCTTTGGAGTAAGCAACAAGAAGGTCATTGACAACTTTGACAAACAGATTTAGTGGAGGAAGAGGGTAGAGCCTGCTTAAGTTCAAAGGACAAGGAGAAGAAAGAAATCTGAGACAGGGAATGTGGACTCCTTTCTCCAATAGCACTGCTGTTAAAGATAGGAAAGAAGGAGAAGGAAGGAGAAGGAGGTTAGCTAACTGGGGAAATCAGACAGAAGCTCTCGAAGACGGGAGCAGTCGTGCAATGGCCATACTCAGAGGGAAGTAGTCAGTAGAGAAAGAAAAACATGGAATCTTAAGGAATACGGTAGATATCAGCAGAGAAGAGGAGATGAGCGCCAAGGTCCCGTCGGCGTACCACCTTAAGAATGGCTTATATCTTATAAGCTTTTTATCTAAGAATGTATATCTCATCAGCTATTAAGAAAAGTACTTGACAAATCTGTAAGAATAAGTTACTACACAGCAGTATGGATAGAGACTAAAAGCATGGCTTGTCATTTAAGAACCGTGGCTGCTCATTCAGAGGACCAGGGTTGATTCTTGAACCTACTTGGCAGCTCGCAGCCATCTGTAACTCCTGTTCCAGGGGATCTGATGCCCTCTTCAGGCATTCGTGGGCATCAGGCATGTACGTGGTATATAAACATAAATGCAGACAAAAACCCCATACGCATGAAGCCCTCATATGGCCAGTTGTTTCTTAACCCCTTTATTTTTATCTGATCTCAGCCAGGAATATTCTGCTGGCTTGTCATCAGCTGTGTTTTTCCATATAGAAGTGTTTGTTAAGCATCAAAACTTTTACCTTGAGTCCTTTGGGATTTTCCCACACTGAGAACTTGATGTTTAACCTTTGGACCACCCAGCGAGCTAAGAAAGTGTTAAGTCTTTTATCTTCTTAGACTCTCACATAAGCCTCAAGCCATATGAGAAAGTACTACCATGAACAACTTTACCAGCTGCTTGAATAGAGTATGTCCCATAAGATTCTTGCCCAAAAGATTCTTAACTGGGAATGTAAAAAAAAAAAAAGTTATTTGCTCTTTAATGTTTTATAAAACTGTTGGTACAGTTGCCAGCATCAGATAGAACCAGATGTTCAACTTCCTAGGTATAATTGAATACATTTTTTATTTTGAAAATTTAGAATATTTGATTTAAATAAAGCAAATTATTTTAAAGGAAACTAGTAATGATGTCTGTTCTCAGTAATCTGGTTAATACAAATGATATTAACTTTCCCTACTATTCTTCATTCTCATTTTTATGTTTCTTGATTGCTAAAAATAAAAGTAATGCAATGTTCACTGTTTAAATAATTGTTTCAAATTACCTTTTTATGTTATTATCAGCTTGTAGGCATTAATTTCTCTAATTGCCTGGTAGTAAATCCCTTATCTGGCATTTAATCTTGCCTTCCTGGGAAAACCAGACCTTACTTACCACAAGCATAAATTTTCACATTGCTGACCCGAAGTAATAGGAGACTGTCTTGGCAGTGAACCTTTGTTTTCTGTTATTCATAGGAAGGATAATGATGTACTCTGTTGCCTGGAGGCCCTAGTTAAACTCCAGTGATAAGTAACATCTAAATATTGTTTGCTAAGCTCTGCACTTGGAAATTCCAGGATGATAATTGCATTGACATATTATTTTTGTTTCTTTTTGGAAAGCACAGTAATTAAAAAATACAGTTTTAATTTTTTTCTCCTACTTTGTAAGGTAATCTTAGTTCTGTCATCTTGACTTTAGAACCGTGCCTCTCAAGCTGTGGGTTTCATCACCTGTGGGGCCGTCACATCAGATATCCTGCATATCAAATATTTACATTACAGTTCACAACAGTAGCAAAATTACAGTTACAAATTTTGATTCCAAATGGAGTAGCAATGAAATAATTTTATGGTTGGGGTCAGCACAATATGAGGAACTGTATTAAAGGGTGACAGCATTAAGATTGAGAACCACTGCCGGGCAGTGGTGGCGCACGCCTTTAATCCCAGCACTTGGGAGGCAGAAGCAGGCAGATTTCTGAGTTCGAGGCCAGCCCGGTCTACAGAGTGAGTTCCAGGACAGCCAGGGCTACACAGAGAAACCCTGTCTCAAAAAACCAAAAAAAAAATATGTGTGTGTGTGTATGTGTGTGTGGTGTGTGTGTGTGTGTGTGTGTGTGTGTGTGTGTGTGTTTTACTGAGAAAAGTAATTTTTAAGCTTCAAATTATTTCGTTATTTTATCAAATCTTTTCACCCCTCCCTCCCTCTCTCTCACTCTTTATCTCTCTCTCTCTGTGCATACCCATGGCTAGGAGATGCCATCAACTGGCTGTCCTGGTAACTCTCTTTATTCCTTTTATTCTTGTTTTATTCTACGCCCCAGCTCTGGAGTTAATGGAGCCCATAAACCCACACCCAGCTTTTATATAGATCCTGGGGTTTGAAATCAGGTCTTCATTTTTGTAAGATCTGTATTTATATTCTTAGCTGCTGAACCATCTTCTCAGCCTCAAATTCTCCATTTTTTTTAATGAGTAGAAAGCATGAAATTAGAACCTAAAGTGAAGCTCACAGATTCTTAATAATGAAGAAAAAATATTTTTCCCCTAGAGATAGAGTCCCTAAACATTTGTCACTAATGTGAAAAAGAATGTCAAACTGTTATTTGTAGAAAGTATAAGATGTAATTTCTTAGAAAATAATATAAAAAATAAGTTTAAATTTTCTGATAACTCTAGATAACTCTGCTGCCTTGTGAATACAAATAATTCATGTGCCAACTTTGAGGCCTGTGCTTGGTTTTAAGCAGGTCTTTTATAATAGCTCTATGATGTGCAAATTTCCACTTAATTAAAAGCTTGCTACATTTAAAAATTCTTTGGGACTAAAGATGCAGCCCAGTTGGTAGAGCACTTGCCTTCCCTGCACGAGGCTCTGAGTTCAAATTCTAGCACCATTAGAAATGTGATGTGGTGGTACTTTCTGTGCTCCCAGAATTTGGGAGGTAGCAGAAGGAGGCTTAAACGTTCACTGTTATCCTTAACTGTATAGTCAGCCCGACTTCATGAGACCATGTCTTAAACTGCAAAGTTTTAAAGTGCCTCGGCAGTGCCTTCTCTTAAATGTTTGCTGTCTGTGTTTTCCTGCTCTGTTTAAAAAAAAAATAGTGCAATAATATCTTTTACAATGTCTAGTTAGAATATTTAAATGTAAAGCTAAAAATATTCTAGTTGTTTTATGCTTAATTGGTAATATTTGTCAAATTATTCATGTGTCAATTCATTATCTTGAAGTATGATACTTTATTTTCAAAGTGCAATTGGGCTAACAATGGTGAAAGAAATTTAACTTTTAGAATTTTAGCATTCTTGTTATTTTGGTTGGCAGCTATAACAACTTGTCACCAGATTTAGTTTAGAAAGATCCCAGTTTTCTAATTCTAGAATAAAATATAAAGATCATGATCTACTCAGCTATAGTTAGTTGAAATTATTTTTTAGAAATTATAGGGCAGTAATGCTAGTTACTGTTAAACTTCCTCTAGATATATAGATAAGTTTTTGGCAAAAGAACAAAAAAACATATGTGCATATTAAGTATCTTAACATGAATGTATAGAGAACCAGATTTCAGGGCAGTGTTTGTGGGAAAACAAACAAAAACCGAAAGAACATTTTGAGAAATTTGGAAATACAAAGCTAGAAAAAAGGTAAGTACGCACATTAAATTTCAAGTCGATGGTGGCTCTGCTGAAGACTAGGAGAACACAGCCTACATGGTGATACCTGTGCATGGAGGCTGTCAGCCAGTGCGTCCTGTAGCTGCAGTTCCCCACAGACTGATGAGGACAAGTGAGACATTACCTCCCGTGGAGCTTTGAATACCTCAGTTTTGGATTACTTATGAAGTTAGCCTCAGTCCCTCTTAACATATGTATTGTTAGTGTTTTCTCCTTCACCCTTTCTATTCCATGAGTGTTTACTGCTCTAACTGTGGGGTGAACCTGGGAGCAGAGCAGGGCCTAAGAAATGAGACAGACTGTGAAGTCTCACGCAGTAGCCAACTTTATTCAGAGCATCAGTTTATACTGAGGGTTAAGAAGAGTCACCTGAGTAATGTCCAACCACAAGGGCAACCTGCATGTGGCAAAACCAGACTTTTCTTTGTGAAGGGATATAAACAAATAACAATAGCCAGCTGTCATGAATAATCTGAATTTGTCTCACTCCCATCCAATACACCTGGGAGGGGCACAAAAGCACTTACCAGGAACAATTCCTTTATTTGGAGAAACTGAGGTCACAAGATTTTTGTCTTGCTAAGCGTTTTCTTGTGAGCACTCAGAACAGAATTCTCCTCATACAACTCCGTTCTCAGACCGTGTTCCCACACATTAGTACTTGATGTTTCAGAAAGTACTGTGACAGAGAAAAGAAACTGTTACCATGATCTCTTCTTTCTTCTCTAGTAGATACTATGTAGATCTTGATATAGATAGCTCTTCATTTGCCAGCATCAGTCACACTTGTGTGACCAAGTGACTAAGCTCTCTTCTGCTCAGTGTGAGCAGAGGCAGGTTAACCTCTGCTCCTCCTGGCCAGTAGTACTTCACACATGTACTTCCACTCGGTGTAAGTAGAGGCAGGTTAATCTCTGCTCGTCCTGGCCAGTAGTGCTTCACAAACGTACTTCTTGCAGTTCTTTCACCTTCTCCATGGTGGACTGTGGCAGTCATCAGCGGCATCTGAGTTACTGCAGAAAGCAGATTTCCTGGAGCACACAGTCAGTCAACCCTAGTCCTGGAATATTCCTTGTGGATCCATAGGTAACAGAAATGAACTCTCTTCTGTGTGGTTGAGCTAATCATTATATTTGAAAATTGAGATTAGTTGACTAACTGAAAAAGGCAGTTGTCATTTCTAAAATTAACTTTTATTCTCCGATATAGTTGTCGTCTCAGAGGCTTACTGCTGAATAAACTTTCTAGTTCTTTCTGAACTCTGGCTAGCTGGTTTAACTCAGCTGTTCTGGCTCAAACTCCTCTCCAGTTTGATTCAATCTGGCTTCTCTCAGCTTTTTACTAAATTGCTCTGCTTGGCCTCATACTAACTTTGGCAATCTTCTAATCTTCTGGCTCCATCACATTCTCTGACTTGTCTGTCTTCAACTGTGGCTAGCTTGCTCTCTCTGCCACCTGTCTCTATCAAACTGGGTAAAAACTACCTCTCAATTAGACATCACTTTCAAACCTGGCTTCTTCCTTCAACCACCTAACCTTACCTACATTGTTTGGTTAGATTAAAAGTGTGTAAAAAGGGTGTGTCTGCATTCCAGCTGAATCACAAAGCCCTAGAAGGTCTTTGTATATAATCCCTTGCCAGAGCAGCCATGTTGCTGGATTAAAATACCCCCAAAGTCATTGGAAAAGGAGATGATTGTTTTTTTTTAATTTCTTATTATTTTTTAATTTATTCTCATATATTATACCCTACCAAGGCTTCCCCTCCTCCCTCCAACCCACACCATCTTCATCCCCCTCCCCCAGTTCTTTTCTCCTCATCTGCTGTTCCTCTGTTTCCCTTCAGAAGAGGGCAGGTCTCCCAGAAATATCAATCACACATATCATATTAAGTTGCAGTAAGATGAGGTACCTCCCCTCATACCAAGTTTGGATGAGGCAACCCAGTAGAAGGACAAGGGTCTCAGAAGCACTAAAAGCATCAGGAGCAGCCCCCACTCCTTCTGTTATGAGTCCCATAAAAATAACAAGCTACACAACTGGAACATATACACAGGCCCAGGTATGAGCTATGCAGGCTCCCTAGCTGTTTATTCAGTCTCAGTGAGCCTCAATGAAACCAGGTTTGTTGTTTCTACAGCAAGCCCATGGCCATCATCAAATTAAATGAGGAGAAACTCAAAGAAGTTTCACTACAGTCAGGGACAAGACAAGGCTGTCCCTCTCTCCATATCTGCTCAATATAGTGCTTGAAGTTGTAGCTAAAGCAATAAAATAACTAAAGGAAATAAAGGGGTACAAATTGGAAAGGAAGGAGTCGAAGTATTGCTCTTTGCAGGTGATATGATAGTATACATAAGTGACCCCAAAAAATCTACCAGGGAACTTATACAGCTGATAAACACCTGCAGCGAAGTGGCTGGATAAACAGGCAGGGAAACAACACCCTTCACAATAGCCACAAGCAATATAAAGTATCTTGGGTATCTCTAACCAAATGAAAGACTTCTATGACAAGAACTTCAAGTCTTTAAAGAAAGAATTGAAGAAAGTATCAGATGGAAAGATCTCCTATTCGCATGGGTCCGTAGAATTAACATAGTAAAAATGGTCACCCTAACAAAAGCAATCTAACGATTTAATTCAGTCCCCATCAAAATTCCAACACAGTTCTTTACAGACCATGAAAGAACAATACAGACCTTCATATGGAAAAACAAAATAAAAATCCTGGATAGATTTTATTTCCAAAGATAAATTAACTGTCAGCTTGACTCGTTCACCTAACTGTCCACCTGTAAGTCCAACTTCACCACAAGCACTAAGAGCAATAGAACTATGTAAGGAGTGAGTTCATTACTCAGGAGGCCACTTAAACATTGCTGATGTAACTGATCCCTGTGACCTAGTCCTAGTTTTATATCTAAAGGAAATTCCTGAATTCCTATCCCAGTTACACTAATTTTTCAAGGACTAAGTTTCTTCTTCCTGACCCAGGCTGCTCTTTGCTTGTTCCACTTATTTCTGAAGCATTCTGCAACAATTTGCATGCTACAGAACCTCTGAGTGTCACGTGTCCTGGATGAGATCCAGAGGGAGCTTGGCTTGGCTTGAGACTATGCCAATTAAGTCATATACATACATCTTTCAGCCCTCCTGTTCTGCTATTTCTGCCCTATAACTGCTTCTAAGACCCTCTGTGAAGCTGCTTCTGTGTCCTGCCAGCTTCAACCACTTCCCAGTTATGTCGGTCTTTGTCTTTTTGACCAACATCTAATGGCTTTCTCTATGTCTAAACACCCAGTATTTGTTCAATTTAAAAATCTAAATTTTCTTTCTTCAGAATTTCCTGATAAATAAACTGGTAAGGTTCTCATAAAATATAAACTCTGATACTTTTGAATTTTATGAGTTTCTTCTGAAAAAAAATTGTGGAAGAAAACCCTATTTTGCAGTAGGAAAAAAATTGATTGTGTGTAATTAACTATAGTTTTATATACCTCATAACATGTTTACTTTATTTTTTAAATACATTAAAAAGCTCTTTTAAAATTAAATATGTAGGGCCAGGGAGCTGGCTCAGTGGGTAAAGGCACTTGCTACCAAACCTGAGTTTGATCCCTGGAACCTACATAAGGATAAAAGAGAACCGCTCCACAAACTTGTCTTCTGACCTGCTGATGGACATGCACACACACAAACACATGCACGAATAAAGACAAAGTTAATCGAAATATATAGATGTATATGTTTTAATCTCTTAAGAAAGATGTTGAAAGAATTATTTTCAACTTGAAGACTTAAACCAGGCTTGTGTTAGCATATTCCTGTGAGTTTTTTTAAAACTAGAATCTTCCTTTTGAAATAATCAAAATGAAAAACAAGTCCCATAGAGTCTTTTCATTGAAATAATTAACTCTAAGCCATTATCAGCTTTGTAAGAAGGAAGCTGCTCAAAGCCCTCTCTGAATAGTGTGGCTCAGTGAAGTAGCTGCCAGCACATCTCATCCTCTTGAAGCTCTGGGGAGCAGTTGAGCAGCCTAGTGTCAGAAGTGTGGCCCACTGAGGCCCCAAGAGGACCTTTGAGGCTAACACACCTTTGGCCCTACAAGCCTTTGGGCAGCCTGCTTCTGAGCAGATTGGGCCCACTGGAATTAGCCAGCCCTCTGTATTCTCAGACACTGACAGGTGCTCTTCTATCAGGAATTTTGCATCACACTATAGTCTAGCCCCTTTGTGACGCACAGACACCAGTGGTCACCCTATGCCCACAGGTAGTCACACACCAAGCAGAGAGACCAGCAAACTTGTATTTATGTAATATGTGTTGCTTACTATACCTAACAAGTGTGTCTTCCTATACTTAAAAGCTACCATAGTAGGACTGTTGATTGTATCAAAAGCATCCAGGGGCAAGAGTACATGCAAGAATGTATTTCTCCTCATAAAAACCGTGTTGAAGAAGCTTCTCCAGGAAGATGAAATAAGCAAGTTGGTGCTGCATTTACTTTGGAGACATGATTTCCTTTTCCAAGACAAATTAGCTTAGTTTTGAGCTCTGTTTCTGCTCCAGCTTCTGAGGCTATATTTTCTGGCTAGCTAGTGTGAACTTAAGATCCTCTCTTTAGAATTAACAGTATAGGCTGTCACTTCTTCAGCTTTTCAAGAACGTTTGAGTTGACTGTCACTCTATGGAAACTTAGAACGTCCTAGGTGACTGTAGCTTCGAGGGCTCCAGTCTTTTTCTCCCTTCAGACCATGCTCAGTTACCAGTTTTAAAGGCATACTTTTTTAGTCGCATAATGCAAACTGATAATGATTTGTATTTTGCAATTAATGTTTTAATGACTAGGTGAATATAGTAAAGGCTTTTTAGCATTTATACTAGCTTTCTTTCATTGACTCATGGAGTATACTAACTGATGGATTTTCACTGTATTGTAAATTATGATATGTATCATTTACTGAACAAGAAATTATTAAAAGGCATTTGTGTTCATTTTAAGCTTTAGAAACTAACTTTTTAAAAAGAAAAATTGAACTTAGTAATCAAAAACTATATTTAAAACAAAATAAGTGAGCTAATGAATACAGGTGTATTTATAGTAAAAGGGTTCTAAATCTAAATAAGATTCACGTCTGTACTCCAGGGAAATGGCTGGGTGTTGTTATTGTTTTTAATGACCCAGAACATTAATATGATACAAGATCGTCCTAGGGTGGGGTGGTACCCAGGGAGAACTTCTTCTCTGAGGAGAAGGGGGAGGGATAGTGGGTGGAGGGATTTGTAAGGGTAGAACTGGGAGTTGGGGAGGGACAGAATGGGGGATTGGGATGTAAAGTAATAAGTAAATAAATATAATAAAATATGATACAAGATCATTGCCATCTTAAGGCTAACAAAGTTGGCAAGAATAACCTGGCTTCATGCATTTTTTTTTCATTATTGGTGAAATTGGTAAAAAATTAATGAAAACTTTTTCATTATTTCTGAATGGTCATTAAGGTGATATTAAAACTTTACAGGATTTACATTTTATTTTATTTGCGTGTGGATTTTTCTTTGTTTGCTTTTTAGTCAGGACAGTTCAAAAGCAAAGCCAAGTCTTTTAAAGACTTGAGTTCCATATCACTGTGGGACAAATAAAACGGTCATCTTGTGCTACTAGGTCATTCTCTGAGGAAACAGTCTATTGATAACTCCAGAGACATAGCATGTAAATTGAAAAGATTTGAAAGTAGTTAGGTGTACTTATGGAGGACATGATTAAATTAACCCTGCTTACTCGGATATATCCCTAAAACAACATTAGATAAAGTCAGTAACCTCCTACTTGGCTATTTTATAATTAACTCATTTGTATATGAGACTCATACCAAGTGTTTATAAAAAGAATGAATCTATATTATCTGATTAGTTGGTGTTAAATATTCATTTTGGAAACTACATGGTTAAACTATAGAGAATGTAATTATAAACTTTTAAACATTATATTTTGAGATTTTTCTTTAGAGAAAATACATTTTTTAACTTGCCAATATTTTTAAGACTTTTGTTTGAAGATTTAATCAACTTTTGCTGATTTATATTTTTCCTATTCTGGTACAGATTTAAGGAGACAAGAGGAATAAGGGATTTCTAAGAGCCGTCTAAAGCCTCTCACTGTCAGAACAAATGAAATCGTGGAAATGCCCGTTCCTGTATATAAACATGAGTAGGAAAGATTGCTTTTTCTTTTTAATTTTTTTTTTTTTTATTTTTGTTTTTTTCGAGACAGGGTTTCTCTGTTTAGCCCTGGCTGTCCTGGAACTCACTCTGTAGACCAGGCTGGCCTCAAACTCAGAAATCCACCTGCCTCTGCCTCCCAAGTGCTGGGATTAAAGGCGTGCGCCACCACTGCCCGGCTTGAAAGATTACTTTTATTGGCAGTTACTAGCATTTTTAGTATGATTAAATGTAGCTTACACACCTAGACTTTTAATAGTTAAGCCAGTTAACATATGTAAACTGTAACTATCACCTTTTAAAAGAACTTCTAATTATTTACTTAGAAAAATCTGAGAAAAATTAAACTGATGAAAATATTTAATAAGGTATGTAAACACAAAGCAAATGTATGAAAGTCAACACTTTTATTCTTCATCATAAATAAC
Organism: Uromys caudimaculatus; assembly: GCA_028551405.1. Taxonomy (NCBI): domain Eukaryota; kingdom Metazoa; phylum Chordata; class Mammalia; order Rodentia; family Muridae; genus Uromys; species Uromys caudimaculatus. Next base: position 28,996,807 of record CM052719.1, read on the forward strand.
CATTTGAATCGTAGACTGGTGGTATGCTCCTATAGCCTCAGCTCTCTAGAAACCAAGGCAGGAAGATCCTGAGTTCAAGGCCAAAGGCTGCATAGCCAGGGTATCTGATGAAACCAAAAATTAAAACAAAAGAAATAACCAATAACCAGTTAAAAGTAAAAGTAAAAGTAAATGGTCTTGTTCCCAATTCAAGGCACACAGAAACTAAAGTCTATGAGTAAATTATCAACCATTTTTAAAGTTTATAAGAAGAAAACTGTTAAACCTTACCAAAAACATAGTTGGAGATGACTAAATAGGCATATATATTACCAGGTTAGAAAAAAATCCATATTGTAAGGCTGTTTTGACACCTTAAATTAAAAATATAGTGTATATTATTTGGCATAACAGAATTCCAAACAAAACATCAGAAAAGACAAAGATTGCTTCATTAAGTGACAAGACACCAGAAGGATATTAGAGTTTTAATACACTCACCAAACTCTGGTATGATCAGCTTCATAAAACAGATACTGCTACATGTAAAAGCATGGAATAGCTGAAACAGAGTAATAGTAGGTGACTTCAGTATCCCATTCTCACCAATAGGCAGGTCATCCAGACGAAATCTAAACAGAAAGATTGTAATTAAATGACATCGTGAATCATTTAACTAACAGAAAACTACTAATCTTTTCACTGAAACAAGAATACACACTCTTCTCCACAGTCTCTGGCTCATTCTCAGAGTCTGACCATATACAGGACACAAAGCAGTTTTCAGTGAATACAGAAATATTGAAATTATCTAATCACAGAGGAAGAAAGCTAGGAATCAGTAGCAATAGAAACTCTGAGGGCTCCAGTTAGTTGATATTGTTTTTCCTGTGAGGTTGCAATCCCCTTCAGCTCCTTCAGTCCTTCCCCTAACTCTTCCATTGGGGTCCCTGGGCTCAGTCCAATGGTAGGCTGTGAGTATCCGCATCTTTCTTAGGTGCTGGCAGAGCCTCTCAGAGAACAGCCATACCAGGTACTGTCTGCAAGCGCTTCTTGGCCTCAGCAATAGTGTCAGGGGTTTGGTGTCTGTGGATGGAAAGGATCGCATGTGTGGAGTGGTGGTCTCTAGATGTCCTTTTCTTCAGCCTCTGCTCCATTTTTGTCCCTGCATTTCCTTTAGATGGGTGGGTGGCCCTATCCCTCCACTGAGGGCCATGTCTACTTACTGCAGGCGGTCTCTTCACGTTGTGTTGCCCCACTGTTGGGTATTTCGTCTAAAGTCATCCCCATTGGGTCCTGGGAGCCTCTCACATCCTGGCAGCTGGGACTTTCTAGTAGTTACCCCCCACATACACACTGCTACTTATTTCTATTCATTCTCCTGGCCCTCTGGACTTTCTTCTGTCTCTTCCCATACCTAGTCCTGCCCCCTCTTTTTTTCCTCCTCTCCCTTCTCCCACTCCAGTTCCTCCCTCTCTCTGCCTCCTGGGATTATTTTGTTCCCCTTCTAAGTGGGACTGAACCATCCACACTATGGTCTTCCTTCTTTTTAAACTCCACCTGGTCTTTGACTTGTAGCATGGGTATTCTAAGCTTTTTGGCTAATATCCACTTACCAGTGAGCACATACCATGCATGTCCTTTTGGGTCTGGGTTACCTCACTCAGGATGATATTTTCAAGTTCCATCCATTTACCTACAAAGTTCGTGAAGTCGTCATTTTTAATAGCTGAATAGTATTCCACTGTGTAAATGTACCACATTTTCAGTATCCATTCTTCGGACATCTGAGTTGTTTCCAGTTTCTGGCTATTATACATAAGACTGCTATGAACATGATAGAGGATGTGTCCTTGTTATATGTTGGAGCATCTTTTGGGTATATGCCCAAGAGTGGTATAGCTGGGTCTTCAGGTAGAGCTATTTCCAATTTTCTGAGGAACTGTCTTCTTAAAGGTGGGAGTGTTTCTCCCAGTTAATATTTTCCTGCTTTCTTAACCACAGGTTGCTGCTGGCAGAGCTGTTACTGAAGACTTGGACCTCTATGCTACATCTCGAGAGAGACGGTTTCGTTTATTTGCATCTATAGAATGTGAAGGACAGTTATTTATGACTCCATATGATTTTATTTTGGCTGTTACAACAGATGAGCCCAAATGTAAGTAAAGATTTCTAAATTATCTGCATAATTTTACCTTCAGTATCATAATAATTTCTAAGAACTTTCAAAGGTGGTGGTAGAGTGATTCTGGCCAAGTTAAATAGATGGCAATAGAAATGATGTTTGAAAAGAAAACTATCTATTTTATAAAAATATGAAACAGGATATATATTTTAGAGTACATTACAAAAGAAATGTGACACTTGAAATTTCATTGCCTTATGCTGTGTTTGTAACCAATATTTCTTTTTATCTTTTTTTTTTAAATAATGCATTGGTGTGAGCAAGTCAGATCCCCTGGAACTGAAGTTACAGACAGTTGTGAGCAGCCATGTGGGTGCTGGGAATTGAACTGGGGACCTCTGTTAGCCTTGCTCAAGAATTGGGCATTTTTGTCACCTGCATTTGCATAGCTCCTGAAGTACAAAGATAAGCTAATTCTTCCCCACTTTTTCTCATATTAAAGGAGTGGTTTGCAAGCATTTGGACAGCTGCACAGTTCTTGGAAATGCTTTATATTTGACTTAATGAAAAGCAGCGAGATCCTTGTGTATGGTTTTGTAGCCAACCCATTGTAATATGTGCTTTTCAATAAAGTGTGTAAAGAAAATGTACCTCACAGATACAGGTGCTTGGGAAAGGGAAGACAACTTAAGTTGTGTCTTAGGACTTGGTATTCTCTTTTGACTATGTCACAACTTGTTAGTGATATTCAGGCTTTCAAGATGGCAGTGAAAGATTCCCTTGTATGAAAGGGCATGGGTTAGAGTAGCTGGATGGATAGCTTGTAAGAATAAGGTTGAGGAGGAAAAAACAGCACTGAATTTTTGACTGATGTATTTGAGATGCATTGAATATGTAAAAGTTAGATTTGTTTAGTTTCAGCTCACTGAAACATAATTCATTAAATTTAATGTATCAAATAAATTGTTTACTATCATTTCATAAAATTTCTCATAAATTTATAGCCATTTCCTCCTTAGCAAAACCAAACTTTAAAGTTTTCAATAATTTGGCAAAAGTGTATAGGCTAGCTCTTAATGCTTCTTTCCCTCTCAGTGCTGGGCATTGGATGCAGGGCTTTGTATATGCTGAGCCAGTGCTTTTCTGCTGAGTTTTGTAGAGAAATCTCTTTGCACTGTGTGGAAACATCACCTGTCAATAAAAAGCCAATGGCAGGAAGTAATGGGTGGGAGTTCCAGTAGAGAGATTAGAACTCTGGGGGTAGACAAAAGCTGAGGAATTAGCCCCGCGCTCTGAGGAAGACAGACACATGAAACTGAAGAGAAGTAACTAGTCTTATGGTAGATGTAGACTAATTTAAATGGGATAATTGAGTTATGAACTAGTGGGAATGAGCCAAAGCATATAGCCTAGGGATTTATTCATAAATAATTAAGTCTCAGAGTTGTCATTTCAGGAACAGGGAGAAATGGGTGGAAAACCCTGAGCTTGCATAGTTTCATTCCAAAACTCAATGAATTGACTTTTGATGCTTTGAATTTTCAACAGTGAAGAACAGGGAGACGTCTGCACATACATATTTAGGATTTGTCTGTACATGATTAATAGTTAATGCTATATATATTGAAATTGTCCAGAGAAACATTGTACTATTTCAGATGACCAGAGCTGATTCTTGAAGAACTCTTAATCACTAAAAAGATAAATGTACCAATGCTGGAAAAGAATAAACCTCACAGGCACTATCCAGAAGCACAAGCAATGTCCCAGAATGGGGCAGGGTCATAGAGGCCAAAAGGAAGTGGTTGGGGTGGTCTAGTGAGTGAGGGCAGAGTATAGTCCACGCCTAGTAGGATGAAGGTTGCTGATAATTTTTAAAACTGACATTTCAGGGAATTGACTAAGACAAAAACTAGATGGCAGAGTGGAGTAATAAATGAAGAAATGAAGGCTCTGACAGGGAAAGGAAATGCAGCTGGACTGGAATTGGAGGTAGACAATTAATCATTCAAGATTTTAATCAAATCAACTTTAAAAATAGAAGGTTATTTTTGACTGGCAGGAAATCACTGAGAAAGAACACACAATCTAGAGAGCAGTAGTGTATTTACAGTAGCCACTGTGGAAATGTGTAGGGCAGAAATGGCTGAAAATTAAATAGGGCTCTTTTAAATTGTAATTAACTATAAGGGTAAGATAAACTTTATAGCCCTTGACTTTATTGACTTGGTATAATGTGGGTTCTCGATTCTTTATTTTTAAGTGCTCTCTAATAATTTTATTAATATGAAAATAATAGTAACCTCATGAAGAATTTCTTGCGAGTAAAATTGTATGACTAGCAACACAGAGCCATCTTTGTGGGTGTCATCCGTTTCACCATTTGAGTTCATAATCAAGGTTTTTAACATCTTTGATAAAATGTTATGATGGCAGTCAATAGGAAACTGTATTTAAGGATTTTCTCAATAATTGTAATTCAAATAAATGTTAATTGTAAAATACACCAGATTGTTGGTTTTAATTTTTGGAAACTAAAAATTATATATTTTTCTCTTTAGAATAAAATTTGAAATTTTCTTCTAGGTTGAGAATATGTAGTTATTTTCTAATATATCAAAAATAATTTTAATTTAGATTTTATAAATAGACTATTAATATATTTCAGATACAAAAATTATCACAGATATGATAAACATCAGTCTACATCCTGAGAAATAAAATATTTCTAATAGATTTAATGCCTTCTTCACCTGTTATTTTATATACTCAGTGATTTCATATGAAAAAAGAAATTTAGAAAGTCAGCACACTCTTGAAGACTTATCTTAATGGCTCTTTAGTTTTTATTTCTTTAACAGCTAATAATATTGAATATGGTACATTTCCTGCAGAATGAATATGTCTTTTGTGAATAATCTACTGTGGAAATCTTATAAAACCACAGACTCAAGAGTAAATCTAACTTCCTCGCTGGATAAATAGTTTGAGCATTGCATAAGAACACGACCGTGTATTTGTACTTGTGAGGGATTTTTCAATACTCTTTCAAAACTGTTACCTCACTGTTCTGTTCATTAAAAAGAGCCATTGCAGACTCTTCTGTACAGTATCATCATTAAGGTTACATGCAACATTCCTCTGATTTTACTGCTTGATTACTTGGGTAAAGAAAGATTTTGTTATGAAATAGAAGAGAAATTGATCTTTAAGAAAAATTAGTTTCCAAATTTTATAAAATTATTTCTTTTGGTCTCAAGATGAATTAATATATTATCTTAAAGAGAGTTACAACACAATGTGTTCCTTATAATTTTAAATTCATTATATTAATTATACAGAATTGCTATGTGGAAACAATTATTGATAGTTCATCAATTTTCCTAATGCAAGGATACTGTAGAGCTTACCTTTTACCAACTTGGAACAATTCTTGCCTTTTACAATGGTAGAATATGAACAAGAGAAACAACATAGTTGGCTGTGCATCTGTCCCAGGACTTCCTGATTAAACTGAGATACTGACAAGATACAGGAAGTATTCTATTCAGCTACCACACTTTTGCCGCCAAGACCAACTGTAGAAGGAGGAATCCAAATTCATAAGGACTTCCTTTCATTTGACCAGTGCTCTTGTTATGTCTTCTCTTTGCCTCTGTCATTTTTATCCTGGACAGACCTCACCTATGAATTATTTTCTGAATACTAATGCAGTTGATTCCAGATGAATGTTTTATAAGTATCATTATTTGTTCTTTAAGTTCCATAAAGTAGTAGTAGCTTAACTTACCTTATGAGTCCAGAAGGGCTCAACCATAATCTGGTTATGGGGGAAAAAATTCACATGACACTGATTTTTATTGATTATAAAGTTACCATATTAGAAAAAGTAGATAAGATAAAAAGAGTATATCTTAGATTCAAGTATTGAGGATAAAAAAACTTTACTTTTTGAACACAAAACTTAATTTTGGGTTATGGTTATATATGGTTACTAATATGGATATACATTACATACAATATTATCTAATTATTTTATATTTATTTTAGTTGCTAAAACGTGGAAGTCACTTTCTAAACAGGTAAGTTAAAGCTCTTGGTATAAAACATATGCATGTACACAGCACATGATACACACATGTATAAGCACACATACACATTATCTGATTTTATATAATTATGTGTTTTTTATATGTATGTGTGTTTTTTATAAATAAAAGTCATATAATGGTGGTATTTTTAGTCTTCATAGTGTCAGAAAATAAAGAAGGTGGGCAGTTCCATGGTCTAAGGTTAAAGGCAATTGTCATGTGTGAGTGTAACTCAGTATCCCTTATTTCGAAACAATTAGCGTTATCCACTAAATTGAAGATACAGACTCTATACCCAACAGTTCCATGGCTGAGGTTAAATTCTACATCAGTACATTCACATGTACCTAGTAAAGTTAACTTTCTATACTTTATGACTAGGTAATTTCACATAGAAATTCATAACTAGCGAAACCATCAGTTACATAAAGAAGAGGCTCAGAAGTTCATAGGCTACTCGTTATGGTTCTGTTTTGTTTATTTATTTGTTTGTTTGTTTGTTTTTTTAAAAAGCGCATGGATAGTAGAGTTAAGGGGAAATAAGACCAAAGTATTTAAGGATTCAACAACAGTTGAAAAAACCAAAAGATAAATTAACATAACGTTCAGGCAATGATCACTTCTTGGAGAGATGGAAGGAACTGTCATCGGAGAAGACCGCCAAGTGGTTTCTAATGTACTGATGATTGTCTGGTTTTAACTTAGCTATTCTTTTTTTTTTTTTTTTTCTTTATTTTTGATACTTTATTTACATTTCCGATGATTCCCCTTTTCTTTGGAAACCCCGTGTCCCCTCCCGCTCCCC
>CM052719.1:29004306-29124732 GCA_028551405.1 Uromys caudimaculatus
AAGTTAGACTCTAGAAAACCAAATAACTCCATCAAAAAATGGGGAACAGAGCTAAACAGAGAATTCTCAACTGAGGAAATTCACAGGGCTGAGAAGCACCTAAAGAAATGCTCAATATCCCTAGTCATCAGGGAAATGCAAACCAAAAGAAGTCTGAGATTCCACCTCCTACCAGTCAGAATGGGTAAGATCAAAAACTCAGGTGACAGCAGATGCTGGCAAGGATGTGGAGAAAGAGGAACACTCCTCCATTGTTGGTGGGATTGCAAGCTGGTACAACCACTCTGGAAATCAGTTTGGCGGACCCTCAGAAAAATGGACATAATGCTACCTGAGGACCCAGCTATACCTCTCCTGGGCATATTCCCAGAAGAGGCTCCAACATGTAATAAAGACACATGCTCCACTATGTTCATAGCCACCATATTTATAATAGCCAGAAGCTGGAAACAACCCAGATGTCCCTCATCAGAGGAATGGATACAGAAAATGTGGTACATTTACACAATGGAGTACTACTCAGCTATTAAAAACAATGACTTCATGAAATTTGCAGGCAAATGGATGGAACTTGAAAATATCATCCTGAGCGAGGTAATTCAGTCAGAAAAGAACGAACATGGTATGTACTCACTGATTGATAAGTGGGTATTAGCCCAAAAGTTCAGAATACCCAAGTTTCACCTCACAGTAACCACTAGACTGAGAGTGAGGTACCAGATGGAGGAGTTGGAGAAGGGACTGAAGGAGCTGAGGGTGTTGCAGCCCCATGGAGGGAGCAACAGTGTCAACGGGCCTGCCCCCCCACCCCCACCCCCGGTCCTCCTGGAGTTTGGACCACCAACCAAAGAATACACATCTATGGACCCATGGTTCTGACCACATATGTGGCAGAGGAGGGCCTTGTTGGCCATCAGGGAGAGAGGAGACGCCCTTGGGCCCGAGGGTGTTAGAGGCCCCAGTAAAGGGGAATGTCAAGGTGGGAATATGGGAATGCTTGGGCGGGTGGATGTGCGGTGGAATTCCCTCATAGCGGCGGGGAGGGGGAGGTGATAGGGAGTTTCCAAAGAGGAGACCTAGAAAAGGGGAAACATTGGAAATGTAAATAAAGTATCAAAAATATAAATTAATTAATTAATTAATTTTTAAAAAGTTTGCATTGACCTCCTTCCTGAAACATACTTTTCTTCTCTCCAGCTTTTCTTGTTCATATTCAAGGTATTAAAAAAAAAAAAAAAAAAAAAAGCATGGGGTTCCAGAAAAGTTCATAAAATTAAGTCAGTTCATGGAGCTTGGGAGTCTTTCTCAAAAAGATAATTGATTCTTTGATATTGGAAGGCCTGGGACTACACATTCACACATTTTATAAAAGCTTATGGCTTTTTAAGCTTCTAGAAATTTAACCCTAAGTCTCTACCCTCTCATGAGCACATTTATTCCCAGGCTATTTCAGTTAACATTTTCTGAAGAATTGGAACTGGTACATTGTATTATATTTTTACTCTTTTTTTTGCCACTTCAAGTAGTTGAACATAGTTCAATTTAAAAAGAAAAAATCAGATTCAGTGACCTCATGATGTCAAGTTAACAAATACGCAGAATTTGTATATTTATTTTTAGAGGGACAGTTGTCAGATATTTCCTTTAATACAGTTCAATAAGTAATAGGTACTTAGAAAGCTTATTGTCATATCTGTTACTGAGTCTGCAGGACATAAAGCACAAATATGTATTCTTCAAAATAACTCTCACTCTATGTAACCTGTAGTAACATATTACTTTGCATTTATTTATGATTTTGTGCAGTGTGTGTATGTACCTGCATGGATTTTGTACTTTTAAGTATTTTTTTTCCATCTTATAAAAACTTGTTCTGGGTTTTTTTGTTTGTTTTTTCTGGCAGAGCCCCATGCAGGTTTTAGAATAGCTTTCAACATGTTTGACACTGACGGAAATGAGATGGTGGATAAAAAAGAATTTTTGGTGGTATGTACATTAGATGCTGCATTTTTCTAATAACTAAATGTTTTGCGTTAAGACTATTACAGAAATACAAGTTATATTGAGTGTTTAAAGTTGACTGTCGTCAGATGTTTGGAATTTATTAGATACTCTCTACTGGATGCAAAAAGGCAGCCCTGAGATTGTCTTTCCAGCTAGTAGTCAGTTCTGTCACAGCTCTTTGCCACAGGAACTTTTCTTTATCAGTTTGGACTTACCTTCCCATTTCCTTCTTCCTTCTCTTTCCTGTTACCTTACAGTTAAGGTGTGTGGACCACTCCCTGCCCCTTCCTTTTCTTTGATCTCTGCTCTCCTGTCTGATCGCTTATCTCCCAGTGTCTTCAGTTGCTTCGCCCTCTTCCCATCTCTCCTTCAACTCTTTGTCTTTTGTTTGTGTATTCTACATCTGTTTCTGTGGCAAAATACTTTCTTCTTCTTCTGAAATAAAAAGTAATATTTCTTAGAGTAGCAAAATCTGTCAATAATATAAATGTTCTATTCTTGATTTTTTTCATATCTTCTGTTTAAAGGTTAGAGAAAAGTGCACACAAAGAGCTATTTTATTTATTTCAGAACAAACCTGTTTATCTAAATAATTTGAACAAACATTCTGTATGAGCACTGACTTTAGGGGATCCCATTTCTCGAAGCTCGTTGTGCTGTGTCTTGGGATGCTGTCTGCCTCTGGGATGGAGTCAGAGGCCCTCACAGCACCTCCTGCTTGTTTCCACGTACTCTGTGTGACAGCTGCCGTTGCCCTAAGGTGTAATCTGCCCTGTTCAGTTGCTGTAGTGCTTACTTAAGTGTGATGTTTACCTGTCTGTTTCAAAGACTTCTGAAAGCAGGAGTAACTTGATTCTCAACTCTTCATGAATACAGTGAAATAAAATAGAGGTGCTGAGCGGGTGGCCTAATCAGTAAAGTGCTTGCTGCTCCAGCATGGCTGCATTCAGATCTCCAGATAGCCAGCCTGCAGAATCTCCTTGCTGAGGAGGCAGAGATGGGAGGATCCCTGGGCTTGTTGGTCAGGTAGTGTAGCTACTCTGTCAGCTCCAGGTTTAGTGAGACATCTCATCGTAAGTGGGGGATGATTGAGAAAGACACCCAGTGTTGACCACTGCCCTCTCTCTGTCCATTGCACACATACACACACTCAGACACTAAAGTAAAAGTAAAAACTGAAAAAGAGGAAAATAGTAGAATTGAGACTGTTACTCAGCTTCTCTAGACAAGAATAACAAACTATTCAGAACACTGACAAAGTTCATGTGTGTTAGAGGAGACTGCAGACACCACAGGCAGCAGAGTATGATCTGCATCGGGCAAGAAGGAGGCCCAGCTCAACAGGACTGACTAGCCACTGAGTTCCCAGAGTCAGACACTGGGAGTTTATTTTAGGCATATTAAAGCACAGCAAAATTTGGAAAAGCTTTCCTGATGATGATTAACTCAGTTCTGTTTGCCCAATAAAGCTTTAGGTATAGCTACCTCAAAACTCCTTGTAAAGTACATGTGTCCTCTTCCATAAAGACAGGTTCTACAAATTGACTTCATGTGACAACCTAAGGCTCTGCTGTGGTCTTGGTCATACAGATAGCACAAAGGTCACGAGGCTATAAAATACCTTGCTCCTGTTTATAAGAGTCTGGGGGGAGCCAGGTGTGACCTAGCCATAGAGATAGCACAGAAGTCACTGTGCTATTAACTACATTTATTCCCAGCTTTCTGGGCTTGTAACAGCTTATACATTTCTGCCTTTGAAGAGAGACATCCCTGGATGTTTAACATTCCTAATTTTCTTAGTGCCTTATCTGTGAGCACAAGCACCTCATGTCCTCTACAGTAAAAGAAGAAGAATTAGCCTTCCATTTAAAGCCACAGAAATTTAAAGATTTATAAACAGTAATGATACTGCTTATATAGCATTAGCTAACATTTGTCTAGATATAAAAGGCAAAGTGCTAGGTGATTAGTTTTGATATTTAACTTATATAGTATTCTATACAGTAAGGACTTCACAGGTGATGTGTCCATTTTCCTACATAAACAAATTAGAACCAGTAGAGTACCAGTGTGTTGTAGTAACACTGAGACAGAAACCTGACTCAAACCAGAGTCCGTGAGGACTGCTTGAGTGCTCCTTACAGCCCAGCAGGTTTCTTCCCTCTGTGTGTGCCTCAGGCTCAATGTCTCTGTGTTAGAGAGATCAAGTAAAACTGTAGTATTAAATACACTCTAACATAACTGTGAATTGCCAGTACCAAAGGATATGGTTTTTTTCTGTGAAAAATGATGCAATCATAAAATATAGAGTAGTATAAATGTTGTCGAAACTGCTTTGTTTATGTGTAAGATATACTTAGTATAGAGTAATATGTAGGGATTTGATTCCTGATTTATTTCTGTATAGCTTCAGGAGATATTCAGGAAAAAAAATGAAAAGAGAGAAACTAAAGGAGATGAAGAAAAACGTGCACTGCTGGTAAGAAATATTTTATAGCAGTTTCAGGTGGGTTTTTCCAGGTGAGAATTATTTTGTACTTGTTGAAGCAGTGTAACACTTAGAATATTGATCTTTTCCTTTACCAAAAACATTCTGAAGGTTTAATGTAGAAAAATTATTTAAGCATCTTATAAATAAATATCAATATTTGTGTTAAATATTGATATTAAATATCTGTACCCAGTCATATTCATTAAATCATTTCCATCCATACTGTTGTTATCTGTGAGATATGAAGGGTATGTATCATATAATAGATTAATAAGATCATTATGCATGTAAAAATTTAAAGGTGAATATGCAAAGATTTAATTCTGTGTGTGAACTTAGTGATAGTGTAATATAATGAATGGTAAATATAAAGAAATAATGTAGGCTTTCTGCATCTCTTAGAAGTAGTATAGACTCTTCTTCTGGATTTCATGTTAGTGCCTCGTTCTAAAGTTAGAATTAACAGTATTTCATCTTTTTAGTCTTCATTTTCTTTGCCCCAAATATTTTAGTCTTGACAACAAGCCAGTTCACATAAAAACAAAAAGTAAATAGCAGATTGGTCCTAAGCCCTTACTGTCAGGCACAAGGCTAGGTGCTTTTCATGCGTTTTGCCTTTTAATCTATCCATCAGCCCTCCTGTTGTCCACAGTCAAAGACAGGAAAACATCATTATGAAGTTTAAATATCTTAGGCAAAATTATAATTCTGTTCAATGGCAAAGTCATAGTTTCACCTTTTGGTGGCCTGCTTTGACTTCTCTACTTTTACCTATCTTAATATATTCATTTGCTATTTAAGTACCAAAATTTTATTGTCATGTAACAAAAACTTAATTAAAAGTATAATTTTACTCATTAGCATTTACTGAAATGCATAGATCAGAAAACATAGTGGGGAAAACTACAGTATCAACACAAAAGCCAGGGTAAAGGAATTGTAAGATACACTGTACAAAGAAATGTACAAATTGTAAGATACAATGTACAAAAAATTATAAAATGCATTGAAAGTGAGTATTTCATAATAGTGATGTAAATCACATTAACTTGGATTAATTAGGCAAGTCTAGGTAAATTATGAAATCTATATTATATCATCTTATCCTAGGTGATATGTATAATATTTCATATGTCAGTGATACACTCCCTAGTCGATATATTGGGAAAGAGACTTAGTTTTAAAGAACAAGTGAAAATAACATAAGTTGTATGCAACTTGATATATGCAAATGACTTCATTACAGTAATTGATCTACAGGTACCTCAGAGGTGTTGATCTGAATCTAAATAGCCCTGCTCAAAGCTCATTACATAAAGTAATTATCAGGTGTTCCTTTCAGGGACGTCTCACTGACAGCACCATTCAGCAGTGCAGTGCTCTGCAATTTCTCATTACCATATTTGATATGGCAGTCCTTAGTTTCAGTATATTAGCATATTTTAAACAATACAAATCTGAATTGACTTCTTACTATCTTATCTAGAGACGATCAAGTAAAATGCAGATGGTTTTGGCAAATTGATAGAAATGATACACATATTCTAAATACTAGGTTGAGCTTGAAACAACTAAAATTTATCTCATAGTAAAAAATGAGACTAAGCCAAAAGAGAAAGCAAACCAGGCCCAAGAGCCAGGTCCAGAGGGTTTGACTAGTCCCTCTGTGATGCATTCATTACCTCTGTCATCTTCAGTAAGATTCCTAATCTCTCTGTCCCAGTTTTTTTAGTTTTACAATTGAAATAATAGAATAATGTTGTCACCACCTGTAATTTTAGGAAGATTAAATGAGTTAAAATGCGACTTACCAAAGTATAATATATAATTATAAAAATATAATAAATATCAAAAAATGTTAGCTAATAGACTTGATAACCACCTCCTTGTTTCTTTAACTGAAAATTAGCATATCCAAATCAGAAATCTAAAATATGTCCTTGTCATTAAAACTCTGAAACGAACAGTATGTTCTCAGGTCTGTGCTAAGACCATAATGAATGGTACTCTCTGTATCCCCATCTCACTCCTGGCAGGTAAGTGTTGCTGCTGCTCCGCAGGTGAGCAGAGTCTATGATCATAGTGAGCATAGTGAAGAGAGTTCTAGCACAGGGCCTCATCCCATCGTCCACATCCGTCCTGCTGCTGAGCCCAGCGGCCCCACCTCCACTCATGAGCAACTGTTTGCTCACATCAGTAGTCCTTCCATGTACAAGAAAATGGCTGAAATGAACACAGACTCACTTATTGTTTATTTACATTGACCTTAGAAACTTTGCTACTCATCTTTAACATTTACCTCACCCGTGTGTGTGCTTTATAGAGAATACAGCATAATGATTGGCCCTCCCTAATTGATTATTTTGTCGTCTTTTTCTTTTTTCTTTTGCTATACTTGGGTTCATTCTGAAATGTGACACTTCATTTGGCCCTTTGTGCTCTATGTCAGCGTCTTCAACTTTATGGATACCATTCTCCTACTAATAGTGTATGTACAATACTTTAAATGTTTTTTATGTATATATCCCTCATCTGTTATATTGGATAATGTAGTTTCTCTATATAAAGCTATATATGCTATTTAAAGTGGTTTGGAATTTGTTAAATACAATAAGATGCAATCAAGCCAAAATTTCTAGATATGTGAAACAAAATGTAGAAAGCAATTGTGTATCTTTGTTAGTTTTATGTCTGTAAATTAAAGTAAATGTGAGTAAACAACTATCACCAGACATTCTGGTAGAGTAATTGAAATTTTATATTTTTCAGCATTATATGAAGCATTATACAAAAAATAATAGAACAGATAGGCTCTCTTCCTGCGGAACACAGGTATTTTAAGAATTAACTCTAGACATTGGTCAAAGCCAATAAAATCATGTTAATGAATAGTCTTTTGCATTTGCAGTTTTTATTTTTCTGAAACTCTACTGCCTGCCTACTTTCTCTGGTCTATTAAAAACTCTTGTATAGGATTGTATTGTTACATACTACATAAACATGACTATCAGTTTCATTCTTCAGTCTTGAAAATTTCTGTAAGTGCTCTTCCTAATTGTGACTTTTCTATTCTCTTGAGAACAAGTTTATTGGTTTGCCCAGCACATAAAAACCTGCTCAGAATAACCTGAGCCTGTCCCATAAAGATGGAGTTCAGTTTGTTTCCTAGGTATCCTTCAGCCTTGTTACGGATTCCTCAAACTAGAAATCCTACCTGAGAAGTCCCTTGAATTTGGAGGACAGTGTTTAATTAGCTACTATAAACTATAGAACACTTATTTTAGATCTGAGCACATCCTGAAGGTGGTTCAACATCAAATAAGCACAGGGTATCCTGCCTACTCACAAAGAATGACATGGGATAATTGGAGAGCAAGCCACGTCTATGAGGCCCACATAAACTTTAAATTTGTCTAAGAAATTGGAAACATTTTCTATAAAACCTACTGCTGCTTCCCATTGAGAGAAATTTCTAATTTAAAAGTGTTTTTCTTATAATCATTTAAAAATTTGTAAGAGCTTAGAAAATGAAAATCTCACATTAGAGTATCTTATATACTTTTAAACAGTATTTATGATTTTATGGTTTAATTTTTACTGTCACAGTGGAAACCACTTTTTAATTGTGGTAGTTTCAATGTTTCCTTTAATTTTTAAGTAGTTACCATATAGTTTAAACTGCATAGACTTTACAGTCAAAGGCATTAAGGTGTTTTCAATAACCAGATTTAAGCTGTATATTATACTCATACTATCCTTGATGAGGAAAAACATATTTGTTATTTTTCATTTTATTGGTTCACAAATTTTTCATTTCATTTTACTGAGGACAGCTGTCCTTATGTAGAACAAATGTTATTATGATATAACTTCATGTTCTTTTAATCTTCACTCAAATAGATTACATAATTTAACACTTAAAATTTGTTTTGTTTTGTTTTGTTTTTTACAAACTTTTTCCTATAATAGAAACATTCTTATGAGAAATGACTTCCCTAACGTGCCTTTAGGGAACGAGGTGGGGTCTGGACATGCAGACAGACCCTCTGAGCTCTCACATTGCCTGTTCCAAGCTAGCAGCAGCTACAGTCACCTCTGCCTGTTCTCATTCTCGCTGCTACAGTGAAAGCCTGAACTGTTCTCCTGTGTCCATGAGTATAGTAGTTACCCTCAGCAGCTTTCCCACTCCAGATACCCCAGATCTTTTTAGAATTCCCGTGGAGTCAAGGCTCAATTATTTTTCCACAGTGATGAAAAACTTACAAAAAGAGTTCAAAAGAAGAAGCAATTCAGCTAGCTCAAAGGTCAAGAGTGCATGACTTCAGCATCCCTTATATGATTTTATGATATTAATTTTAACTACCCTAATACTATTACTATCAGAAAATGTGTCAATTTTTAATACCACTTCACTGGTATTTCATCATATGTTGAAATGTGTTTTGGAGCTAAATTTTGATATTCATAAATAATCTTTATTTTAAAAAATGTGTCTTCTCCAGTTTTTGATGCAGAGTTGTAATATATATTGTACATATATTTGCACATATATATATTACCATGCATGTTAATTATGTGTTTCAGTCTTGTCTGTCATTACTGACAGTTGTGTCTGCTTGATTGTCAATTGGTATATTAAAATTAAATGTTATAATTATGGACTTATTGTCTACTCACAATATTCTTCATTTTATGTTATCTATTTTGAAACATTACATATGTAAGAATATAAATTAGTTATGCCTTAGCCAAATTTCTGGTAGCTACTGTACTAAATTTTTGGGTATATTTTGCCTTATAAAATCTTTAGTTTTTAGTATATGCTACCTCTTAAATTAATATTTTATTTTTTATTATTGTTCCCTATAATGATAATGATGCTTTTCCTGATTTTCAAAATGTACTTTAGCTCAGAAACTTAATGCAAATGAATAATTATAAAATAGCTCAAGAAATAAAATGTTGCTATTTCCCACAATCCCCTTTACTCTGTCCCCAGGCAGCAGAAGTGCTTCATGAGTTCTTCCTTTGCCACTCTAGATAGTGGAAATCTGTACTTGGAAGTCTCAGCAAGTTCATTCCTAAATGGAGTCTTCTTTTCTGCAGTGTGCATGTGTGGCACTGAAGAACGTGGTGGCTTTGGTCTTTGATGACACTGTATCATTTGTATGAAGTTACCAGGACTTCTAGTCATTTTTACTATCAGTACAAGTATCAATACACAGCCAAAGGCAATAGCATTTGTAAGAGTCTTTAAGATGAGTTAGGTTTGGTCTGCCCTTTGCATTCTCATCAAGCAAGCTAGTTCTAGTTACTGGCCTCTTGTCAGTGTAGCATGCTGCGCCTTTTTCAGCTTCGCTTTTCTCATTAACTGGAAAATTTTGATGGTATATTTTGTGAAATGTAGTGGTCTCTTTTCTCCTGACTGATAGTCTGTGCCTCTTGATTAGAAAACTCTATTAATTTACATTAGTATGATTACTTTGTGATGTAGAATTTAGGTATTTTTCTCTGTAAAGCATTCTTTTTTTCTTTGCTTTACCTTGCCTTCTTTAGAAATTTATTTTTTCTTTAAATTTAGAAAGTACTTAATATATTTCTATGTTTTTCTTCTGAGTTTTTCGTGAATATGCCTAAACTAATAATATCTTTATGCTCTTCCTCAGTAACAACCCCTTAGGTTGCTTAGCTATCATTGATACCTCTCTCAGCATAGATACTTGGAATTCTTGTATAGTGGCTGCGTCATTCTTTTTCTAATATCTCTAATTAGATATTTTAATTATATATCATTGCTATTTGTTTATGGGAATTTTACTGTGTGGCTTGGGCTTTGTCCTCTTGTTTCTCAGCCTCTGCCTCTCAAATGCTGGGATTACACAGGCATGCGCTACCCCTCCTGGCCAGTGGTGTCTGTTTAGAATTACCTGCTGTCTTAGTCAGGGTTTACTGCTGTAAACAGACACCATGACCAAGGCAACTCTTATAATGACAACATCTAATTGAGGCTGGCTTACGGGTTCAGAGGTTCAGTCCATTATTATCAAGGTAGAAGCTTGTCAGCATCTAAGCAAGCATGGTGCAGGAGAAGCTGAGAGTTCTACATCTTCATCTGAAGGCTGCTAGAAGACTGTCATCCTCCTGCAGCTAGGAGAAAGCTCTCAAAGCCTACTCTCACAATGACACACTTCCTCCAACAAGGCCACACCTCCTAATAGTACCACTCCCTGGGCCAAGCATATACAAATCACCACACCTGCATATTTACCATTCCTTACTCAATTTTTTTTTTTTTTTTTTTTTTGAAGCTAAGGAGATGGCGCAGTTTATAAAGTACGTGCTGTTCTGAGTTCTGATTCCTAGAGTCCACATAAAGCTCAAGTAGGTGAGACATGTATGTAACCCCAGCACTGGGGAATGTGGGACAAGAACAGATAGCTCTCTAGAGCTCATGGGCCAGCCAAGCTAGCAGAATTGATGAACCCCAAGTTCAGTGTCTTGTCATAAAAAATAAGGTAGAGAGTAAAACAGGAAGATAAGTAATGTTGACTTTTGGCCTATGAATGCATACAATTCACTCATGTATATTTATATTTCCAAGTGCTCATAATTAATCTCACCCCTTTCTAAATCTTATAACCTAATACTCATAAAATACATCCTCAAGATAGAGTCCCTTGGTGATTGAAAATGATGGTTTAGCTGTATAGCTCATGATAAGAGTTGCCATTGAGCTTTATTGTGTCTAAGACCCTGGGTTCGATTCCCATTACAACCTAAAAGAAAAACAAACAAAACCTGTCTCTGAAAATTTCTTTATTAGAAGTTAACAGATGCTTCTCAGCAATTGATGATAAAATTTAAACACTGTTTTTGGACTTCTATAATTGAAATTAAGGGATCAGCTCTGAACGTAATTAGTTTTCTTCTGTAGGTTATCTAGGTCTCCTCCCAACACAGTTCCTTCTTCCCCATTGAAAACAGGCTTTTTTTCCCTTAATATATCCTGATTGTGGCTTTCTCTCCCTCTCTTCATTCCAGTTCCTCTCCACATCACCTCCCATCCCAATCAGCTGCCTTCTCGCCCTCCTTAGAAAGCATACAGAGATCTAAGGGACAATAATAAAATAGGAACCTAAAACAGAAACTAACACTTGGAGTTGGAAAAGACAAACAAACAGAACAATATGTTACTTTTGACAAAGACATCCCCCTTTCAGCAGAGCGTTCCAAGGTCACTTACTCATTGCAAGCCTGGCTAAGGGTCTCTGTATTCCCATCTGCTGCAGGAAGAAGCTTTTCTCATGATGGCTAAGCAAGGCACTGATCTCTGAGTATAGCAGAGTCTCATTTTTAAAATTATTTTATGTGCATTGGTGTTTTGTCTGCATGTATGTCTGTATGGAGGTGTTGTTATGCCCAGATGGTGAAGTCCCCACAGACCACCTGAGACCAGCAGGAGTCCAACCCATGTGCAAAAGCAAAAGTCTTTATTCAGGCTTGAGCTCCAGACCTCTACCCTCTGCAGCACAGTGGAAGGTACTGAGCTGGTACAAGCCTTGCCTATTTATCATGGTTGATGTAGCAGGGTGAGGGACTTTCCAACTTGACAGTTACATGATTGGTTGACATTTGCTTGGCGCACTTCTATTGGGTAGTAATGATTTCAGCTTGATAGGAACAATGGTTGCTAGCTTAATCAATGTACTTTAAGACATTAGGTACTTTCCCCTTAAGAACTGATTGATTGTTGCTAGGAATGAAGTGGCTGTTTGCTCAGGGGAATTGTAATAGTTGGGAGGGTGACATGGTTCTTGGAACACGTTGAGTTTTTTCCAGTAGCTGAGTTTATTCAGAGGTCAAGTTAATCATAAAATGGAGTCTGAAAGCAAAGTAGAGCTTGTAGTGTTACGCTTGGCCCTTCAGTGTCAAATCTTGGAGTTACAGATAGTTGTAAGATGCCATGTGGGTGCTGGAAATTGAACCAGGGTCCTCTGAAATAGGAGTTAATGTCCTCAACTGCTGAGCCATGTCTTATTTGCCTTTATTTTTCTATAGTCTTGCTACAGTGTGCCTCTCTGCCCTGCTTTTATCTGTGGTGAGATGAGCTTCCAAAACAGGAAGTTGTCTTCTCCCCTTTATTACTGGAATTCACCGTCTAGTACCTCTTTACCTGAATGTTATTTCCCATCTTTCTCTGTTAAGACTTTCTGGTGCTTTCATGGACACTCATTTGATCTACTGTATCTGTTGCTTCTCTCTGAGTGTTTGACAGACCCGAAGAAAATTAGTCCAATACAACACTGAATTACAGTGCCAAGATTACTGGTTTGGGTGTTTTATTTTATTGCTGTTGTTTTGACACAATTGTCAATTGTTACAATAGAACATAATAGAAAGATAGTTTTATTTTGCTTGGTTTTGTTTAAGTATGTAAAGTAATGGCCTGTTTAGTCATAGATAACCTTGGGTCATCATCATTCTGCTTACCTCAATGATAGATCAATATCTCTAAGTTAGACTTTCTTGAGAACTTCCTTTGATACTTCGTTCAAAGGAACTGCCGTGTCTGCCTTCTCTGCACTCCTGTCTTTCTATTACAAATATCAATGACAGGATATTAGGATTATGGGAATAGGGGCTTGCTTAGACAGTTTTAAAAGAGATGCAGAAACTCTCAAATCTGCCAGGTTTAAGGACTTCCATTAATAAATAGCCTCTTTGACATAGATAGGCAAGTAGGTAGGTAAATAGGTAGGTAGGTAGGTAGATAGGTAGATAGATAAACAGACAGACAGACAGATATCAGACTTAGAAGGTACAGGACATCAGTTCGCCTGATCCATCCTTTGTGCAAGTTCTTTTGAACGGTCCATCTGTTCTTTTCTCTCTTTGAAAGTCCACAAAGGCTTGAAAACTGAGGTCACACAGTGAGATGTTTTCAGGAAATCTTTATGTGCTGCCTTCCATTTATACAATGAAGCATCAGAGCTGTCTGTTTCATTGCTGTCTTAGAGCCCAGTCACAGGTACATATCTCATGTCCTTTAACTTTTACACTTCTGTTCCGATAGTAAATTTGTTCTTTATTTCTTCCTCTTAAATTCTAGTTTGAGCTTCTTATCTATTTGAAGTTTATTGCAGTGCCTTATTTATATTTTCTGCTATTAAATCTTTTTATTATTTTTCATGTTTAAAAGCTTATTCTTAATTACATCATTAAAGTTATTGATTAAAACTGAACTATAGCTTGAGACCAGACAAATACAGGCACCAGTGAGTGTGCCTAGCAGGCCACTGATCTCGCAGTATCTTTTACTTGCAGTAATAATTGCCGTGAGAATATCAGACCTTCTCTCAGAAGCCTTATATTTTAAAAGATGGTATAAGATAAAACAAAATGTACAGTTACTGCATCCCACTCATATTAGCTAATTTCATGTATTTGCTTCTTTTCTTTACATGTGAAACCAATTAGCATGGATTTACTAAGTTACAGATCCATGTGGTAGGGCCACATTGCTACTTACACAAGCATTTATGTCTGTTACCTACAGCTAAATAATAATTTATGATCAACAAATCATTAGCAGTGGACAGTGTTTTGTAGTTAATTATAAAGTTAGTTAAAATTAGAAAGATATCTTTTGAGTTATTCCTAGCACATAGTATAATTTGAATGTTCCCTCCAGATTGTTGTCTGTCTGAGACAGACGTTCACTATGTTGCCCAATCAGGCCTTGACCTTCTAGACTCAAACAGTCCCCTGCTCTGGACTCTAAAGTAGCTGGGGATGTAGCCACATGCACTACCCCTCACTGATACCTGCCCTTTAAAAACTAAGACAGAAGTAGAAAACTTCTATTCTCCTGCTGTGGTGCGTTTTCTTCTTTCAGTAACCAAAAGATCCATAGGCCTGATAACTTCAGTACCCGCTGTATGTCCCAACAGAAGCTGACTGTAATTATTTCCGTTTAGAGTTTCAGGTTAGGATTGTAGTTTTTACCTTAAAAACTCTCTCATACTAGTCAATACTGAGAGGAAAATGAGTGTCCTGCCCTTATAAGCATTAAACGCACCTTCTCTTTCTTAGTACACACACCTGTCAAATCCTAGAATGGGTTTAAATCATTTGACTTAAACAGTTATGTTTTATGTCTACAAGCTTTATGTAAAGTTTGTATCAGCAAGGTATGGATGAGTTTATTTTGATTATGTTAGTCTAACAAGATGGGTGATAAAACAACTAATTTCGAAATTATATATGCATTTAACAAGTTACCACAAATTTACAAAAATTTTCTCCATATACCATTTCACATAAAGTATAAACAAATTTTTTATGTCATACTTTTATA
This sequence comes from Uromys caudimaculatus, assembly GCA_028551405.1. Lineage (NCBI taxonomy): Eukaryota > Metazoa > Chordata > Mammalia > Rodentia > Muridae > Uromys > Uromys caudimaculatus. The sequence continues at coordinate 29,019,159 of CM052719.1, forward strand.
GAAGTTACTTATGTCTCAACAAAGGCAGGCAAGATTGCAGAGTTTGAGTCTTTTTGACATAGCCACATTGTGCTTAGAGACAGGTTATATACCATTTCATCCCTGAAAGCACCATGGGGCTGCTAGCTGTGTAGTGTAACACTGTTGTGTGCAACAGAAAACAATGACGGTAAGTCAGTAAGGCAATGGCTCCTTCCCTTCTGTGGTTGGTTAAAGGAGAGGTAAAGCATATAAGTTGTCCTTTGTGACTGTTGTTTAGATTTATGTGGTTGTTCTCAAAACTTCTCCAGGTACTTAAAACAGATACTGAGGAACTTGTCTCCAGGAGCTACTGGGACACCCTGCGACGTAGCACGAGCCAGGCGCTCTTCTCGGACCTTGCAGAGGTATAATGGCCCGGCCGTGCTTGCGGCCCTCACACTCCTTTGATTCCTTAGATTCGCAAAGCCCAAAATGTGCTAGTTTTCTATTTTTGTTAACTTTTTTAGTAAAAGTAAATTAGTAAGTACCATGTATCATATGTATGATTACTGTATAGAAAAACAATTTTGATATGTCCATTGTACTGGCAGGAGGTATCAGTTATTATTATCTGTGTTGATTGAACTTGTTTATTTTATGAAGCATACCTTCACAACATATTTAAAAGAAAATAACAGTAAGTTTTAATTAAGGATCACTTCCTAGAAATTTGAAATAGTAATACAGATTTGTAAATTTACTGACACTGTTTATCCTACAGTATAACTGTTACATAGAAATACTCAAATTCCCTACTCTGTAAAGCATGGCTGCTCTTACGTTAGATTTAAACAATTAACTTCCTCAGCTAATAGTGAGCAGGGGTACAGAAATGTGAGATTCAGTCAAAGAATTGGAAATTTATTTTTATATTAACTTGAGACTGCCAGTCCATGTTCAAATAAAAATCAGACCAACTCAGATTTTGTTTTATTATTGCTTACATTTTACTGGTGGACACTTTAGTGCTGCCCTTGAGATAGACTGCCTGTACTCCCCTATTAATTTAGTGCCACCATCAACAGGAATTTAAAAATCTAATATTAAACTTGATATCTAATATCTTTTCCAAACTTTAAGTTCATTAAGTAAAGCACTGCATGGCACAGTGTTGTTGGATGCTTGACACACAAGCACAGGGACCTGAGTCAGCGTCCAGCACCATGGAAAGAGCCAGCACAAGGCACATTGTAGATTCTTTAAAGCCAGCAGGGAGGCGGGAGAGACAGGAATGCAGATCCCTGGTGCTTGCTGGGCAGACAGTCTGGCTGCATTGGCAAAGCCCAGGTTCATTGAGAGACCCCGTCCTGAAGGCTAGGTACATAGTGTTGAAGAAAGACATCTAGGATTGATGTCTGATATTATGCATGCACTTTGGCATGTACACACACACACACACACACACACACACACACACACAACACATACACATCAATATCTAAAATAAATACCTATTATTTGTGATTTCTTTTGTTTTTCTCTTTGTTTAAATAAAGTTTGGGGTGGTAACTTGGGGATTCTGTTACTACACTCCTACATTATAGAAAATAAAAATTCATTATAAGTCACAACTTGTACAAAAGAATTATTTATAGTATTTTTATTTCAAGATACAAACTAGTTCAGAAGTAAAGCTTGGAAATTTTCTTATATATTTCTTCATTGCATATAATACACAACTCTTAAAACATTATAGGTAAATAAGAGCTTAGCCCCTTATTTTCTCATTTCACAGCTGCTTGAAACTGTTGGCACTTTAAATTATACAGAAGAAACCATGTTTTTAAAATTACTATAAAATTATATAAAGATAATATAAGTGAACAGCTGGCACTAATTTCTGCCCAAAATAATTCAGAGTGCAATATGACAAGTATATCACACACTGAAAACAGTTGGTTAGTACAAGGATTCTGAAGATTACTTTGACTTTTACAAATGAAATTTGATGTCTTTGTGCTATAAGTAATACTTACCTATTCAATTATTCAGAAATTTTATTATAGTAAACTTGAAGATTTCCCTTTGCTGGAGATTAAGGTTATTTTTACATTGTAATCAATAGAAATTTGTTTAAAAGGCTGTCTTAAAACTTTATTTTAATAGTTTGATAAATTTATATTTTATACAAATTTTGAAATTTAAATTATGTTTGGCCATGCATCTATTATTGGTACTGAGGACTGAAACATACTAACGCACACTACTACTGACCTACACCCCTACGCTCACTCCATCTGTCTGGCCAACCTCCTTCCCAGCTAATATCATTTTTAGCTTTAAAAAAGTTAGTGAACTTAATGTCTAAATGGCCACAAGGGTCTCTCTTCACTTGGAGGGGTTTTTTTCACTGTGTTATGAAAACACATGAATTCTTTTTTTTTTTTTTAACAAAAAGCACAAAAATCAAAGAAGTACAGTCTTTTTTTTTTTTTTTTTTTTTTTTTCCTTTCCACCTCCTTGTAATTTGTTCTGTATAAACTGTTTGATGCCAAGGACCCTGGTGTAGCTCTCCCAGTGATCCAGTGCTCGGTTTCAGATGGGAGTGGGGTCCCCGTTTGCATTTTCTGGTTCTTCCCCACCTCTGCTGTCAAACTGGTACTCATCCTCTGAGGATCTGGATTACTTTAATAAGTTCAACCTGAAGCGAGTAAGATTGGACACTGAAAAGCAGAGGTGAAAGTCTGCTCTGCTCAGTGAAGAGAACAGCCTCAGTGAGGTCATTGTGGAAGCCTGGGTAAACAGCCCTCATCTTCATTCACCTCCCGTGAGCGTGGTGGCACCACAGCACTAAAGGCAATATCCAGGTGCCTCACGTGTAGCGCTCCTGCAGCCTGTCATTTTGAAGGTCTTTGGTTTTCAGATTTATAGAGATTTAATTTCAGTAACAAATAAGTGTAACAATCCTTTTTCCATTATTGTTGAAAAGTTTCTGTCATCAAAGTCATATTTCAACTTCTTAAACTTGACAAAAAAAACATGGTTAGAATATATGAATGAATATATGTATGAATTTTTTTCAATTAAAAAAAAAAGGAAAACTCCATCACCTGCTCCATGTCTGTAGCTTGCAGACAGGTGCACTGATTTTTCATGCTAATAGGCTAGTGCCCACTCTTAAACTCAACTTGAGCATACCTCTGAGATATCCACCACACCCCACTTACATTTAAGCTCTTTGAGGCGAAATAAATTGCTATTTGCACCCGTGCCTACCCATAGGAGCATGTGTACACTTTATCTTCATATTGTAGCATTCTCCTACAAGCTACTATAGACAGAATCATTTCCATCTTCAGGGAAGGAAGCTGAAGGCCCAGAAGGTCATTGAAGTCTCTCTCTGATTTTAAATCCTGTCTTCTCCCATTAGAACTGCCTGCCCCATCCACCCAGTTAGTGGTGACGTAGTGTCCTTCCAGGGTGACTCTCTCCTCATACGGGACGCTGGAAGAAGGGCTGGTACCTCTTATCCTGTGATACTTGCTACCTGTGTTATTTTCTCCTTAGGCAGCAGCTGAGACTGCTGTCTGATCATGGGACAGGTTGTAGTGTGGGAGTGTGGCTTCCCTTGGGGACTCGGACCACTGAGGATGCTTTGGCTTGTCAGGGAATTAAAATGAGAATGAGTACCAGAGCTCTCCCAAACTGTACAGAAACTGTAGACTGGAGACCAGTAAGAAAATCCATCCTCAAATACTTAATTATAAACAGAACATTGGGGTAATTCCTAAAGAATTCCAATAACTTTAACTTATTCTCTACAAGATAGGAGGTTTTGGCAGTTTTGTTGGGCTGCATTTGGCTTTGAGTTTGTTTGTTTGTTTGTTTGTTTGTTTGTTTGTTTGTTTTATTTACACCCCTATCACTGTCCCCCTCCTGAGTTTTATTTTTTTGAGATAGGGATTCATATAGCATGCAACTTGAATTCTTGATTCTCCTGTCTCAGTCTCCCAAGTGTTGGAATTAAAGCCTTGTGATACCACATCTGGCTCAAAAAGTCAAGTCTTTTAAGAAAGACATAAATTATCCAAGTAGCACGGATCACTTTTTTACAAGCAGCTTAACTGAGTAAAAGACGGGCATCCGAGGGGAAAGGATGACCTCGTATCTACCGCATCCTGATGCTTACAATCTCGTATCTACCGCATCCTGATGCTTACAATCTCGTATCTACTGCATCCTGATGCTTACAATCTCGTATCTACCGCATCCTGATGCTTACAATCTCGTATCTACCGCATTCTGGTGCTTACAATCTCGTATCTACTGCATCCTGATGCTTACAATCTCGTATCTACTGCATTCTGGTTCTTAGAAGAAAATATTTGACCCACAGAGAAAGGAAAGGAAGATCTTAATGTTGCTAAAACAGCTACCCTGTGAAAGATGGGGAAGAGGGCTTGCAGAGTCAGAGTAATATCAGCACGTATCTTGTAGGCGATATGTGAAATGCAGCTACCACTAGACCCATCTCCTCTAGAAGAACATCCTGGAACATCCTGCTTCGTGGCTTCTGATAAGTACTATCTCAGCTATACACCACAGCAGACATACGCAGCCATTTATATTAGTGTTGAAAATGGTGGCACTGCGTTATCTTCTTATATTTCCTATGAGTTGTAATTATTTGAATTTCCTGAATTCTGTACTTGAATTTATGAAGAGGGAAAGACTAATGAAGCAGTAAGGCAGGAAGTCGCATAAAGCAATCCACTGAGAGGACTGTAATGAAACACGTTAGGGTTTGTGTGTTGAAATGTAGTTTAAGTTGAGTAAAAGAGGAAATCCTGTGGAATTAACTTCTTGTCCATTCAAAAATTATGTGATGCTTATCTTTGAAGAAAGTGCCAGTGATTAAATTACTGCTGCAGTCCCTCTTTGTAAACACATTATCACATATTTAAAATTGGTTGTGATGCAATAGCTGTGGTTAAGGAAAGCCTGAGCTCATTCCCTGTCATTTCCATATACTCGGGGTCTTTGGAGAATAGCCCACTCTCAATGGAATTTTTCAAGTTGTTTAGGGAAAAAGCTAATTACTTAAATAAAAGTGGCATAATTAAATGATGTCTAAATAACTACTTGAGATTAGACAACAGGGTAGGTACCCTATATGAATAATAATTTTAGGTAGAGTACTTTCAAAATATAACTGACAAACATTTTCCACAATAAAGATCAGTATTGCTCGTTTCTATTTTTAAAATTTGAATATTTTAGTTATAGTTACATCCATGACTATAGTCTTTGCTCTTCATTCTAATGTTTGTACCTTTTCATTCTTGGGTTTATTTTACATATAAAAGTGTGTTGCCTGCACGTATGTATGCATCCCAAGGATGTGCCCGTGTATGTGGAGGTGAGAAGGGACATGAGATGCCCCTGGACCTGGAGTTGTGCCTGGGAGCCATCACGTGGCTGCTGGACACCAAATCTGGGTCCTTGAGGAGAGCATCGAGTGCTCTTACCCAACAATCACCTCTCCAACCTTTCTTGACTTATATTTTGATGAAATTCGTGGAACAATATTTAGTATGCTGTCTTGTTTTGGTTTGTTTGTTTTGTTGCTAATTTTAAATTATGTTTTTAAGCGTGCTGATGACATCACAAGCTTAGTAGCAGATACTACACTTCTGGTACACTTTTTTGGAAAAAAAGGAAAAGCTGAGCTCAACTTTGAAGATTTTTATAGGTAAGCTAAATTTCTGTTTAAAATTAGTAGACTGCTAAGGTCAGGTGGTCTTGAGAAATCATCTAATACAGTGAAACTGTGCCACTCTGGCCTTAACAGAAAATATTCTGTGTAGTATGCTCTGCCATTGCTGTCTACAGGTATATTAATAACGGTGCACAGCGCCTAAAAGATAAAATATGAGTACATACAGATTATTATATCTTACATATTTAGAAGAAATTTCCTCAGTCAGTTCCTCAGTCTCAATAAGTCACAGTCCCAGTAAATGGCCAGTGTCATTTCTACCCTACAAGATGCTGTTAGCCATTGTGCAGACAAGCAGGCTTAAACTCCAAGAGAGGGGATACTTGTTCAGGTACCACAGTCATTGAGCAGTAATAATTAAATTATTTCTATATAACCTTTCCTAGGATGGTAAATGTCTGATCATTTATCGTACTTATTTTTCATTATTTTATCACAGATTTATGGATAATCTACAAACAGAAGTTCTAGAAATAGAATTTCTTTCCTACTCTAATGGAATGAATACTATCAGTGAAGAAGATTTTGCCCATATTCTTCTACGGTATACTAATGTGGAAAATACATCAGTATTTTTGGAAAATGTGCGCTATAGTATACCTGAAGAAAAGGTGCTTAATTCTTTGTTTATTTTGTTATAGCCATTATCTTGAAAGACACTATTTAGTAAATGCCATTTTGTAATGACTTATTAAATAACTTTATTAATCTAACTCCTCTGTGAATTAAAACCTATGTTTGGATATATTCAAGTAGAGATTATTATTCTTAGAAATACTTAAATGTCTTTAAGGCTATTAGTTTTTTTTTTTTCAAATTATTACTATTATTGTTTTGCAAGAGAATTCTGATCAATTATTCTGGTGTTTTGACTAGTACCAAAACATGTAAGGCAGCTGGTATTGACATTATTTCTGTTATCCACTGTTCATGTCTGTAGCACCCCTAATAAAAGGTCATTTAAAGAGTGCCATTGATGAGTGAGTGATCTTGTCTACATTTGAAGAGGCTTCTCTGCATCTTTTTTGGCATGAATGGTTAAGAACCCAAGAGAAGTCCTTGTCTGTTTGCTTGGTAGCAACCGTGGTGTCAGCCCTTTTGAGCAGTTGCATTATCTAGTGGTATTTGAATGCTTCATTGCAGCCAAATAGAGCTGCTGTCACAAGAATCCCTTTAAGGCTGGTATGGTTGCCTTCTGTTTGTGTTTATGAAAGGATCAGGTTAAACTGTTGAAGAAACCTTGCAAATAGTTTGAGTTTGTTTAGACTGGATACACTGTGACAGTGTTAACAATTCTTAGACCCCCCAAGGATCTGGGGTTGGGAAGAAGCTTTGATGCATTTGACTATTAGTTTACATTATCTTTTAATCAAATAACTTATATCTGTTTTACCTACTAAGCTGTATTTTCCTGACCAGTAGATAATTCCCTAGAAATAAAAATCATAATTATGCTATTTAAGCTACTACAGTGTTACATAGGACCTTTAATGTCTGTCTTCTTTTCCCAAATGGAAACTTGAAAAAGTAGTTCAGAAGGTCAAATTCCAGGATGACTTTATAGAAAGTTTTCCCAGTGTTTTTTACAATATTATTTCAAAATTTAAAAAAAACTGAAGTTAAATTCAGCTTTTCTACAAATGTAATTGCAGATGTATCTCAACAATTATTATCATAGGAAAAAAATCACATCATCATGGATTCAGTGTGGTAACTACTTGATCTGGATTTCCCATCAACTCAGAACAAGCTGCAGGCATTGACATATTTCTTCTGGGAAAGGGAGATACTAAGGACTTAAGGCACTGTCCACTAAAACCCAAGTCTAAGGCAGTGGTTCTTCTCCCGGACTGTACTTAAGTCTCTCCCTTCCGTCTACCACGCATGCCTTTCTCCCCAGTGAAAGAGAAGAAGAAAAGGTGATATTTGAGTGGCACGTAACATTTCTAAACTACTTTCATTTTCATTCACAAATATTAAGTATCTATAAGCCTTATTATAGGAACAAATGATGAAGCAACAAGATAGGCAAATCCTTCAATAGGAATATACACGCTAGAAAGGCAAAATAAGTAAAAAGAAAGATATTTTCAGATAAAGGCAAATGCTGTGGGCAGGACAAGAATGGAGACTGGCAAAGAAGGTCGCTGTATCAGAGAGTTCTTGAGACGCAGCTTTGAGCATAGCCTGCATGCAGTGACCTGTGCAAAGACCTGGATGAAGAGAGTTGTAGACAGGAGAGCAGCAAACAGCGAGGGCCTGTGGAGGGGACAGGCCTAGGTTATTTGAAAAAGTGCTAAAGACATCTCATAAAACCAGGAAAGTAGTAGGTGATGAGAGGGAGTTGTGTGTCAGGTCGGATAGAACTCAGTGGGCGGAAAGAGAAGGGGGCTTAGATTTCTTTCTAATGGAGCACGTAAGGCGGATAGAAAGCCATTGCTGTGCGTAAGTTTTAAACTGGGACCTGGGAAACCTTCCTTCCTAGTTAGTGCCCTGGCTGCCCAGCACTACTACCGATGACTCTCTTCACTTACCCTGTACTCAGAGCCAGGATTCGGGAAGCTGGAACTGGGGGTTCTGTTCTCTCTCTCCCTCTCCTCCCTCTCCTCTCTCTCCCTCTCCCTCTCTCCTCTCTCTCTCTTTCTTTCTCTCTCTCCCTCTCCCTCTCCCTCTCCCTCTCTCCTCTCTCTCTCTTTCTTTCTCTCTCTCCCTCTCCCTCTCCTCTCTCTTTTTTTCTCTCTCTCCCTTTCTCTCTCCCCCTCTCTCTTCCCCTCTCTTCCTCCCTCTCTCTCTGTATATTTATTTAAATTGTGTTGATTATATCCAAACTTGAGATACAGCATTTTTATTTCAAATAATGTCCCTATTAACTAAAGTAGCACCCGGGGTAGAATCACAGCCTGCAACCATGGCATCTCAGAAGACTGCTCTGAGCACAGGTCCTTCATCCTCAGCGCCCTCTGCGTTGGATCTCTCAGTGCCATTTCCTGGAGTCACTGCACATACCCCTGCTGTCATGGCTACATTTTCATGGCTGAACAAGATCAACTAAATGACAATTGACACTGACCATTAGATGTTTGTATTGTCATTATAAACATATTCATGGCCTGATGCTGAATCATGTGAAGGAATAAATATACAAAGCAAATGTGTTTTTATGGGCTTTTATGGGTTTAATAAATGGTATTTAGAGGACTATCATAATCGGAACTTTTCCATTCATTTTTATTGAAGCATGTAGCAGTGCTACCCAATAGAAATAAATGTGCCCGAGTCCTAGGTTTATCTGGAGATTTTTCCAAACACACCTGGAGTGCTTGCTTATGAAATACATTGCAGTTCCTAATGTTTCCTTTTAATAAATATGTTACACTTATTCTAATACATCTGTCAATACTAATTTTTCACATTTATTTTCCTAAAATAGGGCATCACATTTGATGAATTCAGGTCATTTTTCCAGTTTCTAAACAACTTAGAAGACTTTGCAATAGCTCTCAATATGTATAACTTTGCAAGCCGTTCTATAGGACAAGGTAAGAAATCATCTTTTAAAATGTCAGTGTCACAACAGCCCAACCTTGTTCTCAGAGGTTTTGGTCACAGGCTAGTGAGATATGTTTGACCATGCCTCGGCTTACCTGAAAGCCTGGTTTTATCATTTCTGTGGGAAATCAGGTCTGAAACTTAAAATTATGCAGAGTCTAAGGAAATGTGCTGACATCTTACTGGGTTTAAATTTGCACTTTCGTATTATGAGGAGGAACTCATTTATTGTAACAGGTCTAAGAAGAAACCTCACCACTACTTGGCAACATCAGGGAGCCGGTGCCTAATGGTAGACACTGCTACTGGCCATCCACCAGTTCTAGAAATTCTCACGACCTCCTCTAATCAGAAACCAGAAATACAGGAGCAGAGCTTCTTAGCCATTAACTTACACTAGCCGGTTTTTCAAGAGTGATATATAAAATTGATTATATTTTTTTAATTTACATAGAAACACATCTGCCATATAACTTCAGATACTGGTGTTCTTGGGGCTGCCTCAGTTTTTGTTCGTGGGTTGGCTCAGAAGCCAAATCCTTCCAGGTTCTCCCCCTTGTCCTTACTAAAGGACCCTGCTGTGTAGGGTTCGTTCATATCTTAAAGGCAATGTTCCTGCCTCTGCCAGAATCTATGATGTTAGATTTTTAGATTATAGTCTTGAGATTTTTTTATGTTCAAATTCTAGGGGAACGTGAAACTGCACCCAAACTGTTGATGCCAGCTCCTTCTCTCAAAAGCAGAGAAGGAATGGGGGCAGTGACTGTGTGCGTGGGTTCAGCTCCCAGCTGCAAAAGCAGTCAGCACCCACTTGGTGCCTCTGTTGTGTGACCTCACCTAGTCACTGAGTAAGAGAAACCTGAGCAGTCCCTCGTATTCATTCTTCTTCTAAACTGTGTGTTCAGACACTGGAAGGCATGTCTCAACAAATGAAATCTATATACTTAATATATAATATATCATGTTTAATATATATCTTACTGGGAATATATATTCTTTCAGAAGACATTAGTATCAGTGTACTTGGTTCAGAGCAGGAAGTTATTCTCTTATTTTATAGAACTAGAATACGGGAGAAATTTTGTGTCACTTTTCACATATTTGGAACAGTACCCACGTGCTCCTCTCCTGCTGCGTTCATCACGCCTACTAAAGGCAGTGCAGTAGACACCCAAGCAGCATTCCTTCACTCGCTCTTCTGAAACACACAGAGGGCTCTAAAACAAAAGTCACTACTGCTGTGGACAACTTTTCAAGTCTCCCCGTTGTCTATAGGAGAGTATACAGGCTCCCACCACACCATCTATGCAGCACCTCCCCAGGTCCTCTGTCCTCTGCCATCTACCTCAGTCGCCTGCTCATTGTCACACACTCCCTGCTCTCCCTCACAGCATGTGCTCCTTTACACTCGCTCACCTGCCCTTTCTTATTAGCACTGCTGAAACCATCCATCCTCGGGGCTTAGCTCCAATACACAATCGTGGCCATTTGAAATCATCGCCTGCCCTTTTCTCCATCCTTCTGTGTCCGCACTGTAGACAGAATTAATCACTCATCTCCAGATTCACAGAGCACTTCACCATGTTTTGTGTGATCCTGTCTACCGTCTGAACTGGTTCTTGGGGGTTTATTTATTGTAATAGCCTCTACAGTGTCTCTTCCTAATGGTAGCTGTTCATTCAGCATTCCTTGTTAAGAGTCTATTAACCCAGTAGAGCCGCCACTTGCTCCTTTCGTTAAATCCAGAGTCGTCTTTTTCCCTGAATGAAAATCATTTGCGGTATACCATCATGGCTTATGCTAATTAGCATCATGTACTAAAAAGATAATACTGCTTTTTCTTTTTGTGACATTTTTCTAGATGAATTTAAACGTGCTGTTTACGTAGCTACTGGACTGAAACTTTCACCACATTTGGTGAACACTGTCTTCAAGATTTTTGATGTTGACAAAGATGACCAATTAAGTTATAAAGAATTTATTGGGATTATGAAAGACAGACTCCATAGAGGGTTCCGGGTAAGCCTGCAGATTTCAAGCCTCTTGACAATGTGTTTTAAATCTAAGTTCAGAAAAAACTTATGTGAAATGTTAAGGCTATAAACATGAAGTGTTTTTTTTTAACTTTGTATAGCCCTTAACCTGCTTTCAAAAAAAATCTAAGATGATAAAAGATAATTTTTAAAAATGTATTAATAAATTTGATTGTCTAATTCATTTTTATGTTCAGTTAGGAGGTATCTTTATTGCTATGTGGGGGAAGGGTAAGCTGGGTTGTTTTTAGCTTAGTCTTCCCACTAGCTTTCAGGCTCACTAGTAAACATACCTGCTCTTCCTTGCACGTCAGAGGCCTCCTGTAGGGAACGGAGGCTTAAAGTCAGTGTGACTACAATATAGCATTCACTGTACTATAGTATAAAAGAAACTGCAAACCCGTTTGTGTCTGCGCTCTTTTTCTAATCGGCACGCTAAAGAGCCACGCGAGTCCCTCCGTCCTTTTCTCAAAGTCATTTTCTTTAGTGTCTGTTATAATGTGGCTTAGTAAGTGTTTACACATCTGACATACTTAATGGATATTCCAGAAACAGAAGAGGAAAAAATCCTTTTAAAATTAACAGCTGCTATAGTCAAGGATAAACATTTTAAGTAGAAAAATACATATTTAGAAAAACCATCATCTTAGTCATTGAAATTCAGAGATTTGTTCAATGACTTTCTGCCCAAGCTGTCTTGAAAAAACTGCCGTTGTACTTAAGTGCCACCTAGTGGACACTAGAGACACTTGTAAGGGTGGACATAGAATCCATTTATTACTCTTCAAAACAAGTACAAAGCTAAGTTTCCTAAGCCTCTGGCACAGTTTTCCCTCTGAAGCACAGGGACTGTCACTTGTGTTCACTACTCCGTGTGTACCTGGGCTTCCATCGTGGTTTACTTGGATCCACACACATTCTTTACAATGTTTAAGGGACAAATACACTCACTGTCTGTTTTTATGGGATACAATGGAGTGTCTTGTTACATGAATACATTGTGGAGTAATAGTCTAATTGATGTAATCTCATATTTGTTTGAAGTGTGAGCCATTTGATTATATTTGTAAGCAGTTCTGAAATACACATGGTTATTAGCTTTGGTCACCATTCTGTGACCATCTTGAGAAGGCATTTCTCTTGTGTGACTAGAACACTGTATCTGTTGGTTCACTTGTTCCTGTGTTTACCAACCCTCCCGGCCTCTGGTAACCAGCATCATATTGTTTGCACAAGTTTGGCTTATAGTCAACATGTAAATTAAATAATGCTGTGCATACATTTGGACATTTGTAATCCTTTATTCCACAGGGCTATAAAACAGTCCAGAAGTATCCGACCTTCAAATCCTGCCTGAAAAAGGAACTGCATAGCAGATAAGTATGTTAGCTTAGGTTTATCCTAATTTTTCAGTAATTAGAAAGAATCACCATTATTTTTTATGATGTCTAGACAGTAGCTGGGAAGGGATCGGGTTAGATATCAGTGGTAGAACACATGTTCAATCCCATGTGCCACAGAGAAGAGAACAACTGATAGAAACCTAATTATCACCTACAGTCTGAGAAGACAGGAAGGGTGTTGTAGTTTAAAAGCTGTATACTAACGAGCTGAGACATCGCTCAGTTGGTAGAATGCTCACACGAGCACACATGAGGCCCTGCGCTCTGGCTCCAGAACCACATAAAGCAGTGGTGGTGGTGCTTTCCCTTTTCCCAACATGTGAGTTCTACAGAATCCGGAGGATCCGAAATTCAAGGTCATCCTCAGTACCATAGCCGCTTCCAAGCCACGCTGCGGCACAGAGATACTCTCTCAAGAAAGGAAAGGGAAGGAAGGATTTTTTGTTGTTGTTGTTAAATTTGTAGTTCCATTCCTGTGCATGTACAGTATAATAAATCTAAGCTGTCCTTTGTAACACAGGACCTAGAGCACCTATGGGACATGCGCTAGTCCTTTGGAGGAGCATGCTTCTCAGTCGCAGCCACAAAATGGCAGCTTTACTGTTACCGAGTTTAGGTGCATGCCGGTATACTAACATTCCTCCTCGTTCTCACACGTATGTGTTTCTCACACTTGCCTGCATTGCTGAGGATCAATCCTACAGCCTCGGGCATGTGAGGCAGACGCTTTGGTGTACGTCCCTAGCTCTTGAGTTTTGTGCTTTTAAACTCAGGATTCTCTTGCTTCTATCTTCAGCATACAGGGATTATAAGCCTTAGCAACTGTGTCCCGTACTAGATTGATAACTCATTTAACACGGAGAAGAGTCAATAATTGAAAAGTGATTTCTCAGGGTTACTTGCTAGTGAATGACAAACCATGATTTGAGCTGCCTTAGTTCTTACTTAATATGCTATCACCCTTCATTGTAGTAACTGAGGATGAATCAGGAAGTCACTCACACCAATAATTATACCATGTTGGTTGGTGGTGGTAGATTCCCATGATGGAGGTTTTGTTGCTTATTTTAGATGAGTATATGTTCATTCATGTGTGTGTGTGTGTGTGTGTGTGTTTCTTACTATTTCTCTCAAGTTTGAAGCACTTTATATGTTCCCCGAAGTGTTTTTTAAAATGAACAGTTGCTTGGTATCTTGGTATCTTTAGATTCTTGTGGCTATGATAAAATACTTTAGCAAAAGCACCTTAAGGGAGAAAGGATTTATTCTGGCTTACCATCTAAGGGTACGCAGTCTGTCCTGGCAGGAAGGCAGCAGAAGCATGAAACAGCTACACATCTCATCACAGTGAGCAGCCACTGTTTCCTGCTACTTACTTCCTGCCCCCATTTATACTGTTCAAAATCCCCGCCAGAGAGTCATGAGTCATCCGCCTCACATTATGCAACCAGTGTGACCCCCACAGGCGTGTCCAGAGTCCTGTCTCCCAGGGGACTATAGCGCCTGTCAGGGACCCCCCACAGGCGTGTCCAGAGGCCTGTCTCCAGGGGACTATAGCGCCTGTCAAGGACCCCCACAGGCGTGTCCAGAGGCCTGTCTCCAGGGGACTATAGCGCCTGTCAGGTTGACAACACTAACCAGCCATCACACTTTGTCAACTCTGAGAAATGTAAAAGAAATGACCACACTGTTACTTTCCTCATAGAATTTATCGGCTTTCGGGTTGCTACTGTTTGTTTTTGTGTTTCTAAAAAGAACCTACAATGCTCAGTATTTTGTGAAGCAGCTTTGAGATCTCGCAATATATGGAATTCACATTGGGAAGTAGTGGTCCAAAATACTGAGAAGAGCAGGCTCATTTATCTGTTAGGTAACTGTTGTGACTCAGCTACCTAGGTCTTCCATACTTGTGTCCTGAGGAACTGTGTGCTGCCTTACAAAACAAGACCAGTGCACTGAAAAGGTAGTACCGTCCCTGAACATAGTGCCTCACTCCGTTTGTAATAGCTTCACACCGACACTGATTGTCCGTAGTAACACACAGAACCCTAGCTTAAAGCGATTGCCTAAATCTATACCTCTCTGAAGCTGAGTGTCAGAGGAGTTTGACAAAATAGGAGCCTGGGCCACTGAGATGTCTTACTGGATAAATGTGTTGGCCACAAAACCTCGACCTGAATCCGCATAATGGACTCCCACATGCAGACCATGGCACATTTACATGCTAACTCCATGTACAAATAGAAACAAACAGTTACATACAGGTTTTAAAAAGCTAAGCGCTTGTAAACTAAAATTGTTTAACTACGTGATTCTTTTATTTTATATGTATTGTTTTTTATTAGATGCCTGACTGCTCCATAATAATTTCTGTGAAAGTTTAAATTAATGTCATTACCTTGACTTACATACATATTGCTTTGGTGGTGTGTGTGTGTGTGTGTGTGTGTGTGTGTGTGTGTGTGTGTGTGTGTGTGTTTTTATTAGATCCTCCTAAAGAAGAATTGAAGGATTATGATCTATGTGACCAGGCAAGAAGCAAGATTTTGAGTGGATCCAAATGTAAGGTCAGAGCATGGAGAAAATAAAGCGAACGTGAAAAGCTACAAAATTTACATTTTTTCCTTGAACGGACTTTGTCAGCGTCAAACAGGAAGCTGCACCTTCTAGTTACAAGCATTAGCCGGAGGCTGAGCCCGAGCACCACCAGAGAAAACTTGCTGCAAACACTAAATATCATCAGCTGACCTCTCACCCTGATGGACTGCTCTGAACTTTTTCATTCCCTACACGTGGTAGTCCTGATGACTATCTGAGACTATTTAGATTGTTTATTTATTTATTAGAAATGTCCTTTATTTCAGAATCATTTATGAATGGTAGAATATAGATGGAAACCCATTTCTTCAGGTTTGTACTGTGAACGTGTTTTCATACGGTGAATATTGTTTCAGGTTCTTTCCTGGGCCCTTAAATTGTTAGTAAATCTCTGTTATTTATCTTGTATTTAATTATACTGAAGTAATTTCAGAAACAATTGAAAATTTACTAAGCAATAGGCTGGTTTACATTGTACTTCAGCTTTTAAAAGTACTTATGTAATATACATTGTTGAATTTATGTAAATTTTTGTTTGTTTTTTCTGTTCTTTGTGTGTTTTGTTTTTGTACCAAAGCCAACAGAGATTCGGGTATTTTATTTTAACAGAAATTTAGATTTTTTTTTTTTTTTTAAACAAAAATACAGCAGTCATGTGCTGATGTTAGAAGCAAGAGCAGTGCCAGTAGTAATCACCATCATGGGATTTTTAGTCGCAGGTGTGACATATAGAAATAAGTTCAGTAACATTGGATATTGCTAATATATGTCTATAGCATCAAAACTAATATAAGTGGTCTAGAAGGTTGATGTATATTTATTTAATAAGTAGAAGATAATGTTTTCTTGAAAAAAAAAGGACCACATGCAAAATTGATCCAAACAGTCAGTAGTGATGAATCATTTATATGTAAGCCATTATATCAAAATAGTATGTCTTAAAAGAGAAAATAAAACTGTCTCTTAAAAAACCCCACTTGAGAGACTGGCCAGCATGAGCCACAAATCGGAGTTGGCCTGGGCTATCGTGCAAGCTGAAGCCATCTTGGCAACTAGAAGGAACCCTGCCAAAAATAAAACCCGCTGGAGAAGTCAGTAGCTTAAGGCAGAGGGTTGCCTGCCATGCGTAAGGCCTTAGCTTTAATTCCCAACTCTGAAAAGGGAAGGGAAGGAAGGAAAGAAAGAAATAGAAAAAGAAAAAAGAAATCCTTGATTTTCACATTGAAAAATAATTTTAGAATACTTAATAGAACTTTGGCTACCTGATTAAATTGGTTTATACCAGGGTACCATAAAATAATGCAATGAGTTTGTTAATATATTTATATATTGCATGTCAAGAGATTAATAGATTCGTTTATCTTCTTTTGTAAGATGGACATAGTATAAATTGCATACACTCCAACTGTTACTTTGCTTTTGCATAGGGAAATAGGAAACACTGGCTTTATTTTAAGTTATTGAATGTGAAACTGGTCTGCATCGGCCTGTTCATAAACTGTTATTCTGGTGTTACTAGTATTGATTATGTTTTTAGACCTTCCCACATTCTTTCTCTGATATTATTTATTGCACCAATAAAGAAATAGAAATGTGCAAGTGCAGTCGAGTTTTACCTGTGTAATTTCACCTACTTTGAAACTTCAGTCATTTGATGACTGAACAGAGATGGCTGCCCATACATTTATCATGTCTTAGGCCTAGATTGTTATCAGGAATATATGGTGTGTAAAATAATTGAAAAAATACAAATTAATCTTTGTCTATTAGTTATATTATCGCACATACATGGAAGCCTTGTTAATATGGACTAAGAATTAAATAACCTATTTAAAGTTCCTTTATAAGTATATCAGTGACCCAAGAAAATAACATAATATATTCACGCTACTAGTCCTTATTGCTTTATTGTGAATGGGTTTGTTTATACGGTGGCAAGGTAATATAAAAATGAGAGTAAATAAAATGCCCTGACCAATTAATAAGGGAGCAGTGAATGACAGTGGCTTCCCTCATATCACCCTAAACCTTTCTGCATGTACTGTGGAGGTAGAAATAACTCACTGGGGGGGGGTGCATGGTTAAGTCAATTGAAATATTTTTGAATGTTTGCAAATAATGCACTAAATAGCATTGTTAGCTTGAAATTTTCCTTCTACAAATTACACAAATTTCACAAACATTAAACTCTGCATAAAATTTTAGTGTTACTGAAAGCCTACCTGATAAATGGTATTTGCTACTTCTCAGAACAGTTTATAATAAATTGTTTTAGCTTAAAATCTGATTGTTACTATAAAACTTAATTATAAAGCCATGTCCTACATTGTTATATTATCTTAAAATAAATTTATCTCCTTTGAATCAAGAAACATTGAAGTTTGCTATTGAGTATATCAGTGAACTACCTTCATTCTGAAAATACCACTTTCTAAGGTAGGAAATCTTAATGGGTTCCCATTGAACCTAAACCCACTTCTGTAGCAATACATGCCATCAAACTGAACTCATGAGTATTGAACTCATGGGCATTGCGGTCTTGGAGCCTTCGCAGAGCATCTCAGAGATGCTTGTCTTAGAGAACAGTGACTGTTAGTACTAGAAAGATTTTCAGAAAGGTTACGTATGACTTCATGGAGGGTCTGTTTTGTCTCTTGTTCTCAGGAAGTTTGACATCATCCTGGTGCCTTGCCTGTTTTCCTTTCCTCCTGGAGGCTGCCGGCCTTTGCTAATTCCTGTTCCATAAAGCTTTCTCCTTGCTGTGCCTTGACACAGGTTTTGTAGCTGGTGCTGGTGCTGGTGCTGGGCACAGGAGTGTTTTATCTGTGGGTTCATGGCCTCCAGTTTTGAGAAGAGAATATCCTGTCCTTTTGCCTCCTCTGCCTGAAGTTTCCTGAAGCATCCTGTTACTCAGACGCTGGCCCTTCTATACTC
Source organism: Uromys caudimaculatus (assembly GCA_028551405.1). Taxonomy (NCBI): domain Eukaryota; kingdom Metazoa; phylum Chordata; class Mammalia; order Rodentia; family Muridae; genus Uromys; species Uromys caudimaculatus. The sequence goes on from CM052719.1 coordinate 29,037,416, forward strand.
AACCTGTGTACTCATTGGCTTATTGCTGCCTCTCCTTTATGACACCTTGTTATGCTTATCCGTTCTCTTTAGACTTTTTTATTCTATTCCATAAGTTGTTCTGGATTTTTGTCTTCTCTTTTGTTTCTTACACTCCATTACTTATTTCTAATTGTCTGATTTCAGTGTCTTTGATGTTTTCTCCTACTTCTTTTACTGCCTTGTTCTGTTTTGTGTGTTTGCGTGTGCCTCTCACATTACAGGTTTTTGTCCAAATTCTGATGGTTCCTTGCTGTGCACTTGTATTTTACAGCACCTTGGAATCTGTGGATAGGAAGAGCTTTTAATGGACTTCCCTCTCCGCTCTCCTGGCCAGCCTGTTTGCCTGTAAAGCCCCCTTCCTATCAGCACTGACAGGCCTTTTCTCTGGCTGCTAGAATTCTGCCAAGTAGTTCAAAGCTTCATTTTGCTCAGAGCTGAATACAAAAAGATTTTGAACTCCCCTTTCTTTCTCTGAGCTCTTCCATCTGTGCATAGAATCATTTGGAAGCTTTGAAGCATTTCCTGCCAGCATATGTTAGGGAGGAGAAAGAAGGCAAGACCCTGAAACCCAAATGGTTCTGAACCAGTGCTTCAGCCAGCCATGCTGTCTACAGAGCGAGCTTTGCGGAACTCACTGTGGGAACCTACTTCCTTCAGAGGTCGCCCCAGCAGGGCATTTGCACTCTCTGGAACTAAGTTAGTTAGCTAGTGCCCATTTCTGAAACATTAAAAAAAAAAAAAAGAGTCCTTTCCCTGCATTACTATTTCCAGTTTTCTTGTCTATGACAAAGAAAACTTTACTTTAAAAAAAAATCAGTGTTTAATTGTTATTTTAGTATCATTTCAAGGAATGGAAGAAATATGTGTTCCAAACAACATATAATATTTAAACTCTGTTCAGAGTATATCTGGAAATATACATAAGAAACTTAAAAATAATTGTCATTGAAGATTGGGACTTTTTGTTATGTTTTTATATTTATATTATTAAGCCACTTCTGAACAGTCTTTAACATGACTACGTTTATGTTTTTGAAAGATTTATTATTTTTATCTTATATGTTTGATTGTTTACCTATATGTACGTATGTCACCTCAGGTGCATCTGGTTCCCTAAAAGTGCAGAAGATGGATTCAGGCCCTCGGGTACTGGAGTTGGAATTAGCTGTGCGCCTCATGTGGATGCCCACAGCCAAACCTGGGTCCCCTGCAAGAGCACCAACTGCTCTGCAAGAGCACCAACTGCTCTTAGACACAACGCCCTCCTCTCCAGCCTCATATTAACTTCAAGGACATTTAAGGTTTAATTTATTTTTGATTATGTGTATATGACATGGGGGGGGACCTACAGACTCCAGAAAATAGTAGTAGATCCTCTATAGTTGGAGCTACAAGCAGTTCTGAGCCAGCCAGCACTCATGCTGAGAACCGACCGTAGGTGCTCTGTGAGAGCAATGCTTGGTCTAATCACTTCATTTATCCATCAAGACAAGCACAGTCTTCAGAGTTTAGGATCTCAGCTTGATATTTGTAACCACATTTATTTGTAAGACACTAATGGCAACTGTACTTCGGCATGGTGTTTCTGTAGGAATATTTCTAAGCAAGCAGCTTGAAGCCAGCAGATAGAGGAAGCAGGTAGCTTAGTGCAAACAGATTAATATGATAGCAGGCTTTAGGCCAGGTAAAATGAGAGTTTAGGACCGAGTGGAAGACAATGAAGACATTTACTCCATGCTGCATCTATGTGTACTCTGCAAGTTAAAAGTTCACACTGAAACCTAAAGGTAAGTGCTGTGAAATCCATCCTCTTCCATGTCATCGCTCTGTGCTGAGCAGTTCTCAAGAAAGCAGGTATCTTATGTACCGTTTGCACCGTAATATTTAATTACAGTGAGTGTACAGAAGATTAGCTGTCTCAAAGATCCTTTTGAAATCAGATTGCACTTCAAAACTGCATTGTGCCTGCTAGGCAAGTAAATTTCAGAAAGAGGAGAAGGTGATGTCAAGACTTATTGCAAAACCAACAAATAAAAGAGTGGGCTTTGCCAGTTGTTCAGCCTATTAAAGCATAGCCCCAAATGTCAGCCCTCATTTGTCACGTGCGTTCCTGAGATTTACAGCAGCTCAGCCCATGCAAAGTCTTCTTCTGAGAAATAAATTAGGAAACACAGAAATGCTAAATGGGTTATGGCAACAGTTCAGTTCTTTCTGCTTCTGATACTCACTTTGCTGACCAGAAATGAACATGTGTGCTTTTCCTCCCAAGCACATGCATTTTCAGAAACTTAGTTTCTGTCCACAATTGTTAGACGCCAACTGCATCATATGTTCCAGTGGTTATTGTATCCAGGGATCTCCCCCACCCCCAGAGCAAAAAGGCAAAAAAGTGAAATTTTAAAAATCTGAGAGTTGAGTTCCAGGTAGTCACCCGGGGAAAACAAGTAGCTCAGAGCCCGAAATCGAGTGGCTGTAAGCAAGCAGGGACAAGACCTACAGAAGAGAGGCCTTTGCCAGAACAAAAGAGTTCAGTGGCAGTTGGAACTTGAACAATAGTGAACCTGCAAGCTGGGGTGTGGAGGAACAGTTTGCTCTGAACCCACAGTTTTATATTAATAATATGAGTATAATGTGCTTGACAGCACTACGACTCCTCTGAGTTAGAAATCTTCAGGGGTCCTGAGAGAAGTATGCACAAGCACACGTGTGTGCCTTAGGCACACACACAACTGGCTGAAGCAGAAAATAAATTTAGGGGATTTTCATAGATTACAGACGCAACTCTCTCTCTCTCTCTCTCTCTCTCTCTCTCTCTGTGTGTGTGTGTGTGCGGGTGCATGTGTGTGTGCACATCTAAGTGTTGCTGGATAGTAAAATCAAGGGCTCACACTTGCTAAGCAAGTATTCTACAACTGGGCTACATTCCTATCCACCTAACTTTCTAAAATTTATTTATTTATTTATTTTACACTCCAGATTTTATTCCCCTCCTGGTCTACCCTCTGACTGTCCCACATCCCATACCTCCTCCCCACTCCCCTGTCTCCACGTGGGTGTCCCCACCCCCCACCTCCCACCCCACCTGCCTCTAAACTCCCTGGGGCCTCCAGTCTCTTAAGGGTTGGTCCACCTAACTTTTTAAAAGAGATTTTTATGTTTTTATGTGTGGGTATTTTGCCTGTGTCCCGAGTGCGTGCAGTTCCTATGAAACTGGGGAAGGGCATAAAGTCCTCTGGAACCAGGACTTTAAAGGGTCCTTAGCCATCACGTAGGTGCTGGGAACCAAACCGGGAAACCAGCAAGATCTCACTGCTGAGGCATCTCTCCAGCCGCATGCATAACCTTTTTCAAAAAAGACTGACCAATCCAGAACAGGCAAGCAACTTAGGAACAGAATGAATGGCAGCAGTGAATCTAGCCTCTGAGAATACAGATGTTAGGACAGGGACAAAATCCAAAGGAGATAAATATGCAGTAAACCATGGAACCGTAAAGAGTATTTTCTTAAAAACTAGGACAAAGAATCCACATGGAAGGACCCATGGCTTCAGCTGCATATGTAGCACAGGATGGCTTCAGTGAGAGGGAATTCCTTTATTCCTGTGGAGGCCTGATGCCCCAGCATAGGGGAATGCTAGGGCGGTGAGGCAGGAGGGGGTGGGTGGGAGGGGGAGCACCCTCATAGAAGCAGGGGGGAGGGGTTGAGATAGGGGGTTTGCAGAGGGGAAACCGGGAAGGGGGATAACATTTGAAATGTAAATAAATAAAATAGCCAATAAAAAAAACTAGAAATTAAGTGAGTTCAGTTAGTAGGTAAAATTTCCAGAAAATAATAGCTGAAATCTAAATCACACGAGGTAGTTTTGGCCAAGTCCATGGCATCGAATGGATCTTCTGCCACAAACAGCTACCGCACTGTAAAACAAACTCCGTTCCCCTCAACATTCGTTCTGGCTTTCTGCCTTGGTGTACCTTGCAGGTACTAAGAACTCGAAGGAGAAATAAATTGATGGGATTGCAAAAATAAGACCAGATTCCAAGGTCACTTGGTAGTTTGGGGAAAGCACCAAAGAAAACGGCACAGAGAATCCCCGAGATCTGCTGACTTTAATTTCTTGCTTTTCTACCATCAATAAAGTGACCTTTGTCTTAGTTGTGGTTTGTTCTGTGATAAAACACCACTGCAGCTCACACCTTGTAGTCAGTCCATCTCTGGGAGGCCAGAGAAAAAACTTGAGTTGGGAACCTGGAGGCAGGAACAGAGAGAGGCCATGGACGAGCGCTGCTTGCTAATTACACAGCCTGCTTGCTTCTGATATACCCCAGACTCACCTGCACGGGCGTGGCACCTCCCACCATGGCTGCACCTCCTCAGCCAGCCCTGATAAGCAGAATGCCTAGCAGATCTGACCGCAGGAGGCATTTTCTCAACAGTGGTCCCCTCCTCTCAGAGTATGGCTAGGGTTATGGCAAGCTGACAAAGCCCAGCCTGCACAGATTTCAATGCACTCATTATGAAGTACATAGTTTTGTACTTACTAAGAAACTGGAAAATATGACCCTTAGGTACAATCGAAAATTCAAAGAAGTACACATAGAAAAGACCCAGTATTTGAATTAGTGGATTAAAATTTTTGAGTGCTATGATAGTAAGCTGTGTCCGTGGGATTAAGTGAAAACTTGAGTATAATAGAAGAAATGTGACATAAACCGGAAAACAAAAAAAGTCAAAGGAAATCATAGGACTAAAAAATATTCTTTTCACTGTGTCTGGTGGTATATGTCAATAATACCAGTACTCAGGAGGCAGAGGCAAGCAGAACTTTGTGAGTTTCAGTACAGCCTGGTCTACGTAGTTACAGGCCAGCCAAGGCTACATAATAAGGTCCCACAAAAATGTTTTCAAATAAGTATCTGTCTGAGTTAATGGAAGACTGGGAAGGAATAAGAGTGCTAAGGTCGAGGGCAGGAAGATCCAAGCTATTTAAATTACACACAAAGGAAAAATGTGTTTAGAAAACAGTATCTTAAGGACATGTGGAGGTACGCAAAACAGCTGCCTAGGGGTGAAGAAAAGAGTCGGCACCGCGGGACGTCAGGAGGGGACAGCCCGTTTCTACTCCATAAACCAGAATTTCAAATTTGATAACTCCTAAACAAAACCCACTCCTGGTGACATTTCTGGGAAAACTACTGTCTTGAAAGCAGTAACAGGAGGGAGCGCAGAGTGATATCGAGGGGGACAGAAGCTGTGGCTGCCTCACCCATAAAGTACAAAGAGGAGGAGGCTTCCAGGCTGAAGTACAGTCAGTCCCTCAAGGCCCAAGTTCCCGTAGCTCTGTCAGCTGTGGGAGGAGCATGCCTCAGCCGGTCACATTTCATCAGGCCAGAAGCAGCAAGGGATGAAGGCTGGCTCCCTTTCTCCCCCATTTCCTTCTTAATTTTATGCTCCCATTTAATTTTTTCTTCTTTACCTAATTTTAGTCAGTCTGGCATACCAGTCCATGGGATAGTCCTTCCCACGTTCGGGGTGTGTCTTCCCTCCGCGGTTAAACATCTCTGAAATCGTCCCCAGTGTTAATAAGAGGATTCCAAATGTAGCCTGAGGTCTTAAGTTCAGTTCCCAGTAATGGGGGGAAACTTCAACAAATAGGCAGAACTCAAAAATAAGAAAACGAGAACAAATATTCTTCAGTTTACCACAGTAACTGCAGGTTAGGGACCCCCCCCCCCCAGTCATACATTGCAACTTACTTAGTTGCCAACTTAATGATATTAAGGGATCCTTTAAGACAAGACTAAGTCGTGATGACCTGAGGCAGGCACAGCTGTCTTTAAAGAAATGTAAGAGAACACCCTGCCATTTGATGCGGTGCAAAAGGCATGATTTGGGAAGCAGAGAAGTTTGTACCAGGCACTGACTGTTGGGACCTAGACTCTTCAGCCTGTAGAACTGGGAATACTTTCTATGGCTTATCACCCCGTCTAAAGCGCTTCATTAAATAGCCCACGCCAGGTGTGATGGAGTAGCCACTCTTGCTACCTGATCCTGACCCCTGGCTAAGGAAGAGTGTGCTGCGTTGTTTGCTCTAGGAAGGTTGCTTCAGTCAAGCTATCCCATCATCACTAGAAGCTAGAAACGTCCTTATTACTGACACTTTGGTTTACTTACCATTGAGACTTTGGTGATTTGTAAAGTGTATGTTCTTTTGTCATAATTGGTCTTTCTTTTAATCTAGCCCTTCAGCCTCTGTTTTATTTGTAAATGATTCCTGGCGTATAGTTTGAGTTTTATATGTACCAAAGGTTTTTTTAAGTTTCTTTTTTTTTTTTTTGAAAGATTTATTTATTTATTTATTTATTTATTTATTTATTTATTTATTTATTTATTTATTTATTGTATGAGTGCCCTATCTGCATGTACACCTACATGCCAGAAGAGGGCATCAGACCCCATTACAGATGGCTGTGAGCCACCACAGGTTGCTGGGGATTGAACTCAGGACCTCCGGATGAGGAGACAGTGCTCTTAGCCTCTGAGCCATCTCTCCACCCAAAAGGTTTTAATTATTATGTATTTAGGGATGATCTTTTTATTCACCGTGTCTTTCATTGCTTTCAAACTTAGAAAAATCTCTTCCAATTTAACTATATTTTCTTTTCTCTTTAAACTGTCTGGCTGTCATTGCAAACAACTTGTTTTAACTACTTTACCTCTTCATACTCCGTAACACTGGTGAGCTTTTCTAATTAAGTAACCACACATGGATTTTTCTCTTTAAAAAAAAAAAAAAATCTAAGTATATATGAAAATACCACAGGGAAAACAGCTACTTCATAACAAAACCAAAAACACTTTTAAGGTCTTTCCTTTATTTTTTTAACTTAGCTTTTCAGATGAACTATTAAATTGTTTAAACACAGCTGGCTTATCAGAATCATTTTTAAATTATATATTAATTTGAAATAATCAACCCTTATCCTAATACAGTTCTCTAGAGGACAGATCCAGCAAGGTTTGTTTACACGGAGAGAGTTATATCAGGGAGGAACTAACCTGTGTCTGTGGAGGCTCAAAAATCCTCGAGGGCTTCAGCTGAGGGCTTCACTGAGTTGACGGGCTACAGAACTGATGCTCTTTTCATTTCAGTCTAGGTCCCTATGGCCTGAGAACTGGAAGCCATATCCAGTCTGTAGGCTGGCAGGGCTAAAGACTCAGAAACCTGACGGTTCAATCAAAGACAGTCTTAGGGAAGGGTTCCCTCTCACTCAAGAGATCGATCTTTATATTCTTTTCCTGAGTTCAAATGCTTGGATGTGGCTTACCTAGCCGGCAAAGACTGCTACCAATTTTAATGTGACTCTCATTGAAAAACACCCTCACAGAAGCATGCAGAATAGTGCTCGACCCGATGTCTCCCACCGAACATCATAGTCAGTGACACAGCATTCAACATCAGAGTGCCTTTATAATTTTATCTCATCATCTCAATTATCTATTCTAAACTCATAAGATATACTGACTCCTCATATAATCTTTACTAGATCATAAATACTTATTAAGAGAGGTAATTTCTCATCAACTTTTCAATCTGGCTGCTGTTGGTAGATGGCAGAGAAATTCGAATGAACTCTTGGTCATTCTGAGACTTAGTCAGCTGATTCCCTTCAGTTTTTGGTTTTTTGTTTTTGTTTTTTTTTTTTTTTTGTAGAAAAATCATTTTATAGGCAAATGATCACAGAGAGGTCCGTGCTATATCCATGTTATTGTTCTTGGTTCTGTGTCCTATATTACTGAGTTATTAATGTCTTCCAGAACAATACAAAATACTAATGCACATAGCAGAGTTTGTTCTGTAACCCAATTTTATATCTTCAAATTCTGCTGGTTCAACTCACCAAGTAATACAGTGCCTCTTCACCTTCTCCCTGAGTAGTGCTGACACCTGTGTGGACAGCAGATGCTGCAGCTTGGGACATTGATGACCAGGTCTGGCCTCTCCCCAAACAGAAAGTTTGGATGCTCTCAGCAGAAGGAAACATCCAGGACTCTGAATTTCTGGGTTTTTTTTTAAAGACTTATTCATTTGATGTATATGAGTACACTGTAGCTGTCTTTAGACACACCAAAAATGGGCATCAGTTCCCTTTACAGATGGTTATAAGTCACCATAGAGTTGCTGGGAATTGAACTCAGAACCTCTGGAAGAGCAATCGGTGCTCTTAACCACTGAACTATCTTGCCAGTCCCTGAACTTCTGTTTTAATAGGATTTTTACTGTTTCAATTCCAAATGTGGCTATTAGTGTTAGACAAATTCCTTTGGACTCTGGAATTTGGAAGACAAAAATTGAATCCCGAATAATCTCAAATGTATTTCAGCACCCACAGATATCATATCATTTTCCGGTTTGACCTCCATAGGAGGTGTGTATTCTTTGTGGACACCTTGAAATAATAATGTAATCACATTACACTACTTTAAGAAATGCTGGTCACAGTAAGCTTATATTTTTCTCTTGGTATTGGAAATTTTATTTTCAATATTTATGTCTGCTCATCTTGGGCAAAGTAAAGCCAGAGTTTTTATTGTTTATGATGTAGGAATCAGATGAGATAATTCATACAAAGGGCCTCACACAATGGGTGCACACAGCTACTATTACTGTTATTGATTGTAACCAACAGGCTTAAATATGATTTGACTTTGTAAAACTGTATTCTTTTAAAATTTTATTTATTTGTATTTATGTACATTGGTGTTTTCCCTGCATGTATGTCTGTATGAGGGTGTCAGCTCCCCTAGAAGAGCTACAGACAGTTGTGAGCTGCTATGTGGGTGCTGGGAATTGAACCTGGGTCCTCTAGAAGAGCAGCCAGTGCTCTTAACCTGCTGAGCTATCTCTCCAGCACTGTAAAGTTGTATTCTTAAAAAGATTACTTTTTAAAGATTTATTTATTTGCATGGATACCTTGCCTGTGTGTGTGGCTGTGTGCCACATGTGTGCCTGGTGCCCTCAGAGCCCAGAAGAAGCATTGGATCTCTTGGAACTAGAGTCACAGATAAGTTGTAAGCTGCCAGTTAGGTTCTGAGAACTGAACTCAGATCCTCTGTAAGAGCAACCGGTGCTCTTAAACACTGAATCCTAAAACTGTGTTTTTAAGGACGTTTTAAAATATTTATGAGAAAATAAAAATAGCCATTTAAGTGTGTGTGTGTGTGTGTGTGTGTGTGTGTGTGTACTAGAGGGAACAACAATTTCAAAGTTACCTTCCCCTGTTTTATTTTAAAACAGTTGTTTGCTTACACCTTACCTCTTTGTGAATTACATACCAACTCCTTCGCCCTATTCCTGGGCAGTTTGGCTTTATGCAGTGGGTTGTACAAAGTCCCAATCAAAAGACCCACCCAAGTGGATTTTATTATCTGCAGCAACCCTCCTGAAAGTCTTAATAATCTTTAAATATTTATTTTGCTTTATTATTTTTAGTTATGTGTATGTACGTGTATCTGCATGTTGGTATATATATGTGATTACAGGTGCCGAGGAAGCCAGGAGGCATCAGATCCCATGGGGCTGGAATTACAGAAGGTCTTTTGGGAGAGCAGCAAGTGCTGAGCCCCAAAGAGTCTTAATAATCTGATTCCGTGCTTTGTGAAGTCGGTCAGAGAGTAAAGCTTGTGGATCAACTTACAGCCTCTGCTCACATGATACTCTCCTTCCCACTCCCTCTTCGACCCTATAGAATGGTTCCTTTGCTACCCTCTGCCTTGCCTGACCTAACCCTACCTTTCCAAGGCTATTTCTGCCACCCTACATACCCTGGCAGAGCCCCGATAAAGGTGTAGGCTGGGGGAAAATTAGGCATCTATATAAACAAAGTGAAGGCCACTGTGACTTCAGTTGCCCGCGCCATGGTGTCTATCCAAAGACCGAGCCAGTGATGACGATTCCTCTTCACCCCTGGTCAATGTGTTTGGAGCCTCATAGGGTGAAGCTGTCAGTATCCTGGAAGGTTGTCTTTTCCCATGGATTGGGGGAGCAGGCCTTGGAAAAAGCACATGCTTGCCCTGACATCTCCTGGAGCATGATGCTTCAGTCCAGAACCTGGAGCCCAAGCTGGACTAGCAGCTCATTCTGCAGTGACAAGTTCCTTAGGGGGAGGGCCAGGGAATCAAAAGAGGAAGGTTTTGGATCAGAAAGTCTTGCACAAGCTGTGCTTATTAAGCAACACGGCATCTTAAATCCTGTTTGCAGGGAGAGAATGGAACGGGGAGAGAGCTGATTAAGCAATGTTGCCAAAGAGAACACAGGATACCTCAGACCCAGCTGCCCTAGGACCGACTGATAACCAAAGCCCAAGGGTAAGAGACAAGTTCCGAGAAACCACAGATTGACTCCTTTAAGGGCGTGGCCCCAACCCCAGCCTGGACCTTGTCAAGTCTGCCCCTGGTCAAAGGCCCAGAACTAATATTTCCTTTTTCCTTTTACGGGGCCCTCTCAGGAAATCTTGGATTGGCCTGGCTCCCAAAAGACACCAGAGATAAATTGACAGCGTCCAGCCCTAACTAAGCAGAGGCACGCACATCCTATGTCATGATCGAGTCCCAGGTACCTACAGTGACTCCTTGTCCACATCCTAAGTCAAAGAAGTTTTTCCTCAGCTAGTCACATGCTGCATCAATGCTTTCCTCTGAGCCTCCCCGAGCCTGGCCTGTGTGTGTGGTCTGAGCTATTGAATACAGCACCCGGGACTGTGGCATGAGATAAGAAATGTGTGATTTCAGTGAGTCTACATAGGAGTTGAATATTCTGAAATGCTGTTAAAGTAACATTTTAAAATACGAAGGGTAAAAGTCATACTAAGTATTCAACCATTTAAAAACAGCAACAGGGCCTTGCTATAGAACCCTGACTGGCTGTAAATTTACTACACAGAACAGGCTAGTCTTTGACTTAAACAGTCTTCCTGTCCCAGGCTTCCAAGTTTACCACCACATCTGACTACAGTTATTTAACATTTTACAAATTTCACTGACATAGAATGATGCTAAATAGTAAGTAAAGAACATTAAAAATTGAGAGAAACCCCAGGGGAAAGTTTTATATAGTAATATCCTAATCTTTCTCTCTCTCTCTCTCTCTCTCTCTCTCTCTCTCTCTCTCGCTCTCGCTCTCGCTCTCGCTCTCTCTCCATGTGTGTGTGTGTGTGTGTGTGTGTGTGTGTGTGTGTGTGTGTGTGTGTGTAACTGGTTCTACATTTTTATTTTGCTGTAGGCTCCAAAATTTATCTAGCTGATTCTTTCCTGAGATAAAAAAAATTTGAATGATCGTTGACTTCTGTGAAAGGAAGCTTCTTTGAGGATGGGTGGAAGTTACTTGTCTATTATAGAAAAAAAGTCTTGGGGGAGTGAACTTAGAAACTCCTTTGGTTTAGAAAACTGGCAGTCGTATATTCTTCTTTAGAATCCATGACCTCACCAGCCAGGCTCACAGCCCCAGGCATGAATTCTCTTATGTCCACTTATATGGCTGCTGGGTACCCCTAAAACGTGTCACTGTTGTATCCTTGGAGATGTCTTGCCAGACTGGTTACTGCTATGGGCCGTAGGCTTTACAGTTGGGTCATACTGTTGACCGCTTCTCTCCCTTGGCAGCTTGCACAGCACCCCCCAGACACTATGAGAGCTAAGTCCTCAGTGACGTTTTCAGGACAGCTCCAGCCTGATTCCTCCAAGGCCTGTGTCCAAAGTGTGTGATGTCTTCAACAATAATCTTCAGCTTCTGGGAGACAACCAATGGCTACAGCAAGAACCTATAGTTTGTTGTTGTTGTTGTTGCTGTTGTTGTTGTTTTTAAGTCTCTTGTACTACCCTGACCAACAACTCAAAGGAATGTTTCCTATTGGAGTTTTTTTATGGCTCTTGAGGAAACAGTATCACTGAAAGTGGCATAAGTTTATTCAAACTATATACCTATATGTATACACATATATTTATAAAAACTATATATGTATTTCTAGATAATTATAAAATAGTACTATTGCCTATGGGTATTTCAAAACAAGCTTAATCTTCTATGTCTCTCTACCGTGTTGCCCCTCCCCTTCTCAGTCATATCCTCACACGCTCTCCCTATCCCCCAGTAAGGCCTGTGTCCCACTATCTCATCCTTTAGAGTTCTCCCCCACCTCCCACGACCCATTTTTACTTTCCTGGAAACCACCACATCCACCCACAACTGGTCAAAGACAGAGAACAGCAGACGGATGCCCAACACCAACTGATAGACACATCTGCAGCTCCAACCTACGCCTAAGGCTCAGGGAACCGAGCGGGTGAAAAGACTGTAAGAACCAGGAGACAAGAACATATGTTGGAAAATAATGTCTTCTATATAGGACAGGGAAGCTGCACCCATGAAATCTCAGACATACGACCACTTAAGATTTGCATGACAAAACCAGCTGACATTCTAACAGGGTGAGGGTTCATAAGCTCTGCCCCTACATGAAGAACTATAGCCGATTTTTTTCTTTTTCTTTTCCTTCCTGACCACAGCTTCTCCTCCTACCAGCACCCCCTCACACTTACCCTCTCCCCCAGATCCACTCCTCCTCTGTTTCCCTTCAGAAAGGAGCAGGCCTCTCTGTGATATCAACAGGCACAAACCCTCACATCAAGGCTGAACAAGGAAATCCAGTAGGAGGAAAAGGGCCCGTGATCAGGCAAAAGAGTCAGAGACACCCCCAATCCCAAGCAAAATAATCACAGCATGTATGCAGAAGGCTGAGCCCAGACCTATGCTGGCTCTGTGATTGCTGCTTAGCCTGCATGAGGGAGCCCCTATGAACTTGCTTAGCTAGTTCAGTAGGCGTGTTCTCATGGTATGCTCCTTCCCTCTGGCTCCTACAATCCTCCCCCCTCCCAGCCTCTTCAGTGGGGTTTCTTAAGCTCTGCCTAATGTTTGGGTGTGGGGTCCCAGTACCTGCTCCCATCAGCTACTGAAGGAAGCCTCTCTGACTGAGCAAAGCACTCACTGATCTGAGTGCGGCAGAATATCACTAGGAATCATTTCAGGGAAGAGGGAAAGATGACAGGTGAAGCCTGCTACCAAGCCTCGGATCTGAGTTCAGGCCCAGGACCCACTTGGTGGAGGTGAGAGCCTCTGCTACAGGCAATTATTAACTGCTGCTAAGAGAGAGGGAATAAGCCTTTCACAGGGATTAGCACTGGAGATATTATACATTCTCATTGCTTTACCCTAAACACATATACGTACAAGCAATACTAAATGGACTAAGACTATGTCTCTCTCTCTCTCTCTCTCTCTCTGTCACACACATGCACACACACACACATTATATATAATATTACATTATTATGATATTATATAACAATATAATGAAAGAACCCAGGAATTTGAGACTAAGTAGAGGAAATGATGATGCATTGTAGGAAATTTAATTTAAGAAATTCAAATTAAGAAAGATAGTTTGGGTCCTTGTGTAAGTGTGTTGGAGTTTGAAGAAACAGAGAGTGTTAAGAAGCTGATAAAGGAGAGATTAATATTTTATGCTACTCAGAGGTATGTATTGACATATTTTGCAAGATCTTGATGAAGAAAAGTACGTATGCAGAATGCAAATTTACAACAAATAAGTAGAGGCAAGTTGCTGTGATTTTTTTTTTTTTTGCACGAGTTTGCAAAGATGTTCTGAAAAAATGCCTTTCACCTGAAAGTAGATCTGTGGGCTATGGACAAGGACTGTGTCAGATCAACTGGAATGGCGTATGGGAGGACAGATCAGGAGGAACAGGAAAGGGAAGAAAAAGATGCAGGGGCTGACAAATGATGACAATCCAACCTTATCCAATGCCAGGAAGATGCTGGTCTCTTCACCTCTTAGTAATAAATAAGCATACTATCATCTCCTAGGATAGCGGAGGAAATGTTTGACAGCCATAGCGGTGCCTCGCCCAGCCTGCACTGTGATGTTAGACAAAGTACTGCCAGAGAGGAGATCTATTCAGGATGAACATGTAGCTAATTAGCACTGCAAGAAAACTGAAGTCTCCGGGTACCAATTTCTCATTAAGATGATTCATGAAAATTTTTGATTACGTTCCTGGTATTTTTTTAAAAATTGATTTGGTTTTTACCTTTCAGCTAAATGAATGAGTCAGTATATCATTTAGACAGGCGTAAGCTTGCATAATTATGAACTCAAATGATCCTGGGAGAGAACCGAGAAAGTAGGGCAAGTCTCAAATCCAACCCATGTAACTGTTTCAGAGGAGGGTAATTAGAGCACACACAAGTGGGTCTGCCTTTGACCCACCCATCTCAAAGAGCATGGTAAGCAAGTCTGGGCTCTCAGTGTGTCATTAGCCATCTCAGTGGGACTGGGATTCAATTCAGGGATGAGCTAAGTGCCCACCTAGCATGCCCAAGGCCTGGGGTTTGATTTCCAGCACCAGAAGAGTAAAAACCCAATTTAAGATTAGGAGTCACCTTCGTAAGCCTGAGTGAGGTTCCAGCTCAGTGTCACAGGGAACTGATCATCCTAGAAGCAGCCTGCTACTCACAGTTTATAGCATTTTCACATGTGAGGTGAGAGTAGTGTGTTGGCTGGTCTTGGGTGTCAACTTGACACAAGCTGGAGTTATCACAGAGAAAGGAGCCTCCCTTGAGAAAATGCCTCCATGAGATCCAGCTGTAAGGCATTTTCTCAATTAGTGATCAAAGGGGGAGGGCCCCTTGTGGGTGGTGCCATCCCTGGGCTGGTAGTCTTGGGCTCTATAAGAAAGCAAGCTGAGCAAGTGAGGGGAAGCAAGCCAGTAAGCAGCACCCCTCCATGGCCTCTGCATCAGCTCCTGCCTCCAGGTTTCTGCCCTGTGTGAGTTCCTGTCCTGACTTCCTTTGGTAATGAACAGCAATGTGGAAGTGTAAGCTGAATAAACCCTTTCCTCCTCAACTTGCTTCTTGGTCATGATGTTTGTGCAGGAATTCAAACCCTGATTAAGACTGGTAGCAACCATGTCCAAAGATGCTGTGAGAATTGAACAGGAAATCCTCATAAGACAGTGATTGTAGCACGCAGTAAACATTTAATAAATGTTAGTTACTATTCTGCAAAAAGACTGCTCATGCAAAATCAGCTTATTTATAACTAGTGCTAACTTGACCTTGAGAATGACAAAAGGGCAAACATGTCATGAGTCATTAGAGATATAAAGTAGTACTAATGGGCACTGAAGAGAAGGAATGAAGAGAAAACACCAGTAATGCCACTGGGTAGATGTCTCGGTGACACTGTTCTGTCAGGGAAAGAGTACGAAGTTTAATGGACACTGCCATTTTTATGTATTGGAGTTCCTTGGCTTTTAGGCATCTGAGTGTGCTGAATATTTTATGCTGTGCTTGTAAGAATGTATAGTTCATGTATGCAGGGGTATTTCTATTTCTGTCTTCTAGTTTTCCTGGTTTCTAAAAACAGGAATGAAGAGGGCCTATGGGGATAAAATATCAGAAAGAAAGAAACAAGGTGAAAGTGAGCCCTTTCCTGTCAGCTCTTTACGCTGGAATCCCAAAGATTTCAAATTATACATTTACAAAATTTGCATTTTCCCACACTTAGTTTTAAAAGAAGAAATTAAATCAAAAGCTAAAATGAGTTCCTTTTATAGCATAAAATTAATTTTATTGCTCAAAGCTAATTTAGAATAAAATTCAATCAATGAAAAACGTGCATATGTATTACTTACATACACAGTTTTAATTTGGCTTCAGACCTTTAACTAATGCTCCCACATATACTTTTTATGTTTAATCTAAGAGGTTTTCCTTTCACAAGTGGAAATAAAGCTTTATTCTTTCTGAAAACCATTATTCAATTCTGTGCATTACAAAATACCTGGCATTTGGTAGCCAACTTGTTTTGAAAGAGTAAATGAATCTAAAGCAAGAAGGAAGGAAAGAAGGGAGGGAGGGAGAGGGAAAGGGGGGAGGGGGAAAGGAGGGGGGGAAAGGAGGGAGGGGGGAAATGCTATTTTAGTCTGACTTTTAAACTCCTTGGCACATTTCATAAACTACATCTGTGTTCTAACATTGAAATTATAAATGCAGTTACCATTCTTGAAATTTTCATGGTAAAATTCATGTTCAAACTCTAGTGTTCCAGTGTTAAGGAGGTAGGTTTTTTTCTATGCAATAAATACTGATAGTAGAGATAGATAGATAGATAGATAGATAGATAGATAGATAGATAGATGGATAGATAGATAGATAGATAGATATAAGTATAAATATCTATAATACATAACATTATATATAGTACACATAAAGTCTCAATGCATACATTTACATATTCTTACAGAAAACATTTTTATACACATACTATTATCAATATCTTCAACAATCCTATTGAGGGATAGATTAGTTATTACATTCTTTGTATTTGAAGTTTAAGGTAGGCAAATAATTCCTCAAAAGTCATGTATCAGTGAGTATCCAAAACACTACTCATCCCCAAGTTTGCCTGATTTCCAAGCCAGGCTCTTAATGTTTGTGATAGCTTGCTTATTCCGGTCCAAGAACTTGGCAAAGTGAATTAGGGTGAAGAGGTGCTTCTAAGAGGTTTTGTTTCTGTGGAAAGTTGAGCCACTCCAAGCTGTGCCCTGATGATGGAATAGATTTGGCACAAACCCCGGGAAAGGTAAGATATTTAGGCAGAAAACTTGGACTTAGGAGATAGCTAAGATGGCTAAGTGCTCACTGTGCAAGCGTGCAGGGTTGAGTTCAATCCCCAGAACCTATATTCAAAAGGCTGGGCTGTAATCCTATCTCTGAGATGGCAATGAGGAAGATCACTAAGACTGGCTGCTCAGATGGTCTAGCCAGTCAGTGAGCCCCAGGTTCAGTGAAAGGCTGCATCTCAAAATAAGCCATTGAAGAGCAACTGAGGAAGACATCCTAGCCACCACATATGTGCCTAGCCTATACACATACTCATGTGCACGCATACACATACACACACACACACACACACACACATACACACACACACACCCATAGTTGTGTTGGGACATTTTCAGAGTATTAGCCTCTCTTGAGATATATGATTTATCATCCAAATGAAATCTCTTCTAACAGTGAAAAGGGATTCTTCAGAGTTGCATCAGGATAATACCGCACATGAGAACTATCCAGTGTAAACTAGAATATATGGCTACCTTCCTGTGTTCCTCTCTTGCTAATATTTATTTTTCTCTCATCTTTTTCTTTTCTTTCCTTCATTTCCCTGGCTAGCTGTTTTCTAAGTAGCAATCATTTGCTAATTACTTGTGAGTTGGCATGTTCGCTCAGTGCCTCATATTTGAAATCAATGCTATAAAGCACCAGGTTCTCTGCTGCGGCAACATCTATTAAAGCTGTAAAAATTACCCCAGAATGCTTTGGAAACAGAGTCCCTCCTAGAATGTCTCATTCAGGAGCAGTTTAACGTAGCTCATGAGCTTATACTCACTGCCAGATGAGACTGGCGGCATCTGAAAGACTAATTGCAGAACTGCTTATTTAGTAAGTTGTAGTAGGCTCATGACATGGCTTCTTCCAGGGGCTCTCAGGGATCCATGACTGAGAGATAGATAAGAAAGTCACAGTGACTTTCCTAGTCCTAAGTTATATCAATTCCAGTTTATTCTGATAAACAAGGATGAGACAGACTTCTGTGGTCTGAACGTGTCAAATGTCTGTGCTGAAATCCTAGCGTCCAGCATGATGCTTTGGGACACAGAGTCTGTGGGAGATCAAGACAGGATTCTGTTGTACTCTTGGAGCTCTAATGGGGTCAGGACCTTTTTGAAGGAAGCCAAAGGAAGCTTGTGTGTCCTTTCCACCATCGGAGAATATGGCAGAAGGTGCATTCTAAAATCAGAAAGGAGACAGCACTAGACATCACCTCACCAATGCCTTGGGTTTTGTTTAAATGTTTTTGTTGTTTTGTTCAGGGTTTTGTTTCTTTGCTTTATTTTTGAGACAAGGTCTTACTAGATGGCTCAGGGTGGCTTCCAATTCTGAGCCTCCCTTCCTTTATTTCCTGCATGGTACAGTTAGAGGTATGCAACCATGTCTACTGAGCCTCCATTTTCTAACAACTGTCAAAGAATCTGTGTATATATGCTATCATTTATACTCTAACAAAATAATCAAAAGAAACCAAGTGGAAGCAAAGTTAAACAACATATGTCCTGCTACTTCTTGCAACCCCTTAGCCCTTCCCCTCCCCCTGGCCTCTATGAGGGTGCTCCCCCACCCGCCCATCCATGCCCACTTCCCCAGCCTGGCATTCTCCTACACTGGGGCATGGAGCCTCCACAGAACCAAGGGGCTCCCCTCCCATTGATGCCAGATAAGGCTATCCTCTGCTACATAAGCAGCTGGATCTAAGGGTCCCCCCATGTGTACTCTATGGTTGGTGGTTTAGAACGGGACCTCATAAAACTGCAAAGCTTCTGTAAGGCAAACGTCACTATCAATAGGACAAAATGGCAAACAACAGATTGGGAAAAGATCTTAACCAACCCTACATCCGATAGAGGGCTAATATCCAATATATACAGAGAACTCAAGAAGTTAGACTCCAGAGAACCAAATAACCCTATCAAAAAATGGGGAACAGAGCTAAACAGAGAATTCTCAACTGAGGAAACTCGAAGGGCTGAGAAGCACCTAAAGAAATGTTAAACATCCTTATTCATCAGGGAAATGCAAATCAAAATAATTAAAAATGAGCCGGGCAGTGGTGGTGCATGCCTTTAATCCCAGCACTTGGAAGGCAGAGGCAGGCAGATTTCTGAGTTCAAGGCCAGCCTGGTCTACAGAGTGAGTGAGTTCCAGGACAGCAGGGGCTACACAGAGAAACCCTGTTTCGAAAACCAAAAAAAAAAAATAATAATAAAATAAAAAATAAAAACAATACATACTTTCTAAATAAGAATTCAGTAGAAATTTACACAGAGGTTGGTTGTGTTATATATATTGGTAATGCAAGAAGCTGAAAAGAGATGACACATTTAGAACTGATAATTGGAGAAGAATTTAATTAAAGCAAATGGAGAATGGACACCTGGAATAGTTTGGTGATGGTGATATTTAATATTGTTTGTCATGTTGACAGGATCAAGAATTACCTGGGAGACCAACATGTAGGCATGTCTGTGAGGGGATTGCCTTGAGGGGGAAATCTCACACTAAATGTAGCATCATCCCATGGGTTGCCAGCGGAACAAAAAGGAGAAGGCGACCTGAGCTCTGCTATTATTCTTTGCTTCCTAACAGTGGGTGTGCTGTAACCACCCACCAAGCCTCCACCTCGGTAGACTGTGCCCTACAATCAGGAACCAAAATAAGTCCTTCTTTTCTTGCTTTGTCCAGATACTGTGTCACAGCCTCAAGAAAACTAATACAGGGGTCCATAGAGATGGCTCAGTGGTTAAGATCACTGGCTGCTCTTGCAAAAGATCCAGGTTCAGTTCCCAGCATCCTTGCCTGTAACTCCTATTCCAGGGAATTTACACCTATGGGGGAACAGACACACACATGGCAAACATACATACAAGCAGGCAAAATGTTTACACAATAAAAATAAAGATATAACTTTTTTTAAAAAAATTAAAAAGAAAAGTAATAGAGTGGTTGATGTCCAGGCAAAGGGAGGGAGTGGGCATTATCTCCCATAAGCTATGATCCTTTGCGTCAAGCTCAAGAAGATGCAACAGACACCCCGAGGTTATGTTCTGACCCTCTAATCTTCCTCCGAATGACTGAGCCAACTAGAATCCAGAATACAAAGTCCATTGAGATGAACTGGAGATGAGCCTCCTAGAATACAAACCAGGGTACAGAGTAGATCTGTAGGA
This sequence comes from Uromys caudimaculatus, assembly GCA_028551405.1. NCBI lineage: Eukaryota > Metazoa > Chordata > Mammalia > Rodentia > Muridae > Uromys > Uromys caudimaculatus. The sequence goes on from CM052719.1 coordinate 29,057,361, forward strand.
AGAGTGAATGGAGATATCCGACCCAGAGGATTATTCAAAAGAGCTGAAGATGCTGTACTTTGGTGAGAAGATTCCGAAGCTGTTGCATATAATTTACACCTTTATCCTCAAAATGGACATCAGCAAGTTCCGAGAAAAATGTGTTGGCATCGAAATGTTCGTGGAAATGTCTCCAGATTTCACATGAGTTGTGGACAATTTTACTTTTAGAAACTAAATGTCTCTGTTTTGGGTCACAGTGATTCAAAGTGAATCTGAATCTTTTATGTGTGTATTTTATATCAAGTTTAGAAATATAATTTTTAATGACATACACATAAGGGACTATCCCTATAAACATACCTTTATTCAAATAAGAGACATAAACTGGGATATCCTCTTTGCTGAGTCCTCTTTGCTATGTATATCCTTCACTAAAGCTCCCTCCTTAGTCAAACTCAGATTTCCTCACCCCAAGTCTTAATGGAGAACCAAACTTGAATGCTGGTACTTTGGTTTATTATAAATATCTAGCTTGAAATATGATGTCATGGGACAAAAGAAGATAATACTGGGCCTTCTCTTCAATACTCTGGAAACAAATTTAAATGTTCCATTATATAATTGACATAGTTTTTTTCTTTATGAAGGAACATTATGGTAAAAATAATCTCACCCGCCGCTGTCTATTTAAGATGGACCTTCTGTAACATTCTGTAGTCTGACAGTGGTTATCTTGAAGTTAATACTTCCTAAAACTCGGGCCCTCCCTACTCCAACCCCTAAAGGGTAAGAGGATACTTTTGTTCGTCATGAAACCTAAGAAAGGTCCAACTAGTTGGTGTGCAAAGATACCAGGAGTGATGAACGGCCTGCAGTGCTCAGCTGCATTCTAGACAACGAGTCATTGTCTTCCTGACAAGCTGCAGCCTCTTACTCTTCATCTATTCATCTTTTCTCTTTCGTTCCTCCCTCTTCCTTTTCCTCCCTCCCTCTTCCTTTTCCTCCCTCCCTCCCTCCCTTCCTTCCTTCCTTCCTTCCTTCCTTCCTTCCTTCCTTCCTTCCTTCCTCCCCTTGGCTTGTGTGTATGTGCATACACATGTATGTATGTGCCTACACAAGCCCATGTGTGAATGTTGTGGAGGCCGAAGGTCAAAGCTGGATGTCTTTCTCCATCACCACACCTCATTTTTTTTGAGACAGGGTCTCTCATTGAACTTTTACTATTTGATTGAACTCAAGGGGAAACCAAAGCAATTGAAAATGTGCTATTATTTTGTTCAGTGCACAGAATCCCAATCTCTAAACATTTGGGTCCTGAACCGTCAACAACTCTATGGCATGTGTGAACAAGCCTCAAATCTATGTCTTATATTTTATATATACATGGTTTTGATTGTCCACTGCCAATGTAGAATTTTATAGCATGACTTGTTATCAAATACTGGACAGAACATAAAAAAACAGAAAGGCTTTATCAGCCAGTGAAATAATCCATAGATATTTAGAATTCTTTATCTAAGTAACAGTTGAAAACAATTATAGACCCAAGAGCTCCCAGCTGTGGGGTGTCATTTACACAGCATAAATTCTAGCTGAAGGAGAAGCCCTAATAACCATTTTATTTTTACCACTAGTCCAAAGTCAACATGCTTTTTGGTTAAATGTCATCATTAAATATTTATTGTTTATGTTACCTGCCCTTTACACAAGCTGGGGTGAGGAGGGTAGAGAAACCTCTGCTTGGGTTTTCTCCAATTCCACAATCTTAAGTTGTATTAGGAGCTTTGCCTTCAAAGTCAGCCTGAATCTTTGACAACACTTGGGAATACACTCAAAGAAAACATTTTTCAAAGTTATTTTTATTTTCTTTCTTTCCTTTTGTTTTCCTTTCTTTTGCCCTCCCCAGGGTGAGGTGTCTCGAAAGACAGTCAAGGGAGTTTACACAGATCACTGGGCACGATTCCATTGCCCCACACACTCCCACATCTGCCATAGAGAAAACCCAGTGCCTCTAATATAGCCTGCAACTCCACAGAGTCACGGGAGTTGCGTTATTTTTATTATTTATGTTTATGAACTGTTATTTTTCATATGCTTCAATGGTGAACTCACCAAGTAGCCAAACAGAAAGAGTTCTGGTGGCCCTGAGTGAAAGTAGACCATTCTGTGTCCCAAGGTTCAGGCTGCCCAGAAGTGACACCAAGTCTTCCCTTACCGTTGGATTAGCATGTAAACCCAGTGTTTATCTTTAGAAGTTTATGTAGCTCCTCGGTTCTCCTAAGTTTCCCACACACACTTTCAAAGAATTCATTTGTACACAGGTCTGTGTTCCAAGACTACAGATCTCTACTATCAACCAACTGGTCTTCAGTCCTTAGTCTCATCTTCAGATTTAAAGAAAAATGTTTCTAACATAAGTCTAACTTTTACTTTTTTTACTTTACTTTTTTTAATTTCTGTATAACAGTAGAGTTAAGATTCGATGCAGAGTCCTTTTCTGTCTCACCTGTGCAAAAATAGAGCTGGCCTCATGAATATTCAGAAAAGGTAAAATGTCAAGTTCTGTCCACCACTATTGTCTGTGGTGATGGAACTGCTCTTGTCTGTACTATCCAATGGAACTCCGGCCTTGTGAAGCTACTGAGCACGGGAGGGTGCTTCCTCAACCCAGGAACTGAGATTTTTTCTTATTTAAATTTAGTCTTTTTAAATTTGAATTTGGATAAGTATGCGTGATTGGTGACTGCTTAGTGGGAAGTGCAAGTCTAGAGAACTTACCTTGATGGGCTTGGTTCCTGCAATTCTGTGTTCCTGTTTCTCAGAGTACCTCAGTCTCTCAGCGGAATGGTTCTAAAGTGGCTTACGACCATAGTATATGCTATGTATACCCTCATCTTATGATAATACACTTGGTAAAAATAAGTTTTACCTGTGTGTACTAGCACACACACACACACACACACACACACACACACCCCTCTCTAAGCAGTGAGACTGCTTAGCAACCTCAGAACCCATCTCATCTCTGATCTGCATTAAAATCTACATACACCCTTCTCTGAAAAGTAGTATAAGCTTCTCTTCTCCTAACAGCAATCAAACGTAGACAGATATATTTCCATTGTATCAAAATAAGAAGGACAGCAAGGCCGATCTGGCCTGAACTGGTTTGGGGTCCGTTTTCATTAAGGAAATCTGTGTCCTTCAGATGAGTTTTTTGCAAGATTGCACTCTTTACCACCTTATGCCTATGCATAATTGGATATTCATAAGATTAAAATCAAATGCATTATGGGACGGGACAAGTACAGTAGGAAAAGATCACATATCTACCTAATCTACCTAATTTATCAATCAAAGTGAGGAACTGCCCAAACTAGTAACCACCCCGGCCTTCCTTACGGTATATAAAAGACTGTAGCCTTTGGATACCTTCACTCCTGTGCCCCTAGTAACATTAAAATATGTATATCTCTGTTTAAAAGATTTTTAAAACATATGTATTACGTATGTGTATGTTCTCACACATGCATATTCTACAATGTGAGTGTAGGGCAGAGGACAACTTGAGGTTAATTTTCCAAAATAGTGTGAGTCCTTGTTTTTCAGTTCTTTGGATAAAAGGCTACGAACTTAGAAACACCCAGCCCAGACCTCAATACTGGTAATGCATCCTTTAATAAATGGGATGCAGAATGAAATTAAAACACTGGTGGAGCTGTAAACATAAATAAAATCTAATTGATTCCACAAAATATATACTTCTCTAGGTCTATAGGTAGCCTGCAGAATCAACAGGCTAGTCCAGCTTGAGCCGGAACAAAGGAAACTAGAACATGGCCAAGATACGGGCACCGAAAAACCTCTCCCTAGGGTACCACTGCCATCCTCGGCATTTCCGGGACACTTGCCACCACCCCACGGGGTTTTGTTGCCTTTGGTCAGTCTACTGGCCTTTCAGTGGTCGCTCAGACAGCAGATTCTCCCACAAACTTATGCCAGTGTTTTGCTCCCTTGGGGTCCCCAGCACATATGCAGCAGAGGATTGCCCGGTCTGGGTCCAGTCAGAGAAGATGCATGTTATAACCCTCAGGAGACTGGAGGCCCCAGGGAGTTTAGAGGTCTGGTGAGGTGGGGGTTCTAGGGTGGGGACATCCTTGTGGAGAAGAGCGGGCCGGGGAGAGGTATGGGATGTGGAACAGAGGGTGACCAGGGAGGGGAATAAAATCTGGAGTTTAAAATAAATAAATAAATAAATAAATAAATAAATAAATAAATAAATAAATAAATAAATAAATAAATAAATAAATCTGTTATATCCTCTTTTATATTTGGCGTCTAGACCTCCGTACACATGTATGTGGACACACATGCTGTAGAGGGGACTCTCTGGAGCGAAGAAAATTCATCAAGGAGGAGACGGGAAGACCGGAGAGAAGATCGGATAGGGGAAGCAAGCGCGTACGAACAAAGCACAACAGTGTATTAGGAAAATGTCTTAGTGAAACCCAGCATTCTGTATTCCAACTAGCAAATGAATTTGAAAAATTATTTTTAAACTCTCCATGCTAGAGATGCTGATCCATGAACCGGGACACTTGCCGGTTAACTTTGGGGTAAGGTAGCTCTGCCCTTTCCCATTTACTGGTAAGAGAGGGTAGCAGTATGAACAAGAGCAATTATTTAAATGAAAAATTCTTATTTTTCAGATATTACTCTTCACATTGCACGACGTGGAAGCAGAATCCAGGTGATTTCCTCTATTGAGAGATTATTTTTGCCTTCTTAAATTTCTATGTAAGGTTAATATTTTTATTCATTAACCACTAAATTATAATGTGAAATTCTATAATTATAAGTAGTTATAATTATATGTAATTGATCATTAAGTCATAATTTATCATTGCTTTGGTTAATGTTTCGTGCGATTTAATCTGTGAAGAAAATGCCAAGACCCCAGCACTGCTTAGTACGCTCCTGCCCCCTAGTGGCCGGACACATTAATGAGTGCACACAAATTTTGGCGTGCTTGGTGGGGGAATTGACCAATTTGCCTCCATTTTTAAGTTTGTCAGTGTTTTCACCCAATGGGCCACACAGCAAAATCATCCTTAGACAGTGGAAGTTATCTTTAAGTCTATGCAATCAATTCCATAGTAACTGAAAACAACTTTTGAGAGCCAGGGTGTTTTTTTTTCTACATCAACATCTAAGCATTGTTTCGTACCTGTGCTCCCAAAAACAAGATCCTTCTCTAAGACTACTTTCCTTTTACATGTGTCCAGAAACATCATGTTTGATGTATGCATGTTCTTCTCTCACAATGAATATATCTGCCACTGTCCTAGTTAGGGTTCCTATTGCTATGATGGAGCACAATGATCAAAAGCAAATCGGTAGGAAAGGGCTTATTTATTTTCATATCTCAGTTCATCACTGAAAGACTTCTGGTGTAGAAGTTAGGTCTGGTTCTTCCTCCTAGCCCCATGCTCCCGGAGACAAGACTCAGACTCAAAATATATTTACAAATACCTTGACTATATTGCTAGGCTCTTCTCTGACTAGATTATAACTTAAATTAACCCATTAATCTAATCTACATTCTGCCTAGGGACTGGTTACCTGTGCTCAAGTACCATGCACCTATCTTGTCACATCTTCCGGAGGAAACTACTCACCTGTCTCTATTCCAGAATTCTTTCTGCCTCCTGGATATTCTGTCTCCTATTTCCTGCCTAAGCTATAGACATCAATTTTATTATTGACAGATATCACTTCCATATAGACACAAGATATTTTCTCTATAGTCAGGACACCGATGCTGGAGCTGATGCAGAGGCCACGGAGATGTGCTGCTTACTGGCTCACTCCTCAAAGCTCTCTCAGCCTCTTTGTTACAGGACCCAGGACCACCAGCTCAGGGATGGCCCCACCTACAGTGGGCTGGGCCCTCTCCCATCAATCACTAAGAAAATGCTCTACATGCTTGCCTACCACCTTATCTTATGGGCGAATTTCTTAATTGAGGTTCTCTTCTATCAGATGACTTTAGTTTGGTTGTTAGGTTGACTTAAAACCAGCCTTCAAGCTGCATATGGGCATGCACATAAGCTGAGAGTCACCGACACCATGGATTGCTGGTTCAGCCCCCCCACTCCCCAAACTGACTATCTTCACTTAAGGAAACAATAAAAGATAGTCTTTCCACAACAAGAAAGTCATCAATAAATGAAAATAGATTACACGGCCAGCTTCATTACTTCCTATCATCATAACAGAAGATGGTATTTGTCTAGTGTCATACCTTAGACTATCATTTTTTCACACATCTGAGAATACTAAAATTCAAACGCCAAGAATACTTTCAAGAGGAAGTAGTAACTGTGAAGCAACACCCAGGTAAAATCAATAAAATTGGGTGCACTGGCTGAGAATTGAAATTACTCTGACACAGGGGTTAATGGAATTTAGTGCTCTCTAGAGACTGGTGGCTCTGTAGCTTCTGGTTGGTGAGGTGGTTTCTTGATATTTACTTTTCAAGAAACTGGATGAAGATTTCAGCCTGGATCTGGGAGAAGCAAGATTTGGAGTTTTAACCAGAAGCACAAGCTGGAGTTGAGGTCTGGGGAGGGAACTGGGGTCCAGAGGGAATGGTGGTCAAGAATCCCTCATAGAACTGATCATGGGAATCTTTTAGTTTTAAAAGAGAATGTCTTTGAGATGTATGCACAATTTCATAAACTTTTGGGTGAGCAGAGACTCCAGGAGAGGCTTCACTGGTTCAAATGGTCTGACGGCCATTTGAATGAGGATAGACAGGTTCTCCTCAAAACCAAACAATTTCCCCTCACCTTCCTCTGCCTGACTTTATTCACCCACAGTTCCTTGTAATCTTTTTTTAAAAAATAACTAAAAATTAGAGTTGAAACTTATGTAGCTCTGTGGAGAATAAGTTTCTAGTGAATTGTGTACAGCCTTCGATCCGTTTTCCTGTTGAAAGGGGAATCAAAGACTGTCTGGGCCTGAGAATAAAAGTTATCTTTTCAGGCTCATGAAAGCGTGGTGCCTAGCACTGGCTCACTGACCCAAGAGCTTGCATTCGTGTATGCAGGTTTATGCCTGTCCAATGAGAGGCCAGGCGGAGATAAATCCTGTCATTGTGTGGCTTCAGACATGGTGCTTCCTGCCTTCCTGTGCTAGACAGTTTCTGAGATGACAGTGAGCAGTCAGCAACTCAGTTAACAGTAGTACCCTTAACTCGGCAGAGAGCTGAAAATCCTTCACAAATATCATAAGTGTGAACAGTGGATGGTTTAGTAATAAAGTGTGATGAGAATGTAATAAAAACATGGCCTAGAAAGATGTTAAATCTCCATACAGCTTATATTGAAAGCTGGGTGGAATGATTGCTCCACCTGGCCTGACCTCAAGCCCCGAGAGACTGTCGAGGATAGCACCGGTGTCATTGGGTATCTGAAGGGGCACAGTGACACTGTCTCCAGGGCTCCCAGGATTGGGGGTGGGGTTGACCTCTTTTAAATCTTCGGTAATGTCCATTAATCTTTGCCAGCAGCTAGCCCATCTTTTACGCGGTATCTCGGTTCTGAAATGGGAATCATAATGCCTCCCTGTTGATCTCATTATTTTATTAATTCTAAGCTGGTAGAAGATACTGAACCCACGTACTCAAACATGCTAAGCATGCGCTGTACAGAGGAGCCACGCCTCAATTCCTTATTCTAGTCTGGGTGAGATATGAAGTTGATTTCTACAGGAAGAGCTAAGGCTAGTGGGGGACGTTATGTTTTCTTTCTAGTCCACCCTAGAGAATATCCAAACAGAATAAAACACCACAGCAAAATAGTGACTCACTGGCTTAGAACATTTCAGTGACTTAAAGTCTCTTATGACTCTATCACTTTCTATGTACTTTCAAATGCCGGTGAGTAAGGTTGTTTCTGCATTGATGCGGTAGCTGTTTCAGGGACATTGGCTTGATATTTAATCCAGTCTAAGGAATATAATTGTAAAGCCAGGGGGACTTAATTGGAGCTGGGCTTCTATACTTCAGTTATCTTATCACGTTTATCAAGGAATTCTATCCAATAAGGTTGTGTGGCATAACTATAGTATTCATTAATAATATCTGGCACCTGTTACCCATACTAACTAACTGTTTATATAATGGGAGGGGCAGTCTCAGAAACATGGATCTTTTCCATTCACTGACAATTAACTGTGGGATGTGTGTTCTAACTACCATTAGGATCCCTTCCAGTGGTTTTTGCAACCACTTTAAAATCTACTATATGCTAAATTTAGAATCGCTATCACAATGGAAAACACTGTCAGGCTGGATAGGATGTGAAAGAAGGCAGAGAAGGAATCGCTCGACTCTTGGGAGAGAAGAATGGTGAACTTTACTCTTCGAATCACTAGACAATTTAACACAAAAAGAGAGTCTTCTCTCAGCAAAGACCTGCCATGCCTAACCCTAGTGTCAAAGGATTCACGACGTAAAATGCAACTTGCTCCCTCTGGCTGGGGCCTCTGGCGACTCCCTTTGGTAGCGATCTGGGCACCTAAGTAGACGTCGTCATGCCCAAACATCATTATTTCGCTAGTCTGTTCTGGAAACTGACCGCACTTTGGCTACTCTCAGCCAGTTTCCTGGCACCCACAAGTTAAAGCGAGAATTTTCCGGGCAGGATGCAGGGGTGCCGGCCTGGGCGCCTAAGGTCTTGGTGGCGCAGTCCTCCCTGGGCCTGGCAGGTGAGGAGTGGGATAGCAACTGGCTGGAGTCCCGGAGCCGCTCGTCCCTCCCACGCGCGACTCTGCACAGCGTGTCCCCTCCGATCCGGGTGCGCGCCCTGGGAGTGGCTTGCTGCTGGGCAGGGTGACCCAGAGCGAGTGTCAATTCTCATTACAGTCCCCTGATCCAGGGCCAAGTGCAGGGGCGGGAGGGCCAAGGTGGGCACCGGGTCGCCACCTCGAGCGCGCTGCGGTGGCCCGCGGCCAGGACTCACGGGTGGCCGAGAGTCCGGGGGCGCAGTGGGAGTCTGAACCCGGATCCCTGCACCCGCCCGAGGGCGCAGCCCGCCGTGCAGTGGGAGGCGGCGAGGCGGGGACCGGGCGGGGACCAGGCGGGGGCGGAGCGGAGCTTCCCGCCGCCTCGTCGCCTTCGTCCTCCCCCTCTGAGCCGCCGCCTCAGCCCGGCTCAGCAGCGGGAGTCCGCGGCGCCCGCTCGCCGCCGCGGGATGGGGAGCTAGCGCCACGGCGGCCGCGGTGGCCGCAGCACAGCCAGCCGCCGCCCCCGGGCCTGTCCCGCCGGGTGCTCCGGGAGCCCCGAGCCCGGCCCCGAGCCAGGCCCGCGGGCGGCGGCGGCGGCGGCGGAGCTGGGCAGGTGTATGCGGCTGGAAGATGGCGCCCTCGGGCCCGGGCGGCGTGAGGCGGCGGTGCCGGCGGGTGCTCTACTGGATCCCGGTGGTGTTCATCAGCTTGCTGCTGGGCTGGTCCTACTATGCCTACGCTATCCAGCTGTGCATAGGTGAGTGGGTGCCCGCGTCCTGAACCCCACACGCTGTCCCCTCGCCGTCCCGGGACTACTGCCCCGCTCCGCGATTGCCTCCACTCTGTGCATCCGCTGGGCTCCCCCGCTGCGCGCCCTGGGCGCTTCCCAGTACCTGCTTGCCTGTCGCCTTCCACCTCTGCCCCTCCCATCCCCCACCAGCGGAGGCCAGCCAGCCTCCTCGAAACCTCGTTGCACTCTTGGCCTCCCCTGGCAGCTTTCAGGTTACCAGGTCACCTCCACCCCAGGACGCTCGATCCGGAGTACCCCCTGCAGCCTTTCACTCACCATTGCCACCCCAGCCACACCCCCTAGCTGGGCAGGACAGAACAGGAGACCACTGTGATCTCCACTGTCTGCTGTCTCGGTGGAGAGCTGAGGCCCAGGAGGGCTGGAGGGCTGGAAGCTGGGCCAAGAATCTGAGCTGCGCCAGACCTGCGAGGGGAAATGCTGGTCTTAACCTCGGGCGGCAGAGCCAGCTTCTTTTCTGATGGACATAGACCCACTTTTTAAAAAATTGTGACAGTACTCACTAGCGTTGTAACAGCTTGTGTGGTTTGAGGGTTGATAATCAGCCACTTTCTAATTCAAAAAGAGGCAGAAAGGGCGAGCCACTAGAAAGTATTTTTCGAAGACCTGTGAGAAACACAGGACTATACAGGACTATACACAGGACTATATTAGATGCTGGGATAACAGGAAGTGGGGCGGGGAAACCCATCATCTGAGGTTCTTACATCCAGAGAGCCAAGAAGCCCCAGTCCAAGATAAAGCTTCTGAACTGGTGGGTGGGGCACTTTCAACACTGAAGATTTTTTTTTTTTTGAGGTTGATTATTCATAAGCAGGGAATACAGTTATGAAGCTTACTGTAAACTTTCTGCCTTAGGAGGTTTTGTCAACGCCGATGTGTGTTATCAGGAAGAAATGTTCAAACGGGATGACTCTTCCGCCAGTGACTTGTGAATATTTTGTCTGATGTTTACCCACTGAACTTACTACCCTTTGCCCTAACCAAGTTCTAGTCTTGGGTGGGACAAGGAATAAATAGGGTCCATTTCCTTAAAGCTTTGCAACCTGAACAGTTTAAGAGCTTCGTGCAAGAAGCGCAAAACCTTGTCTGAAGCCATCTTATCTCCAAACGTTGGTCCTGTGAGAAATGGTATCAAAATGATAACACCAAAATAATTTTGACATAATTTTCAAGATAATTGAGCCTATCTTCCCATTTCGTATAGATTTTAAATTTGCTATTATTACTTAGTCGACTTGATTCAGAAACATTTTAATCCCAAATTACGTGAATTCGTTTTGACTTAAAAATTTTAAAAGTGGTCTATACTGACATCTTCCTGACAATGCATATAAATATGTAATATTTAATCATGTATAATGTATAGGGAGAACGTTAAAGAAAGAAATTAAAGTTCCTGTATTAACAGTTAATCTGTACATAGGTTGCTTATTGATATACACTGTATATGTTTTGTAACTCTTGGGAAACTTTGTAGTGTTTTATTCCATCACCTCTGAGAAATAATGAACAGTATTTGTTGCAAAAGAGGAATGCCCTAGAAGGCCTTCGCTATCAAAATAGCCAGCTTGTTCTTTATTATCACATTAAGCTAAGAAGCTTAGCCTGGCATAATAGCTCATGTCCATCAAGAGGAAGCATTTGAAGGTACAAAAGCTTTCCTTCATCACAGGTAGCAGATGCTCCATAGGAGGTTTTATTTTATTAAGTAGACAGATGATGGCCAAGGAACTGCATAGAAAATTGCTATGTCTGAAGCATATTGTGCTTGTGTGTGTGTGTGTATGTGTGTGTGTGTGTGTGTGTGTGTGTGTGTGTGTGTGTGTGTGTGTAGTCTTTGCTTATGTGCATGTGTGCGCAGATTCACTATCCCATGCTGGTGAGCATAGAAGCCAGAAGTCAGTATTGGGTATTCTCCTCAATAATTCTCCAGTTTCTCTTTTGAGATGCCTTCTCTCACTGAAACTAGAGCTCACTTTTTTTTACTAGCCTGGCAGGCCAACAAGCCCCCAGGGTAGACCTGTCTCCACTTCCTAGAGCTGGGATCACAGGCCTGTATGCATCCAGCTTTTAGGTGAGTCTGAGAGAGTCTGAACTCAGGGCCTCAGGCCTATACAGCAAGCATTTTACCTGCTGAGCCATCTCCCCAGCCCCTGAGCCATATTTTATGTAGATTTTAAAATAAGATATCTGTGCACCCTTTTCATAAGCGACCATTGGACTTAGAAGGGCAAGTCCTAGGGGCCAGGACCTCTTACTTATATTTACCTGATAAAGCATCCTGCCAGTCCTTGTCACTACCCACCTATGGTAACCAAAAGTGCCATAGTAAAAACAATCGGAAAACAGACCCTCACGAACAAATAAATGGGCGCAGAGCTATACCCACACCGAGCTGTTAGAAAGTAGTTTTAAATATTTTCATTGTCTCAGAGACAAAGGACATGAGTGTAATAAAGCATCTAGATCCTACAGACGAGAAGGCAAAACTCAAGCAGGTGAGTTTGATTTCGGAAACTGTGGCAGTTGTTCAGTGGTGCTCTCCAAAAGCCTTGCACTCACTGCCTGAACTTGGATGGCTGAGAAGCTGAGGTTAAGGTACAGTTGTCCTCTAGGCACAGGGAAAGATGGCGACCAGTGTGACTGATGCACACAGCCGGCCTTTGCTGCATTTTACAAACAAAGAAAATGAGAGCGTGCCAGCCCCCACCCCCACGCTCACATTAATCCATCTCCTTCTGCCCTTCTCTTGGAAGTTGTTATTTACAACCACATTCTTCAACTTTCTCCTGTGAAATATTGGCCAGGGCTGGAACCCAAGGACAGGGGTCAAGGACTGAAAAGTGAAGTAGGTGACACACAGAATTCAGCAAGCAGGGTGATTCACCCTGGTCTTCCTTCCACATCTGCTGTCAGCCAGTGATGACCCTGAATATAAATTACTCTATGCCCTTTGCTGAATGAACTGCAATTTAGGAGTAGTGCTTATCCCGGTATCCTTGGAAACTGGAGATAATGATGCTCATTACAGTTAGTTTCTATATTTAACGACGTGCATGTATGTGGCTCTCTAGGCATGTTCTCAGTGAGCATAAATTTTTTGCTTGGTGTTTGTATTTTACAAAAATAACTCATCTCTTTGGGAATGTGTATAGATCTGAAATATATGGGATATAGAGGTAATGGATGAGTCAAGTATTTCAGATAAAAATCGCATCCAATTCTGAAAATAAAAGACTAAATAGGGCTATTATACGGGTAACCATGTAGAATATGTTTAAATGGTTTGCTAGTTAATAAAACTCTTTTATCATATCCCTTTCAATACATCCTCTCTCCACATCCCTCTTCCCCCTGCCCTTATCTCCATCCCTGGCTTATTTTATGTCATACCCATCTTTAATCTATTTAAATATTAGCTATAGCATTTTCTATATGGTCATATATATTCCAAGGGTTAAAAAAGTATAAGGGTGTGTACCTAGGATGCCAAGTTAGAGGGCTAAGAGTGCTTGTAGCCTTGGGTGTGGTTCAAGACCTGATGTGTGTGTTCTCCAGAGCCACCATGATAATTAGTATAGAAACACTGCTTGGTGGAGAAGACAATTAAACGGGTACCTCTTAGGTTCCAACATTTAAAATGGATTTACATGTTCTTTATACCCTTCGTCTTGTCATAAGTCCAAATTTACTAAAAGCTCCTAAGATTGTTATAAGAGATGAACACATATGTTTGCTGAACTGTCTTGGTGTTGTGTTTGCCTAAAATGTGTCACTGCCGTGATTTCACCTTGGGCACCTGCTGTTGTTCCTATCAGGATTTCAGCCAGGACTTTTTTTTTTTTATGAAACGAAAGCCCACAGAGAGTGGAGAGGAGCCAACTTTATTCAGAGCAGAGTGCTGGAACAGGTGAGAATAGGCCATAAGAGAGCAAGTAGGTTGCATGACTGCAGATACTCAAGGACCGTGGTTGTACCCTGGGCTCTGTTATGTGTAAAAGACAGGACAGAGGATCTGGTTAAGAAGGGGTGTGGTTTGCACGGTTCTCTATTTTGATTGGTTGATAATCATTTGTTCTATTGCACATGTCCCATCCCACCACATAATCTGATTTAAGTTGTATGTTTGCCCTTTCATGCACAGGCAAAACATGGTAAACAGGAGATATTCTCTAAGGAGAACCTCGTCTACCTTTATTGTTTATGTACCCCAAACCAGCACAGGCTAAATTAGCCTCTGAGAAAGAAAAACCTTATTCCATTTTGGGGGTGGCTGTATGCATGCAGTTTGACGTTGCTAGCAGGTTGCTGGGTGCATCATTCAGTGAGGGGTATTTGAGTGTCTCACACTGGCAAGAGATAAGTTCATATGGCCCAAGGCAAGTGGAGTCCCAAGGCTTTTAAACTATCTCCTCTGCTTTCCTGGCTGTCTACCCTAGAGTTAGTACTAATTATACACTCACAGCTCGGAGCTTCCTTGTGGATTTACTTAAGTCATTGCACTCCATCATGGCAATTTCCAAAGCTCAGAGGTAGTTTAGGCCAGCTTCATCCTTATCGTAGAGGGAGAGTGGAACGCTGCATTCGCTTAAAGTTCCATGTCCCTCCTGAAGTGTCCCAGCAGAGGTGTCCCCTGTGGATCTCACCTCTCTGGTTAGGTGTTCTGGGGCTGAGGGAGTAGCTCAGTTAGTGAGTGTTTGCTATGCATGCATGAAGACATGAGTTTGATCCCCACATCCATGTAAAAAGCTGGCCATGGTAGCACACTGCTAATCCCAGTGCTGGGAAAGTGGAGACAGGTGGCTCCCGGGAAGTCACTGGCTAGTCTGCTTAGTCTAATTGGTGAACTCTAATTCTTAAACATCTTCTAATTAAAAAAAAAAACAAAAACAGAATGAATCCACACATTTAGGGATCCATATAAAGGTACGCTGACTCACTTTCTATTCCTTAAAAACAAACATCTCCAAGAATAAAATATATCAACTCTCATTTTGGATTTTGTTAAGCTCTGTCCTTCCATGAGCCAGGACCACTTCAATCTCAAGGACAGAGACTGGAGGACCCAAAAGTACCTTTGAAAGTGAAAATAATTTGAGTCATGCCAAAAGTAAATTATTCTTGTTGTTGTTAAACTTTCACTTTATAAACCATTTAACCATTTAGGACATTAATGTTATCTGTCTTTTAAGATCAGAGAGACAATTTAGGGATACAGATGTTACTATCCTTAAGTATCAGGACAGTTTGAAATGAAACAGAAAGCACACCTGTAAAAAACTGAGACATTCAGAGCATTTGATGGCGCTATACTTTAAAATAATGTGAATATACTATGTGAGGTTTTTTTTCCCCTTGATGTTGTTAAATATTTTAAAAATTAAAACTTTAACAAGTCTGAATCCAAAATTCAAAAGGTTAAAATATGCTTCAAATTCTGGATCCATGCTACCATCTAACTTTGATATAATGGTTTAAGGCAGAGTAAGAAGGGGAAAGAAAACTGCTTACTCTGTTCTTGGCTCTACTGATGTGTCAGAGCACCTTTTGTCTTTTGATTTGCAGGATAACATGGTTAGGTGTTGTACTGGCTAGTTTTGTGTGTCAACTTGACACAAGTTGGAGTTATCACAGAGAAAGGAGTTTCAGTTGAGAAAATGCCTCCATGAGATCCAGAGGTAAGGCATTTTCTCAATTAGTGATCAAGGGGGGAGGGCCCCTTGTGAGTGGTGCCATCTGTGGGCTGGTAGTCTTGGGTTCTATAAGAAAGCAGGCTGAGCAAGCCAGGAGAAGCAAGTCAGTAAATAACATCCCTCCATGGCCTCTGCATCAGCTCCTGCTTCCTGACCTGCTGGAGTTCCAGTCCTGACTTCCTTTGGTGATGAACAGCAGCATGGAAGTGTAAGCTCAATAAACCCTTTCCTCCCCAACTTGCTTCTTGGTCATGATGTTTGCTCAGGAATAGAAACCCTGACTAAGACAGGTATTTTGTTTTGCTTTGTTTTTTTTTTTTAACTGGAAATATCACAAGTAAGACAGTTGACATTCTTAACATATAGAGATGATTGCTAAGTGTTAAATGAACTAATTTATCTGTGATTTTTAATTGACTTTCAATTTTTTGATATGAGAGCATCCAATCCAAAATGCAAATAAATGTGACAAGAAGAGCTGGCCATCAGAACTCAGTTTTAATTAAGTCGTAGAGAAGATTGCTTCTAGACTCTTCCTGGGATTGTCATCCACCTCATAACATCCCCCCAAGTGTTTCCCATTTCCAGAAGCTAAAAGGCAAGTTCTCTAAATCAAGGTAAATTTCTCTGAGGGAGGTGTGTGTGTGTGTGTGTGTGTGTGTGTGTGTGTGTGTGTGTGCGCGCGCGCGCGCGCGCTCCCATGTGTCTGTATCGTTAGGAAAGAGACATCTTTGTCCAAAGCTAAGGGGGGTTCAACCAATGAACTTGGTCATCTGGCAAGTATTTTCTTCTGCAAAGATTATTTGCAGAACTTAATATATATCATAAGAGCCAAGCAAAACTATGGGCCAGGACACCCAGACAACCTCCTTCAGCTTGGACATGAGGAAAGGGTGCTGTCTTTCTCTTGCTGGCTCCACAGACAGGTGTTAGGGTGACAGAAATGGACTACGGACCTGCCAGGAAGTCATAAATTGATCATTGGAGCTTCGTGAAAGGATAATCAATGAAGAAGGTGAAAAGATGCAGAGAAAGTACCTCAGCCGTGATGCCGTCAAATTATGATGTGGACCACATCTGCATATCTCACAGTCAGATTATGGCCAGATGTTTTTGCTCCTGCTGTGAAACTTGGGTGGTGGTTCGACTTGCGTGTGGCTTTACTCCACCCCCATTTAGTCTGTGAAACTAGACAGAATCTCGTGAATATGCTTCACTGAACCCATGGGAAGACTGAAGAAGAATATAGCTTAGAAAATTCAAAGAAGCCGAGATGGATGAAGAAGACCTAACAATATGCTTGTAATGGGCTTCTGAAGGAGCCACTGCCTTGGAGACCAGCTATCGTACACTGGGGGTGTATGCATGGAGATGCCGTCGTGCCCACAGTAAGAATGGTCCCAACGTTAAAGGTGTGAGCGCAAACAAGCTGAGCCGTGGGTTTTGTTCCATGGTGAGGAGAGAGTAAACATGGTTCAAGAAATGTGGGCATTTGGCCTTTTTTGACTTTTGTGCTGAGAAATGACACCACTAAGCCACAAAATTAAAAAGCAGGCAAAATTACTCAGATTATAAATATGTATGTATGTGCTAGGATGAGTTTGCAATGAAATATTCTTTATTGGCTTTTATTTGTTTTATTTTTATTCTCTGGAAATCATGTGATTTTTCCTTCTCAGAAAGATGGAATGTGGACGGGGGGTGCGCTTACCTGATTAGTGGTAGAATATTTGCCCAGCTTATGTGGAGTCCTGAGTTCAGTCTTCATCACCACACACCCACACCCACACACCATACAGACACACACACCACACACCACACCTCGCACACACACACACACACACACACACACACACACAGACAAGCACACACCACACACACACTACACCATACAGCACACCACACACATACAAACACACAAACACACCACACCACACATATCACACACAAACACACACACCCCACACACACATACACCACACACACACAAACACACACACGAGAAAGAGATAGAGAGGCAGAGAGATTCACACATAAAGAGAACACACAGAGAAAGAGACAGACAGAGACACGCATGGAGAGACATTGTATAATTTATCCTGTGGATTCCATGTGTTTTGACAGTTTTATCATTTCTTCCAGCCTTCCTTTCCTTAGAAAGTGGTGAGATCTGGGCTCTCCTGAGATTGCAGCACTCGGTCTATAATGACTGTAGAAATAACTGTCTCCTCTAGCTTGAAAATGATAAATTAGAATGGGACAGAGATTCCTCCTGCTGTCTGCTGGTTGAAGCAATATTCCAAAGGTGGTTAGAAAGACACTTTTTATTTAGAAATATTAACAGGATTTTGTCACAAAACACATAACGTCATTGACTGGGGTTTTGATACTCCATTTGAAAACCTGTTGGAAAATGTGCTTCGGATTTCTTTAAGGGGACTTTCTATATTTTGATTTTTATAGTCAGATGCTAACATTGGAAAGGTGCAATTTATCAGGGTAGGCAGTAGGGTGGGGGTTAGTGTAAAGTAGGTAGTTGCTTGGATTGACCTGTGCTCCCTCCCTTTCTCCCTTTCCCCTTCCCTCCCTGACCCCCTCCATCCCTCCTTTCCTTCCAGTTTAAAATAGATTCTGCTATGTAAGTGAGCCTAGCCTAAAGGCCTTTGCTCCTCCCTCAGCCTCCCAAATCCTGGGTCTAAAAGTGTATGCTCTCAGACCCACTGCTTTAATTTCTTAAGAACCATATGAGAGCAGCAACCAGCAATGATTCTTGACAATTCCCCTCTCAAAATTATAACCACATTTTTGCCACGACTCCGTGGCCCTTTGCTTAACTTGACTTTTCATCTGATGGGGACTCTTATTTGAATTTATGATGCCAGTGCTTGGAAGTGCTACAAAATCCATATTTAATTTTAATCTATTACTTGAAAGTCTCAATGCAATGTATCTTGGTCCTCTACACCTCCACCCCAGCTCCCTCTTCAACCCTACTGGAGAATCTCCTCATCATATTTTCCTTCCCAGCATCCTTCCTCCAACATCCAGTTTTGTCTGAGAGGCACTCTTGAGCCAGAATCAGTGCTGACTGCATGTGTCATCTTAACATTTCTCTGAACACTTGTGTTCATTTCTGACACACTGTTGACTACATTTAAGAATGTAAATGAGGTGCCTGTATACACCCTAGGGCTCAATTCTTTGCTAATGCTTCTCCCTGGTGTCCTGAGAATTTTTTTTCTCTATGTGGACTGTACAATTAATTACTTGTTAAAGGCCCCTTTGGCTTTCATCACTACCGTTATTACCAAGAGGAGCAAGATGCCCTCAAGAAGTCTGTCAATAAAATAACCCTAACCAACAGGCAAAAGCCCCTGTTATATGCCCTTTAAAACAAAATGTATGCTATCTGGAAAGCATAAAATGGCTTTGAACCAGTTTTGAGTCTCCAGGGTCATCTTATGATAGATAAAAGGTTCTTGAAATTAGATGAAGTCTCCATACAAATTTTATATCTCTGGTGATTCAGTGAAATAGTTCTCTTTTGTTTTCTAGTGTGCAGTTAAAATTACATTTTTTTTTTTGTTTCTTGTGCATTTTGTTAAAAAGAAAAATAATAGGTTTTCACTGCATTTGAAGTGTGTTTGGAGAATGAAGTGACTTTAAACCCAGATTAGGGACTTTGTGGGACAGCAAGTGCTTAACATGTCTGAGACCTAGGGTTTTCCCCAGCACCAAAACAAATGAAAAATCCGGACTGGATTATACCCATGATCCCCTGGACTATGTCCCAGATCCCTTTGGGGGCCCATGGGTTGTCTCAGTCTCCAAGAAGTCTGTAGCTGAATCTGCAGAGTAGCTTTTCACTGGGATTGTAGAGATGGCATGATTCAAATTCTGTCTGTAAAGTACATGTAACTCAAATCAGCGGTACTTGAGTGGGAGAAGCAGCCTGCTGAAGAACAGTCGGCTGATCTGTAATGAGAGATACTTGATCTCCATCATTTACAGAGGAAAAAAAAAAACAATTTCAGTTATGAGCCTCCAACTGAGAGTCACAGGGTTGCTCTGAATTGTAGGACTAATGTGTGATCCAGTTTATCACTAAGTGGCAACCCCATGTGACATGCATTAGGAAAAAGGCTTTCAGGGATTTATGCACTTAACCCTGACTGATTATCCAGGGCTTCTCCAGGGAGGCCAAGGAACGAGAGAAGAGGAAGGGCGGAGACCAGTTTGACTTAATCAAGACTTTCATTACGACACATTTTTCATGAAATAGAATTAGTTTCAGAATTAAGGACATTAAAAAACTAAGATATACAGGACTGAGAGCTATACGTTAGCCAGAGCAGAGGAGATGGTATCGATTCACTACAGATTCTCGCATGCTTACCCTGTAATAAGTAACTTCAAAATCCAAGGATCGAATGCATTTCTAGCATCCATAAAGTTTGTACAGTTCTAATTTATTCATTCACAAACATCTATTGATTGGCCTTGGTCTTAGGGTTTCTATAGCTGTCATAAAACATGACGACCAAAAACACTTGGAGAAGAAAAGGGTCATTCCAGTTTTCACTTCAGGTAACAACTGAGGGGAGTGAGGGGGGGAACCTGGAGGCCGGAAGTGAAGCAGAGGCCATTAAGGGGCGATGCCTGCTGCCTTCCTCCTCATGGCTTTCTCAGCCTGATTTCTTATACAACCCAGGACCACCTATGGAGGGGTGGGACTATCCACATCTACCTGGGTCCTCACCACTCCATCAACACCACACCCCACAGACTTGTATTTAGACCAATCTAATGAAGGCATATTCTCAACTAAGATTCCTCTTCCTAGATTGTGTCTAGGCTCCTGTTAAGTTGACAAAAGCTAAACAGCACAGTCTTGGAGTTCACACTGGAGTTGGGGAAGAGATGACAGGTAAATGATGGTGTAGTCTGTTAGAAGGTCGTAGTGTCATGACAGTGTAAAAGGCCGGAGTGATTGGGTGCTGGGCATATAGCATTGGCCTGTAGTACCAGCCCTTGGACTGCAGACAGGCAGAGTGAACATTCAAGGCCAGGCTAGGCAACTTGGTAAGACCTTGTCTCAAGACCACAGCAACAACCCCCAACCCCAAATACCTAACAACAGCAGCAGCAACAGGAGCAGCAACAACAAGCCAAGAAAGTTGAGAATGCAGGAGAAGATCTCTATCTCAGATAAATGGAAGGGCATACAGGGGCTAAAGCCAGAAGATATGCATGTCAGGCAGAGGGAAAGATCTGTCCAGTGCTCCAAAGCAGGGTCATTCAACCCTTAAGATCTGGAAAGAAAATCCCAAAGAACTACGTGGCAGTGACCATGTCTAGTATGTACATAGTGGTGGTATTCTTTCCTATGAGAAAAATAGTCTATTCATTTTTAGGAATAAATGAATGTGTGAGGAATAGCATCTGAGTTTAATTGAGCCCAATGGGAGCAGTAGACATTCAAAGCAAAGAATATGAATCTTTTCCTTCATGAAAAGATCTACTTTTTATTATTTGATCATTCACAGTCATCATCAGGATTATATTAGTATTTATTGACACATACTTATACACATATTTTTAGGGTTGTGAATAAATAATTTTTCCCATCTGGACTTTGAGTGTGAATATGTGTAATAAGGAATTAGATGAATTAACTGTAGATGTTATTTGAGAATTGATAGCATAATATAGTATAATAATAAAATGTATGTATTATAATTACTCTTCAGACTGAGTAAATTATATGAACCAATATACCTATAAATAAGATGTATTTGCAGGAAGCACACAGACTGAGTCAACATTGTCCAGATACCCACCCCTTATTTTTGTGGTCCTCAGATAACTAAATCTTCCTTTAAAAATACTAAAATTGTTACTCTCTTTAGGTTTTGAAAATGACTGTCTAAAACATGTTTCAATTCCTTTCCTTGCTCCAACCTTCTTAAGAATCCGAGTTCGAGGCCAGCCTGGTCTGCAGAGTGAGTTCCAGGACAGCCAGGGCTACACAAAGAAACCCTGTCTTGAAAAACCAAAAAAAAAAAAAAAAAAAAAAAAAAAAAAAAGAATGTGCTGAACGTAATTTATTTCCTATTGACTGGAAAAGGTCACAGGGGAGTGGGGTTTGCTGCCTTGTCCGGGCATTCTTTTGATTCCCAGGCATTGAGAACTCAGGCAGACTCTTGAATGAAGCTACTTCACCAGCAGAGATGCCTGGCTGTCTTTCTCTGCTTATCCACTCTGGGATTACTTCCCAGGGTAAGAGAGAACACTTCAGCTACTTCAATATTAGCATATTTGTGATTGTGGATAGACTCTGGAATAGGTGGGTTTTGTTTTTACTGTGGTAAAGTATAACATAAAATTCACCGTTTCAATCATTTTAAAGTGCACGCTTCAGTGGTAGTCTGTACATTTGAATTACTGTACCAATAACCATTATCTCTCTCTAGGATAAACGCCCAAGTTAAATTTCTGTACCCATTAAATAATAATAGCCCCGCCCTTGACAATCACCATTCATCTTTCTGACTGGGAGTCTGACCATTCTAAGGACATACTTCCTGTGAGAGGAAATGTGATATTTGACCTTCTGTTGCTGGTTTACTTCATTAGTGTAATGTCTTCAGACCTCATCTGTATTGTAGCATGCGGCTCAGTTTTATTTTTACAGACTGAAAAAATATGCCGGGCATAGTATCCATGTGTATGTATATATCACATTCTGTTTGTCAGTGGGTATTTGAATTAAACTTTTACTTTGGCTATTGTGACTAACGCTACCTCAACAGTATGTACAAACCCCGATTTGCATCCTTGGTTTAAATTCTTTAAGGTTATGTGGGAATGGAATGCCCGAATGATGCAGTCATTCTCTGTTACTTTTCTAAGGATCACTGTACATGTTTTCCAAGGAAGGTAATTTGGGTGGAAAATCATTCCAGAGGTGCTTATAATAGGTGTCCAAGTGTGAACGTCTCCAGGGACATCCAGGAAATGTGTCAGGACTCCCCATCTTGCCCTTTCATGGTTTAGCAGCAAATTCTTGGACAGCGAGTTGCGAATAGTCCTACCTCACCAATGGGGAAGCCTTTGTTACTGGGTTGTGTGCCCTCATGAGAATGCTGCCACTGGGCATGCTTGAGGCAGAAAACATAATTGCTGTTGCTTCTCCATGATAGTGGGTAAGCAGGAGTTGGTGGAGAAAAGTGTGGGAATCAGTGTGCTTGAATTAACACCATGGTTGTAGATCCTGACCCAAAAGCCAAGGACCAAACATAATTCATGAATGAATAACAAACTCCCTACGGTGCTTGCAGGCTGGAGATCCTAGAAACCCAAAGTGAAGATTTATCTCAGCAGGGGATGTAATCCAGCAAAAGATGAAATTCAGTTCAAATATTGATGACTACCCTCTTAAAAACAATTTGATAACTTCCAACATATATTAAGGAATACAGCCAGTGTGTAACCTGGTCCTTTTGCCTAATATTGCCCTATTCTGCTGTAGTAACCCCAGCCCTTCATCTGTGAGCTGCATTGATGGTGGAAAACCTGCTCTGACTTCAAGTGAATGTTCCTTGTTTGCCGCAGTAGCTACCAGGTAGACTGTGCTAATCCTGTAGGCAATGATTCATAGTGTAAGGGCTACAGTCTGCTATAATTGGGAAGGGGCAGACATTATGTAGTCCAAGTAGAAGCAAAGAATGATCATATATACAATGCACCAAAAAGAAGGGATATGGAAGGACTTTGTGACCATATGACAGGGAGGTTTCCAAAAG
The DNA here is from genome assembly GCA_028551405.1 of Uromys caudimaculatus. NCBI lineage: Eukaryota > Metazoa > Chordata > Mammalia > Rodentia > Muridae > Uromys > Uromys caudimaculatus. Next base: position 29,080,442 of record CM052719.1, read on the forward strand.
CAAGCATGATTCCCAGTGGTCCAGAACTGAAGAGCAAGCCAATGCATAGCCTGAGACCCTTGATGTTTAGCAGAAGCCGGGACCCAGTGCAATAACCGTAGCAGTTACGAGCATTTCACATCACACTTTATCTCCTCAAGTGCAGCCTTGTAAATTCTGTTCCAGTGAACACAGCAGTTAGAATTACAGCCTTGTGTGGTTCTTTTCTCTGGAGAGCTGTGAAGTGGTACCTAAGTGTCAAATAACTTTTATGAACCTAGAAATATTGGCTTAATTTTAAACTATGTTGTGTGAATTCTTTGGTTGTAAATACTCTGCATGATAGCTGCTATCTTGAGGTGAAGGTAGTTTTAGGGAATCGTGTGTTTCCTTGGAGAAGCACTGTTTCCTTCTCTTAATGTATAAAATAGCTAATGTTTGGTAGTGAGAAAGAAAAAATAACATATTTTGTCCTCTGTGATAATTGTCACCATACCAGATAATGAAAAACCGATGTGATGACATTCAAAAAATATGACAAAAAATTGTTTCTAACTGTTCGTATACTTTTTCAAAAGGGATAAAGTAATTAAAATACAAGCAGGAATTTTGCTTGTCAACAATATGTACATGTGGTGGTTTTAATGAGAATGGATTTCATAAGCTCATATGTTTGACTACTTGGTCTCCAGTTGGTGGAGCTGTTTAGGGAGGATTTGGAGGTGTGGCCTTGTTGGAGGAGGTATGTTGCTGGGGGTGGGCTTTGAGGTTTCAAAAGTCCATGCCATTTCTGTTTAGTCTGTCATTCCTTGTGCTTGTATACAAGATCTAAGCTCTCAGCTACTGCTCAGCCCCACGCCTGACCCTGCCTCCCACCGAGATGGTCATAGAGTCACCCTCTGGAACTGTAAGGCCCTAATAAACCCTTTCTTCTATAAGTGGCTTGGACATGGTATTCTATGACAGCAATAGAAAAGTAACTAAGACAATATGTACATGTAAATATGGGTGAGACGACAAGAAGTTACACCGGGCGATGCCGGAAGCACGATCCTTCCAGCTATAGCAATTTGGTTCTAATACAGAAATGTCTCAGGATATAGATTCCTTTTGACTTTCCAGCTTATTACATAGGAACCAGCAAATATTTATGAGAGCCCAGCTTCCACCATACAGTCCATGGTTCAGAGAACTTTCTCATGGCCTCTCTGGGTTTTCTGTAAGGACAAATATTTGAATTGAGAAGGAAGAGGGTTGGAATTAAAAAGGTTCCATGATTATTTGAACTTGAAGTTGAGTTGTAGCCACATGTAGAAAATAGACGGCCCTACAAGTGTATGCAGGATACATAAGTCGTACTCACACTGAAGTCAGCACAGCTTGCTGGCATTGGGGTTCTTGTGCTTGTATATATTACACTGGTGTGTGTATGTGTGTGTGCACATGCATGTGTGCATGTGTGCATTTGTGCGAGTGTGTGGATGGAGGGCTTTTGAGTGTGTTCTTTCATCAAGTCTTCAGAGTCTGAGGCAAGTGCTTTTACACACTAAGCCATCTTGCTGGCTCCTAATCTTGTCTGTTTTGGGATAGTGGTTATTGAATTCATTGAGTTAAACTAGAATACTAATATCAAGAGACTGGCCTAGAGATCAGATTTCCCCATGTATCTACGCTGCTCATTACCCAGTCATTGGGAACCACTTTTTTCTTTGTGAATTTGAAAGTGGCAGTGAGTTATAGTCATCTCTGCTTCCCTCTCAGAACAGATATATTGAAAGATGTGAAATCATCATTCTTGATGATTTAAGGACAGTTAGCAAATGTGTTTCTAGTGTTAACTAAGTGTGTAACTAGTGTTAACTACCAACTGTAGACTGGAGCTACATAGGAATTTAGAGCAATCCAATGACCATCAACTTGCTGAAGCAACGATGCTAATTCTGCCATATGCAGTGGCATGGATGAACCTGGAGAGCATTATACTGAGGGCAATCAGCCAGTCACAAGGATGAATGCTTTACACCACAGGATGCAAAACAGCCAAACTTAGAGAAATAGCGAGTGGTACGCTTAGTGGTTTCCAGAACTTGGAAGAAGAGCAGATTCATGGACTGCATTCTTCAGGCATATTGGATGACTGGGCTCTAGGATCTCATTGTCAATTGTTGTGCTTAGACTTAACACTATTGTATTGTGCAGTTAAAATGTTTTTAAAAAGCCAGATCTCAAGTTGGACCATTGCTGTGATTAAAAAAAATAAATAAATAAGGAGACATTTTCCTGCTACTGGGGCAGGAAAGAAACAGTTCTGGATTTAATATTTTTACGAGTGTAAAGACTGGGAATGCTAAGACTGGGCAGCCCAGTGTTACGTACTCCTTGCTAGCCGCTTATCCAAGCCAGGATGAACCCTCAAAGTGTGTCAGGTTAAGTTCCTCTCCCTCTGCATTGGTGAGGCCACTTTAGGACACCGCTGGTGTTCTGTCACTACCAACCCATCTTGTCCTAGCAATATAGCGATCATTCAGTTTTGAAGTGCAACACTCAATAAAGTATGAACTCAGGCTGTGCCCATAAATATGGTTATTGGGATATTTTAATGGTGGGTAAAGTGTATATAATATCTCTTCCTAGACATTTTGAGTAGGCTGTAAGAGGACGGGTGGTCGAAGGTCTTTTACCTTTTTACCCTGCTTTCTGAAGCCTTCTTGAGAAGTAACTAAGTGGTATGGTTATCAATCATTGGCAGACTAGTTGAATAAAGGTTATTGAAGTTGGAAGTCATCAAATGTGGGGTTTACCCAGGACCAGAAGCCTAGCAGGGTGCATGGTTAGGAGGCACCAGATGTCGAAGGTCCTAGGAGGCCATGTGACCTCCTTGAGAGAATTTTGGCTCAGATAGGCCCATAGTTAGGTCTCAACTCCATAGCTTATAATTTGCATGCCACTAAAAAGTTATCCTATCTCTGGAAGAAAGTCTCATATTTTTAAACTATAATATGACCCACCTCACAGACTATTATAAGATTTAATGTGATAAACATTTAAGATTGAGCTCAAATTTTCCGAATATAGCACTCATCAAATGATTTCTTTTTAAAAGTCAGTTTAGTACCACCATTATCGTCTGACCCTCACTAACCTCAGTTCCCTCTCATCTCTATACAGCCGATGCCCTATTAAAACTACCCTCTGATTTTGGAGGATGTCGTAAGCTACAATGTTTCCATTCAAAAGTCTTAGGTTAGGTTTCAAATCTGAGGGCATCAGAATGTGACTGCATTCGGAGATAAAGTCTTTGAAGAGATTAAATTAAACTAAAACAAGGTCACTGGAGTAGGGTCTAATCCATTATGTGCGCTGTCTGCAAAAGAAGAGGACATTTGAAAGCAAGGTATAACAGAGGGACGAAGAGCTGAAGACACAGAGAGGCGGTGGCAGAGGAAAAAGGTTTCAGGCCACCAACCTCGTCCACATCTTGCCTTTGGCTTTTCCCGCAGCCTTTGTTTAAGCACCCCACACGTGCTACTTTGTTACAGCATCTCTGATAAAGTAACCAAGCATCCTTGCTGAAGACGAGGGGCGAGTCAGGAGGCAAGAAGGGGTAGTCTAAAGAAATAAGTGACAGCTCACCAAGCTGGGCATGCGGGCATACTCCATTAATCTCAGCTACTCAGGGGAATGCCCTGAGAGGGTGGAGCCAGTAGGGCCGCATAATGAGAGGCCAGAAGAGCCTGCCCTACCCCCTGATTTAGCTTGTTTTGTATGGTTGCCCAAGGTGGCGGGTGATTTGTTACATTTTCTTCTCATTTTCACCTTAAAAAATCTTTCCACAACCCCCCCCCCCCCTTAGCAACTCGCATTCCCATTTACAGCAGCAGCTTTGAGACCACCACTCGGAAACTCCAAGTTCACTGTGCTTCTGGCCTGTTTTGTGTGTAAAACTGCTAGCACTGACCACCGGGGAACGCCTCTCCTCATTTCTCTGGCTACATCTTTATCCACATTTCGACTATGAGCCCCTAATACATGCCAGGCTCTATGCCAAGTGCTTTTGTTTCTTCTAATTTAATTCTCAGAACAGTCCTGAGAGATGAACTGAGTGTGTAGACAGGAAAAAAAAAAAAAAAAAAAAAAAAGCCTAGCCTAGATAAAATGTCAATGAAGCTATAAAGCCAGGATGCAAATCTCAGGGAACAATCCAGAAGAGAACGAAGGGGAAAAAAAAATAAAGAAGAGTGTGGTTCAATAAAACACAGTCAAGGCTTTCAGGTTCAATAAAACACAGTCAAGCCTGTGTTCTAGAAACAAGCACAGAGGCCTCAGGAAGAAGACAGTGCAAAGGTGTGATTTTGAAGGAGAGGTTGGCCAGAGCCTGGTTCCCTGTGACCTCAAAGATGATGTGAGGACATGGCGGTTTTATTTTAAATGCAGCACAAGTCTTGGACTGGTTTTTAGGGAGAGGATTTCATCATTAGTTTATGTTTTAGTAGAAAATGTTTTTTTTAATTGAAAGGTGGAATTTCTTTTAGAGCTATGTGGGTGTCCATTGTGGGACATAGACTGTCAAGGCTGTATGGAGTGAGGACTGGTTCCCATGGTAACCAGGGGCAAGCCATGTATTTGGAGCTTAAGTTCTACACTATTGAAGCCTTCTCTGTTCCCTTTGTTTCTATCCTATAGCAACTTCCTTGTCCTTCACAGATCTGCTTATTATATGAATCCACGGCAAGTTTATTTTTAGAGTCACTTTTGACCAAGGTTTTAAAGTCATTTTTTTCCCCAGAAAGCATTAAATGATAACAGTTGAATTTTAGAGGAGGAGGACTCTTTCAGATAAAGTACAACATTTTTGCTTAAGCAACAGAATTCTTGCTCAGCTTTGCTGTGTATGGGGATCATGGTAGCAAGTATGGATGGGCTGGAGTCCAGGTTTCCTGGGACTTGTTAAAGTGCCAGTCAATGGGACTTTTGAGGAGTGGGCAGTGTAATTCAGAATGTCTAGAGGGGTAGAAGCATTGTGTACCAGAAGGTAGGATCTAAGGTACCAGTAGGATCCAAGGATAGAGAGGAAGGTGGGCTCTGGAATTATTCCTAAAATCACCATGGCGTGTGAGGATTGTGCAGAAAAGTTTTATAAAGACCACACCAAAAAAATAAATAAATATAGCGAGCAGGGTTGACAATAACATAGTAATAGAGTGTGTGTTAGTATGTTCTTGGACCCAAAGATATTTAATTCCAATTAAAATATCAGAATGGAAGTAGATATGTTATAGAAAAACAAATTTTAATGCAGTAGGAGGAGGAAGCTATGGTTGGAATTAAGCTGGAAACATTCATAGGAATAGCAGGGGTCCCTCGGGTCTGGCATTACAAGGGCCTAGAGGCAATGCTAGTTTTGGTCTTTAATACACTAAAGATGAATGTGAGCTTCTTAAAAAGTGTCCAAAAGGGCAAAGGGTTCTGCTACATGAGGCTTCCACTGGCTGAATTTATCCAAGATAAATTCATAGTCAGTTTGACAACATTTCCCAAAAATGAGCATAATCGGCTAGGGTTACTTAAGCATAAAGAATTAGCGGTAGGGAGAGGCTGTTGAGGACTCTCACAGAGGCGAGCTCAGCAGGAGGTTACATATGGAAGACTAACGGGAATCGAATGAAGAAGTAATGGGATGGTGGTGACACAAAGAACGATCTGGATAATTGCTAAAAGTTAGTTTTCTTGTAAAAATAGTAAGCAAACAAACAATGAAACCAAAAAAATACTGTGATGGCAGCTAGAGCCAGGAAGCAAGTCTAGGTAGTGTGGGTTCAGAAAATAGAACTGGGACCCGAACTCCTAGCTTTGCAGTCTGGGGGATCTAAGGTGACACCCTTGGAGGGCTCAGTTTCACTCCTGGACACAGGAACAGTTTGGTAACTAAGGTGATTTGTTGGTCCTGCTCGCCTGCATCCCAACCATGCCAACAAAGAGCTGTGATTCCGGTGATAGCCAGGGAAGAGTCTTAGATCCTGGAGGTATAGCAGAGGGCTGGACATCTCTAGAGCAGAATAGATCATTGCATGGACATGGACCAGGAAGAAATTCTTCTCATTTAAGATAAAATTAGAGAAATGCATTTTACATGTGGCCCACAGTGTTACTATTGCAGATGCTTAGATTGTTCCCATATGTTTGAATAGCAAACATTTTAATGTAATAATAGAAGTTCTCTTACTCACCCTTCCCAAATAAATTATATGTTTTATCTGAGGAAAATATAAAATTCAGTCTTGGTTTGTTTGGGTTTTTTTTTTTCCTTCACATAAAAAGAAAAAGAGTTTGTGTGCATTAAGTTAAACTGTTAGATCCAAAATAAACATTCTCACTTTTAGGAAATATTCACACAACTGTCACTACTAAGAGCCTTAGAAAGACGAAAGTGTGGTTTTGTCTCAGTACTTGTGTTAAGGATGAGCACCATTAGTTGTTTGTGGTTTTTAACTAAGTATCTGTAATCCAGTGCCCTCTTCTGGTCTGCACAGTTCATATGCACACATGCACTTGTATACATGTGCTGGTACATGCATGTGTGCAGACACACACACAAATTTAAAAGTAAAATAACAAATGTAATGAATTAAATAGTACTATTGAGCATATTTATAATACACCTTCCAAAAGTAACTATCAGGTAGTATGGCTTTTGAGTTTTAACATGATATTATTTAATTATATTATTAACTTCACAAAACACAGCTCAGCGGCATACTGTGATCACAGTGACATTTATGGGAGGGCTGGACTAGAATCTGGGTGACTTGTTCAAGTGCGAGCCCAAGGGTTTTTGAGGAGGGGCCGGTGTTAGAGTTTTAGTTTGGTCTATTTAAAAATCATGCACCTAACTGACTCAGAAAATTTCCTCCAAGTATTTTATAGGTAATTTCATCATGTGCTTTTAAAGCCCACTATTAAAATGCAGACAGTTGTTGGCAATCTTGATTAGATGAAAAAAAAAAAGACTGTTTACTCAGTAATGGAAACAAGCTAGCTTGACTCAGTCACAAGCATCCATACATGAATTGATTCTGCCCTAGAAATATCTAACTTCTGGTTTAGAACATTATGCAGTTGAGAAAAATACAACTTTGAGCTTCACTGTATCGTATTAGAATTAATTCCTCACTGAATCAATTATCTGGCCCACCAGTGTTTTCTATATGAAAGAGAAATCCAGACAAACTGAAGAAGCCACTAATTTAGCTCCCAACATATGACGTCTCGAAGCCGACATATGGGAAAGTTAACTCTTCCTTTTACTTGTATGAATGACTCAAGGAAGTGGTTGGCTTTAACTGTGTCCTCACACACAACACATGAAGAAATGCAGTCAGTTATTGCCAAAGTCCTCCTTCCTGCAGTCCCTGCTAGCATTCCTTCTCCAGAGAGAAGAAAATGCTTCTCTAAAGAGGTAGGAAGACAAGTGTCCATTCCTGTAAAGTAGAAAAGATTGAGGGAGAACCTGGCTTCAAGCGACTTAGAAGACAGAAGAGTACTGCAAGATCACAGGAGTTTCCCCACACAAGCTCTGCCTGAGTTTTATAGGTTTGTGTTCAATTTGCCAAAAAGAAAATGTTCCTAAGTTTCACAGTACTAATGAGCACATGCCTTTGGTAGAGACAGGAGATATTCGGTTCTGCTCTGCCGATTGTAGGCTTTACTCTGCCATCGCTCGTAAGACAGCGCACTAATACCAGATATCGCAGTGGGGCTGTTTTGTGAGCTGCCAATGTAGATATGAGGACCTAGACTCAGACAGTGTCCTTAACCTCTGTCCCAACTCTCCAGGCCCTACCGCTTAATTCTTATGCTGATATAAGTAACCAAATTATACTTGATTACCACTCATATTTTCAAACATTATTTTATATTTCCCATATATTTTATTTGCATACATACATATTATTAGAAAAGTGAAGCTAAAGAGTGACCTTTTTTCTTAAATAGCTATTGAAAAGTAGCTATACTTGAAAATAACATATTTCACATCTTACGCAATGAGAAAAGACATTTTAAAATTTGATGGCTCTACCATTAAGTGAAAAATTATCAAGATGAGACACTAATATAATAAATAGGCAAATATATCTTTCATAAAAATGAAACTTAATATGGTCCTTATATGTGTTAGTAAGTTATTTCCTAAGTCTGGGTATTGGTATTTAATCAGGGGTGTTCTCCCATTTGAAACTGGTTATACATCAGCTTATTTGTAATATATGTAAACCAGGTATGGGAATGATGTCCAGAGCATACCAGAGTGTCTTGGTAAACAAAAGATAAATAGCAATAAGAAAATCACAATTCACTAAGAACAGATAAGAAAAACCCATGCTTACATTTTAAAAATAATGCTAGCCATCACCAGTAATAAGGGTAGTTAATACTAATACACATTTTTGTTGTTGTTGTTGTTTATTTGTTCCTTTGTTGGTGCTGGGATTGAACCAGGACTTGAATGAGCTAGGTATCTGCTCTACCAGTGTGAGCTCCGTCTAAGCCAGGGTCTCTCTGTTGCCCAGGCTAACCTTGAACTGCCTACCCTAGTGAAAGACCCAACTTTAAAACAGTAGTTTTCCCTTTGGCCTATGACATTGACTAAATGTAAATAAGACTCATGGCTGTAAGAAATGTGATAGCCCTATAATATTCGTGTAATTGACTACGTCCTCTGGGAGCTGTCACATCTCATTGTATAAATGTCATCAAAATAATTAGCCCCAAGTGTGGATTACATATACTTTGTTTAATTATAGCAGAACGTTTGTAGATTTTGAACATCTGTATATTATTTCGGGGGTGGGAGAGTACAAACTAAGGCCGGCCAACAGTAGCTTTTAAAACAGATATGACTGAAATTCTGTCTGTGAGGTTAATAACGTAATTACTAATACTGGATTATCCACTTACTGAATGCTGCTCCAGGACACACAGACAGATTCTCAGCTTACAGGAGCTGTTCTTAGTTTCTGAATGTCTCTTTGTTTAACCATTTTTAGTTCTGACCACTGTAATCATCCGTTAGCAAGTAAGTTCTCTTTACAGCCCAGCACCTCTGGAATTGTCACCAGGGTCATTCAGAGGTAGGCTGGCATGCATCTAAATTGCTTTTGCATTTTATTAGTTCCACTGGAAGTTAGGAAAGGGTTACAATCGGTTTGGAGTCCTTGGGAGTGCAGAGAAGTCTGGGCCTATAGAAAAATGCAATGGGATGGCGTGGTGGTCTCTTCAGACACTTCAGAGGACAAACTGGTGTTGAGGAATCTTTCCTACGCTGTTAAATAAACCCCTACAGGGAGTCCCAGAAACAGAACTCTGACCAGACTCTCATTTGTTAACAAACTTACATGGCAGGCTCGATAACCCAGGAAATGCTCTGTGTGTGTGTGTGTGTGTGTGTGTGCGTGTGTGTGATATTATGGGTACACGTTTTGTATGCGTGGGTAGGTGTTCACTTATGTGTGTGTAGGTGCGTGTGCACGTGTGTGTGTGTGTGTGTGTGTGTGTGCGTGTGTGTGAGATATGGGTACACGTTTTGTATGCGTGGGTAGGTGTTCACTTATGTGTGTGTAGGTGCGTGTGCACCTGTGCATGTATATGCAGAGGCCAAAGAATAACCCATGATAATATTTTTGAGAGCTGTCAACCTTAATTTTTCAAACCTGTGTCTGCCTCCCAGCACTGAATTTATAAGTGCATACATGGCTTTTCTTTCTTTCGTTCTTTCTTTTTTTAATGTGAATACCGTGGATTGAACTCAAGTGCCCATGCTTTCAAGGCAAGAATTTTACCAACTGAGCTCTTTTCTCATGTCCAATATGAGCCAAACAAGCACCATGATGTTTGGCTTACAAATGGCTTTGTCTGACAAGCTCGCTAACAAATTAGAGCCTAGGCAGGGTTCATCTCCTCACTGGGTCTCTGAAGTAGGTGGTAGATATGGAAAGAATACATTTGACCTGAGAGAAAGATTTAAAGAGGTTCAATAATGTTAACTATGTGAGGTCTTGTCGTTTAGGTTTGTATTTACCGTTACAAGCTGGAAATCTAGAGACCACAGTTCAAAGCCATGCGGGAACAAATTTCAACATGCTATAGATGTGAACGTTTTCCTTCTTAGAGCCATTCAGTAATGTGAGAGGCTGTTCCCTAAAGCTAGCTCTAGAAATACTTAGGAAAGAGGTGGGTTTGATCAGATATTGCTAAAACTCTGTCCCATGACCCCAAGATTGCAGTCTGTTTAAAGGCAGTGACATTTCATTCTGGAGTAAGGAAAACTGACTATGGGGGGTGGAGGAGATACATAAGCAAAATGTGACCTTCCCTTGGTACAGCTGAGAAAGGTCCAAACTCCAAAGGACATCACTATCTGCATGGTATGATCACGTGATTGTAACAAACAAATCACACAGGTAGCCAAACAAATAGAACAAGAAGTAAAGAAATTGTGTGGATTACTGAATACAGTTTCTTGTTCCAGGATGTTTCAGATTGTTTGTGGCTTCTCCTTACCCAGCTGCTTTCTTCAGAGGAAGCCCGTGAGGGATGGTAGTCCCTCATGCCTTGTCTGGGCCCCTCAATATTGCTTGCAGAGCAATTAGAACCGTGGGCTATTAGGATGAGAAGTATGTGTGTTGTAAGCACAGACATTTGGTTCTTTGTAGAGAATTGACTAGACGGTTGCTCGTTCATAAAGACCAATAAATATCTCAGGAGATGTAATGGGCCTGGAGAATGCCATTTTTAATCTGAACTCTATAGCTGAAGGCCTATATTCCAGTCATCTCCAGAGGCCTACAAGGCTCATGCTTAAGGAACTGATTTGTTGGGTGAGGTGCATCATTGAATCACTGTTGACTGAAGCTGCCACCCTGCCCCTTGACCTCAGTCACAATGCTCACCTCTCCTCTACATAAAGCTGAACAAATATTTAAAGAATGTTGGTTTGAAGAAACACCAAGTTATTTATCCACTTTAATGTCCTTTGTCTTCAGGGCTCTCTGCTTACACAAACTTCATATAACCAATACTTATGTCTTTTTTTCTATTTCTAGTGTCCATGGAAAACATTGGTGAACAAGGTAAAATATTGTTGTGATTGCAGATACATCTTAAGAACAGTTGAATAAAACATTGTATGTGGTTGAGATTAAGAAAATATTCCTTGGCAATATGGTGATGATAGAGTTAATGACATCTCATTTTTCTAAGTTCCCAAACTAAAGCCTGTCACGTGTTTGGCAAAGAACCCTGCAATGGCCATAATTGATTCAAAAATCCTTGTAGTTCCAAGACACAAGGATATGGACAATCTCCTGTCCTAGATTCAATTACTACCCTGCAACTAGTTATTTATCTGCAGAGTTTTCTGCCTATAGTCATGTTATGCTGATTTAAGTTCTATATTTGATAATCCAAATTGTAAATGATTCTACAGGTACAAATACCATGATTCTTCAGAACAATTAACCATTGCTAATGAAATTTTAAAATATCAAACTTGTCATATTCTGCTTGCTTTCTTTTTCTTTTTTGATAAGAGTAGGGGCCTGGCACATGCTAGAAAAGGACTCTACTACTGGTCTGTATCCCCAGCTCTCAAACTTGTCTATATTCTAAATTGGCACATTTTCTGCAATTGTTTATTAAAGAACTATATTAATATATTATTCAGACAGAATTATTATCATTAGTATGAAATTATTATTTTAAATTCATGTAGTACTTTGAGCCTTTAAAAGAACATACAAAGTGTGTTTGTATTCTCTAAAGTACTCAGGATGCTTGTCTTAACAGTTGTCCTGTGTAATAAATTAGGCAACAGAACCCCCATGGACAGAAACCACTTCATCCAGATGGTCCCTGTTTACATGTTGTCATTATACCAAGGAGAGCCACCAGTGTCAACTAGAGCTTAGCAAACAGGCAAACAGCTTCTCAGATGGGAACTGCTTTGCTTTCTCTACCTCTCTTAAGCAAAGTTCATGAAGCCTGAAAGTCTGGTTAATTAAATTTAGTTAATATTGTGTTTACTCTTCTATAACTGCCCTATTTTAACAACTTAGAAAAGCTCTAACTAACCAATTAGAGATGGGCCTAAGTACAGATGAGGGGGTTCTATTTATAGATATAAATGTAATGATGTATTTAGAGATTTTAAAAATCAAAGCTTCCTAACTTTATTCAAAGAGTTGTGTTTATTTGAATATAAGGTAAATAATATGGTTTATTGTTATTGTAAATTTGAATATTTTGTGAATACCATAATTTGAGTGAAATTTTGCATATTACAGTGATGATTATGTTTCTCTCATTCTAGTTGTGTGCCTCATGGCTTATCATCTACTTTTTGCAATGTTTGTCTGGTCATACTGGAAAACCATTTTTACATTGCCCATGAATCCTTCAAAAGAAGTAAGTTAACTCAATAGCAAAGTTATCTTAAACATAGCAATCTGGAATATTAATTTCTGAAAATTAATTTTCTTCTTTTCATTAGTGTTTCAAGCTTATTGAATACAGTGATGTTTGGGGATTTTTAAAAATCTATGTATGTTAATAAACATTGGACTTTTCACTAGGTCCTTACTTTCATATCTGATAGAATTATTCTACCAAGTCTTCTATGCTGTCCTTTCCAATTACTGTCAAGCATCCAGATGGATCTATAAGAGATAGGTGATAGATAGATACATAGATACATTTAGATAGATACATAGATACATATAGATAGATACATATATAATACATATATACATAATAGATACATAGATAGATGGTTACATAGAAGCATACATAGATAAACACATAAACACATAGATACATAGGTACATAGATACCTAGATACAAACATAGATAATACATACATAATAGATAGATAGATAGATACATACATACATAGACAAACAGACAACTTGGTGCAATTATATACTAATTATTATAGTAAATACATATTAGTTGTCTTTCAATCACCAGAAACAACAATAAGTAACTTAATTCATTACTCGGGGTTCAAGTTATAGCTAGTCCACAGCTTTTAGATACCCAGACTTCTTCTGTCCTATTGTTCTGTCACATGACATTTTGATTATGTGAGCCACTTCTTGGCTGAAGATGTAGCCCTCACTCCAGACATCATGAATATATTTCAGCCAGCAGGCCAGAGACAGTAGGAAAGAGGCGCCCTTTCCCTTCAGTGACATTTGCTTCAAGTTACTGATTCTATTTCCACTTGCATTTAGATGACTTCATTATGTGACCACATCTCGCACGGAAGCCTGGAAATGTAATTGTTATTCTCAATGGCCGTGCCAGCCACCAAAGGCAGGCGTGGGTATTGGGGGCAGCCAGCAATCGCTGCTACAGGAGGTTTTACATAGCAGTATATGACTAAATTAGATTCACATTTTTAAATATATTGATGTTTTCATCTCTGGGTCTCTCATTCGGTTAAATGATTTTAGAGCAAGAGACAGTATCTTACATACTGTTGTATTCTTGGCATTTGCTCTAATACATGTTTGTTGAATTGAAAAAGAACCTTGCTGTGCATATCATAGCATATTTTTAGTAGTTCAAGTTAAAAAGAAGAGACATCATGGTAGAGTGTTCCCTAAAGGAACCAGTTTGAAATCAATCTGTGATCATACAGGCCAAGAACTATGCTCTTGACCTGGAAAAAAAGTTGTTAAAGCCCAAACCACATATATTTGCACAACAGTGGTGTGTGTAGACTATAGTGTTTCACAGACCATCTTTTGTCTCTGACTCTCCACCCCTTTCCCTTTTTCTGTGTGTTTTTTCTTCCTTCACACAGTATTAATTTCTTCCTCCTAATCTCTCCAAGGTGTCTTGGCCTTTGTGTAGGTTTGAAAGAAAATGCTGACTTCAATCAATTGGGTGAGTGACCTCATCCACTCGGGTGGCTTACCAACCACCTCGGCATTGCTAACTTTCACATCCATTCCCAGATCTGATCGCTTCTGAGAGCCTAATGTATTTGTCTCTCTGTTAAACATCCCACCTCGGTTAGTACCCTGACACTTTAGATACAAACTACAAAACAGAGATCACCATTTTGACCTTCCCTAAACCATAGCCTGCCTACCTCTACATTAGTAAATATCCCTGCCATCCACGGTTGTATGGGTTGGGATCCTCATGTCTGTCTGTGTCTCTGTCTCTGTCTCTGTCTCTGTCTCTGTCTGCCCCCTCCCATTCTGACCCTCTGATTCATTCTTTGTCTCTATCTCTCTGTCTCCCTGTGCTTGCATTTCTCTGTTTCTGTTTCTGGGTCTCTTGTCTGCTCTGTCTCTCTCTCCGTCCCTCCCTTTAACATTGTCCAACATACTATAGTCTTCATGATATTTAAGTCCTACTTATTACCCCTTCCCAGAACCCTGCAGAAGCCCATCCTCCACCTTGGAGTATAGTGCTTCACTAAAGAGAAATTTAGCATTTTCATCTGTGGCGTGTCTGTTCTGTGAGTGCACATACTCCCACAGGGAAAAGTCTGTCTCCCCTGCCTGGCAGCAATTATCCCTGTCTGAGTCTGACTTCCTGTTTTATGTTCTTGTAACTCTTAACTGATGCAGCTTCCTGAATGTTCTGTCCCAGTATTTTTCTTTCTCAAATATTCTTTCTCTTTGTACTTTGCAGCCATACCATCAGCAATTACCTCTTGAAATCCTCAGCATTGAATTATACCATACTTCATTTCTAGGCCTCTCTTTTATATATCTGAATTGTGGATCCCATTTAATTTTATAACTTTATATTGTATCCCATTGGTATAACTCTTAAATGAATACATTAGCCCAGACCTCTGTCCTGTACTCCAGACTCATCAATAACTATCGCTCTGACATCTGACAAAACATTCAATGTATCTGAAAACATCTGGATTTCCTACTCAGTTTTTTGATTCTATTCCTAAAGTGGTCCCATCTCAGTAATGGCAGTTACAGCCTCTACTCTTCAGGCCAAAAACATTCGGGTCATCCTTGACTATTCTTCCTCCCTCATCCCATATCCAGTTAGCAATTTCGCTTGAGGCTATGACTTTAGCCAGTGCCTACAGTGTGAACTCATGCTTCCGCTCTGAGCCACACCATCATCTCTTACTTACCCATCTGCTGCCTCACGTTCAGGATTTCTGTAACTACACATATAAAATGGCAGGCCTCCTAGCACACACATAGAAATGAATCATAATGAATGTATGACTTGATCAGACTTTGCTAGGTGATTATTTTACCTAAAACCGTGTGTGTGTGTGTGTGTGTGTGTGTGTGTGTGTGTGTGTGTGCGTGCGCGCGCGCGCGCTCGCGCACGCCCGCGCGCATGCGGACAACTGTGTGAAGTAGATATTATTTGATATCGCCTTACATGTGTATATGAGTGTTCATGTGTGTGCAGGCATCTTCCGAGGCCAGAAGAGGGTGTCAGATACCCGGGCACTGGAGTTACAGGTACTTTCAAGCCACTTTGGCTTAGTGCTAAGAGCTGAACGTGGGTCCTCTGCAAGAACAGCGAGTATTTAACCACTTAGCCATTCCTCCAGCCCATATTGCTAATTTTCATAGTGTCATAATATTCTCATTGAAATATGTAATAACTGATATACTGGTAACCCATTTTAAGATGTTTAGGCTAATCCTAATCTCTTATTATATATAGTGCTGATATTAGCATGCTGGTATGGAGAACCTTCTCCACATCTTAAATTATTTCCTTATTAAAAATTCTCGAATATAGAATTACTAGATCAAGGAAATTTCAGTTGCTTGAAAAATTGTTACCCGAAAGAATTGCAGTAACTTTCAATACTACCAGCTATATTAGACTCTTTGCTTACTATTATGAAAACTCTCTTAGCAACTTAGGAGACAAAATGTTCTATGTTTTAACGTACATTTTAGGTTCTAGTGAGGAGATAGATATAGATTAGATAGATAGATAGATAGATAGATAGATAGATAGATAGATAGACAGATATAGATATAAACTATGTAGTGTGTGTGTGTGTGTGTGTGTGTGTGTGTGTGTGTGTGTGTGTGTGTGTGTATGGTTAAAATTGAAACCTACTTTAATCCGGGAACTATAGATGAGCTCAGATCTTGGTTCCTATTGCATTTACCAGTAAGAAGAAGGTAAGCATTTTGGAGAAATGATTACTGTTAAGATTATGCAGGAATAATGAGGGTGAGCCTTTTACTGTGAGAAAATAAGTAAGTACTCAGAAAAAAAAAAAATAGATAGAAGAGAATGTGTCCGAGGAATACACGGACCAATGGTAGAAATCCCAGTCGAAATTTGAGCAGCAAAAGCATCTGAGTATGCAATAAACATCTATGAGACTCCTTGATTAAATCAATAATTGACTAAATTGATAAATAAGTAATAGAACAGAAACCTCTGTCTTATAGAAGCTTTCTAAATAATGTCTGTAAATAATTCATCTTTTAGGAGTGGAGGCATAAACTCCCCACTCCTTATTAATGAACAAATTTCCTCCAAAGAATACAGGACAGTTAAGAAGAAACACTGGGGAAGGTACAGTAGAAACTCCCGACTAAAAGCTCCCTCATGCTGCAGAGGTGGCTCAGTGGTTAGGAACACTCGCTCTTTCAAGAGGACCTGGGTTTGGTTTCCAGCATCCGTATGGCAGCTTACAGCCATTGATAACTCCAGTTCCAGGGGACATGATGTCATTCTCTGACCAGACATGCACATGCTACATATACATACATGCAGGAGAAACTTTATATGCATAAAATAAATCTTAAAACACTTTCACTCTCCTTAACTGTATGACCAAGGCCAGCATGATATGGCCACGCTTGTTACTATGGGGCTGCTGGCAATGTCAGCTTTTCTTCTAAAGATTCATAAAGATCAGAAGAATTACAATTGACTGACCCTCTACACAATACCAGTACTACTCAGAAATACTATGGTGACAAGAAGAAACAAGAAAAGGAAAACCTAGACTATCAGGGAAAATCTGAGAAATTGCTGAGGCTGCGATGAACCCGAGGGGATGTGGCGACTGAAAATACTATGATATTTTCACAATAGGATTATGTGGCTATGAAGAGTATAAACACTGGAGTAGAAAATATTCCAAGGCAGAAGATCTGAATATCTGTGCTGGACTTCATGTGATGTACATTAGGTAGTAATGTACCATTATTACTCCATTAAAGTGCTAAGTGTGCCATGCGACTGTAAGATATTAATATAGGGAACTTAGAGATGGTCCATATAGAAATTTTAGAAATTTACTCTACTTCTCAAAAACAATTTTTTTTAGTAAATCTAATGTATTTTTAAAAAATAAAATGAAATTAGTGTAACAAAAGCAAAACCAGGTTGTAGGGAAGAACTGTGACATCTGGAGATTAGAGATTATATCAGGAGTTACCAGCTCTACTGACCAAGATGCTCAGACCTTCAGATCGGCCCAGCTAACATCCTCTAATCTGTGAACTGGCAGGACTTCGCATATCATAATGTTCTGGAGGAGGGAACAGTGAAAGGGAGAACCATGTAGCTCTATCCAAGGTAGAAATCTATTTTTGACCTCTGTGTATGTGAGTAAGAATTTCACCAGCCTATATTTGACTTCTTGGAGCTGCCCTGGTGTTGTGGTTAATTACTGATTTAAATAATAAGCGTGCTAGGGTCTCCCACGTCCAGTGCTCCCTAGAAGTTACTCCTAAGGTGAAAGAGACCCAGAAACTTGGCGAGAAGTCATAAAACGTTGATAATTTCAGTACACATGACAGTTCTAAAACATCTTGTAATAAACCAATCTCCTGGCAGTTCATAATGCCAGGTTTTAAGTTAATTTCAGAAATGGCAATGGGAGGAGCTAGGGGGACAGATGGCTTGGGGATAAGAAGGCTTGTCATAAGCTCGAGGACCCGAGTTCACATAGGAAGCACCTGTGCAGTGGGCCTGCAGTGTTATGAGTGGGTCTAGCAAAAAGCCATGCACACAAAAATATGATGCTAATATAAAAGTTATTTACACTTGAAAGCTGAAGATATTTTTAAGTTTATTTCATGGAGGGGAAAGGTTTAGGCCCCATGTCATGACCTAATTTTTATTGACTTGTCATTGTGTAAATGACTATGTAGGTCACCTTAATTTTTCTTTTAGTTGTAGAAACTCTCTGGACAGCCAAGACTAGTCTTGAACTCACACTCCTCCTGCCTCAGTCTCTTGAGTGTTTAGATCACAGGCAAGCAGTGTCATGCCCAACTCCAGTTGTTTTAAATCTTTCTTTTAAAAATTATCATCTACTCTGTGAGTTTTATTCCTAGCTCTTCCCTGGGAGGTATCCCTTAATATAAAATGAGTGCTTAAAGGCAGGGAATACAGCTTCGTGATAGAGAGCGTCCTTGTATATCTGATGCCCTAGGTTTAATTCCCAGCACTGCCCAAGAAAGCGTACATAATGTAAATTTAAGGAATAATCAAATAAGTGCCTAAGCAAACATTCGGCAAATAAGTAGAACATTCTTATCTCTCCTGGCTGCTATAAATGTCACAGTTGTATTTCTCTGTCCTCTCCAAGAGGAAACAGCTCTTCTGCATTTTGTTTTAGTATTTCCTTGTTCTTTATAATTTTATCACATGTAAGTGTGCCCTTATTGATAATATAGAGGCTGTTTAGCTTCTTGATTTTGATAATATATTTACTTAGCTTCCTGATTTTGAAACTTTAAGAGAATGTGTTCTATAAGATAATTAGTTATTGCTGTTTTCAGCAAGACACTGAGTGAGATAAGGTCCTTCACTGTTGGATCCCTGTAGCCCATGGGTAAGCTCCAGTAGCATGCTTAGATGTATCCTGTCCTAGTTAATTCACCCACTACCCTTTTATACACAGTGACTGCAGTTCATATTTTCCCCGTTCCTGAGAACATCACTGTAGCTGATCTTGTACCTTCTGGACCTGTTTATTAAAATTCAAGTAGTAACAATTTTTTGTTTTTCTTAAATAAATATGGTTAATTAGTTAAACCAGAGTGTCAATATAAGCAGCAAAATGAATAGTTAGTTATTTGAGTGCCAGAGGAGATCCTGAGTAACAACTATGCCTAAATTCAAATGGTCTTAAATGCAAATATATATCCGATTGATTTGTTGTCTCCTTTTGTTTCTCATGGTATCCAAGTGAAAAGTTCATGTGTTGAGGCGTGCATTTTTAACTGGGCCACTTTATCTATTTTGTAATTAATATTTTGACAGAATTATTTACTTTATACATAATTTTCTACATTCCATTCTTTTTCACATTAAAAACATTTGGGAAACAGGTATAATAATTTGTATGCCTATAATAATAATTATTATTATTATCATCATCATCACATTCCTTTTCAAGATTCATAAAGTAGTTGTCTGCAAGCTTAAGAGACATGTCCAGATTTGAAACTCTATTAACCTGCCTGAATATACTACCTACCATTAATATTTTATATTTTATAAGTACCTTTGGGTATAATAGAGCACACAAATGTGATGTCATTCCTTTGAAAATACTGATTAAAATTTAAATTTATTCCTCAGTTCCATCTCTCTTATGCAGAGAAAGAATTGCTGGAGAGAGAGCCAAGAGGAGAGGCCCATCAGGAAGTTCTGAGGCGAGCAGCCAAAGACCTTCCCATCTACACCCGGACCATGTCCGGCGGTAAGACCTGGGAATGAGGGCGTTGGAACAGCACCCAGATGCGGCGCAATGACACTTAGAAAGCATCTTCATGTTCATGAACTGCCAGACACTCATTGAAAATGCTGTGGCTGTTGCTTAGGTTGCTATTAAGTCTTTCCTGCACAGTTCCATACAACAGAATGGAGACATGAGTCACTGTGGCACGGAGATCTCAGAACCGACTGTAACTCTGTCCCTCCTCCTTGGCCGTGACTTGGTGGCCACATAAAGGGCTGCCGAAGTCTGCATCTGTAGTAGAAAATTTGCTTTTAATTATAAACCTTCCTACTTGTATTTAAGGAAGCAATATCTACAGGGATGTAAAACTAATAGTTTTGCAAATATTTCTAATAAGATTAAAGCAGTAATTGTATGAATTGTGTAAAACATAATTTAGGTATTACTATCATTAAAATGGAAACTATTCTACAAATAACTTAAGCCTGCCTAGCTTATAGTTTAAGGTAATTTAACATCTAAGTAAGTCATTGTCTTAAAAAACAAACACACGTGAACTACAGATACTTGCTTACCAAGACTTACCCAGACATGTTTTGTGGCTTTAAACTTCTGCCTGCATCTTATGACCCATTAGCACATTTGTTGAGTACTTAAAATATGACTAGACCAAGGTGAGAATTCTTAAATATAAGATAATGCAATGTTTTCAAAGACTTAGTATAAAAACATTTTTAAAATGCCTCATTAATATTCCTTTGTAATTGCATTTGCTTCTGGCTCACATTAGAACCAGACTGAGTCTACCTCTTACACAATTTCCACTGTAATCTGGTGCACCCTGTGAGGCTTGTCTAGAGAAACCCCATCTCAGATTCAGTCATCCGGGTAGACTGTGGAAGAGAAGATGCCAGTGTTACCTGCAAGAACTCAAATCCTTGACTGGAAATGCCTCTCCCAAGACCTGCTCATACCCTTGAATCATAATCAACAGAGATGTGAAGTCTTTTCCAGTATTTGCAACTACTAGTGTGTATTTACGCATTCTAGAGAATCTCTGTGGTGTATCCTCACCCAGTTGGTCACAGGAATAAATTTAGCTGAGGGAGCCTGTCTATTGACCAATAGAAGTGAGCACATCTTCCCCTTGAGCTGTAGCTACTGAGGATGGAGAACTCCTGAGATCAATTTCCCCAGGAGGTCTCCTGCCTTGGAAAGTCTCTCCAGAGAGGTCTGTCTCTAGGCAAGTGTTTTCATGCTCTGTTTAAAATTGGTTGAGTATCCTTCCCCCCACCCCCTTTGTACCAAACTTAAATTAGTATGCTTCTTAGAGTTTAAATTTGGAAAGATGATAAAAAGCCATTTCATTGTATTTTCAGCGACTTGTGAAGTTTAAGACTAAGTGTACTCTTTGTTCCTAGCAATCCGATACTGTGACAGATGCCAGCTTATAAAGCCAGACCGCTGCCATCACTGCTCCGTCTGTGATAAGTAAGGAAACCCTTGCTTCTCAGCATCTACACGATCGTGGCATGTCGTTCAGGATGGCGCTACTGCTTTTCAGATTATCACCACTGTCCGCATTTATGCTTTCTAGACCACTGCTTAGAGACAGGAGTGGAATTATTCCTTGCATTTGCAGCAGTGTAGACGTAATTAATGTTGCTTGCCCAGATGTGTGGTGACATAAAAATGCATTCTTTTAACAGTTCTCATGTGGCAGGTTCAACTTAGCAAATGCTACTTCTGTGAGTGTTTTCTACCTTTAAAAGGACACTTCGATCGGCTTCACATCCTTAGATACTGTTGTACATTTAGTATATGACAGAAACAGTAAAATTTGTCCTAAAGATTGATAGTAAAGAGCAAATTTTACATAGGCTTTGTGTAAACTTACTGACATTTTGCACTTTTTAATGCAAAGCACTCTTGTATTAATAGAATAGTCTTTTTAAAAGAAACTGATTTGTACCTTAAGGACTGTACACGTTGAAGTTTTATTGTTCCATTATGACTAGAGTAAGGTAAAATGTCTCTTTTAGATGAGACTGTCTGTTCTTGCTGTGTTCTATTTTTAAATAAGCAATTCTGCAGTATTTTACATGCCACAACTGTTTGAAATATTTTGTATTTTCTTTTTATAATGGACATGATAAGGCATCATGTTTTATTTTTTGGTATTTTTAGATGTATTTTGAAGATGGATCATCATTGCCCGTGGTGAGTATGAGCCTATAATTAAAACAAGTTACTATCACTTACTAACTTAGTATAAATCGAGCCACTCTTTACAAATCTTTTTATTAATTGGTTACCTTACTTGTCCTAGGAGGCATTTCCAGGCTTAGTTTTAAGTACTTAGTTAGCTTCAAAAAGCCGGAACACGACAAACAGGTCTACGACGATACAGAAATATAGTTCTAAGATTAGAACTAGGTACTAGAAGAAGTGGGGAATGAAAGACCTGACCCCCTTATGAGGAAAGTTAGACCCCTAGCACACTTGGAGCCAGAAACAGAAATAGGACTGAAATTGCCTGCTTGACCACACCCCACCCAGCTGCATTCTTTCCCCTAAGAAACGGGTGACCTTGGCCTGGCCCCAGGGCCAGAGGCACAATGTTTCAGGAACTAGCTAACCACAAAAATGTTTGTGCAACTGCCTTGTGACTAACTTAGAACATTCTGTACTTCCCCATAACACAAATTCTTTCCGTTCCCTACCCCTTGCTTTGTGTTTTTTTCCTTTAAATACCCCTGACTTCAGCTGCTTGGGGTTGAACTCCTCTGCCCCTGTGTGGGTTATGAGCTCGACCCCAGTGCACTGGTCCCCCGAATAAACCTTGTGTGATTGCAGAAAAAAAAAAAAAAAGAACCTCCGTTTGGAAGAATTTCCATTAAGTAATCTTAAAACTAGTGTGTTAATAACATTAAAGTTAATTTGACATGTTTTACATGCGCAAAGGGTATTCTTTTGATGCACATATATAAACACAGATGCACTAAAATAGTTTCCAGAAATATAAATGCCCCCATGTTAAAATTACATACCACAGTGCCTCAGTAGAAGTTTATAATACACCTTACAATTTAAACTTTAAACTTTCAAGGAAACTGCATTGGTGGGTAAAATAGTAAACAGACAAAGACACAAACATGGCTAAACAAGATTTTCTACTTAGAACTCATTCTTGGTGTTTTGATTTGTTTTGTTTTTGTTTGTTTGTTTTTTCTACTTCTAAGTCATTAAGTTAAGTGACTCTGTGGAGGGCCGGCTGAAAGATCTGCTAAGGAAGGTCGACTCTCCTATCCTTGTTACTGGTTTTTCATTCTGCATGCATGGTAACCATGTGAAGGTTGCCGTGGCTGAACTCAAGCATTGATTATAATTAACGCACAAATTTTACTTCTTCCAGGAGTGACACACTGAAGAGCTACGAATGCTCACAAGTCCACCGTAGGTGGCTTGTAGTACATACAGGAAATGATTTTCCTAGGAACAGGAGAGAACAGGGAAAAGCTACAGTTTTATGGATTCAAGCTCTCTTACGATTATACCTTCCTGTTTGTTATGTGAAAGTGTTAAAGGGTAGCCAACACCCATCGGGATGCCCAGCCTCCTTTAAAAACCTGTATAAACGACCCCTCTTTGTACTAATTTACACATGCCTTTGTTCTCTATTCTCTTCTCTGCATATTCTCCCACCCACCAGATATCCTCAATTACAAGTTTTCCTGGTCTTCATTCACCTTTCCCCTATGTTCCATTGCCCCCCCCCCCCACTACAGTTTTCTTGTAGAGAGCAGCTCCTCTGTTTGATGACATCCCCCAGCCTCAGAAACCTGTGTCCGTTCCTTTACTTTCACCTCAGGCTTTCTTTTACCTGAATAAGACTGCTCACCTCACATGGTCAGTCCAGAAGTCCCCGGACATCCCTGCCTCCAGGACGAGCCTTTCAGTCAGGGAGAGCCTGACTCATAACCCAACTCTATTGACAGTTTTTCTTCTCCTTTTTTATGGTGATGGGGATCAAACCCAGGACCTCGAACATGCCGAGGAAGCACCCTGCCCTAAGCTACATCTCCAGCTTTTCCTTACCATCTTTATCTAAAAACAAACACACAGGCCCACCTACCCGTATCAAAGCTGTTGTCTCAGGGTCTTCTTTGAGGAGAGCTCACATCGAGCATTCTCCTGTCTAGATTTCTATGCAATCTAACACAATCGGCAGTAGTAAAGTAATCAGGGCAGACGGCTGGTGCCAATCTTTCCACTTAAATGAGAGATTGCGATAGTAAAGAGTGGGGAGACCGGACAATCAGATCTGTCCCGGGGCAGTGCCTACCAGAGCTCCTACCATTCAATGTTGGATGCACAAACTAACAAAGCTAGACAATAATGACTTATGATTAGAGCAGTCTTTCTAAGGCAGCAATTAATATGGCAGAATGAGAAACTTAAGGGTAATTTCAGAATCTTTCAAACATTGACAGATCTTATTAAATAGGTTAAAAAAAAACAATAGATGACTTCAGCTATTAAGAGATAAGCTTCTTTAATCTCAAGCTTATTGAACTCTTTCTCTGATGTTTCCTAAACTGCTGTCTCTGTTCCCACA
This sequence comes from Uromys caudimaculatus, assembly GCA_028551405.1. Taxonomy (NCBI): domain Eukaryota; kingdom Metazoa; phylum Chordata; class Mammalia; order Rodentia; family Muridae; genus Uromys; species Uromys caudimaculatus. The sequence goes on from CM052719.1 coordinate 29,104,765, forward strand.
GCATCTTCCTGCTCCCGTTGCAGGAATCAACAGCCTTGTCAGTATGTGACTGCTGGATGCCAGGTGTCTTTTATTCAGCAGGTGTCAATTCGATGCTGCAGCCAACTTTTTTTTTTTAATTTTTAGATGGGATGTTCTGGATGCTCAGCCAGTATGCATGAGGCCTTGTGTTTCATATCTAACACACACAAAAAAATAAGAATTTAATTTTAAAATATAGAGCTAGGGATGTATCCCAGTGGTAGAGCACACGCATGGTAATCGATGAGATCTGAGTTCACCCTGAGCACGCACCCCTCCCCAAAGCACAGATAAGGCATGGCGTGGTTCTCGAGTTCAACAGGAAAAGCAGGAAATAAGGTTTCTAACATCTGTTTTTACTTCTTCCCTAATCACAGAGAACCATTTTTGGTATTGTTATAGCTACTGTTTAGGTCTAAAGTATCCATGTATATGTTTGTATATGTGTACATATGCGTACGTGGTCTTTCTCTTAACAATAGCAGAACTACAAATGGCTCCAGAATTGATAGACTGAGCGTGGCTCATTTTCCATTCACTATATTCTGGAACTGTTCCCACACCAGTCTGTGAACAACGTTTTACAGCTGTTATCTAAATATGATTTGTTTAAGGGCGTTTAGGACATCGCCAGGTTACTCAGCTGCCTTTTTATATAGGTCTTGTATATGGTTTTGAACTTTAGAGTACATATCAACCCTGAGCATTGGAAACATTAGACAAACAGTGCCTGTCGGTTTTGTATTCAAGGATTTGCAGGTCTGCTTGTCCACTTAAAATTACCCGTTAGGATTTAGGAGATCAGCCTCACACACTAAATGAGAGTTTCTGTAGTGTTGATCTTATTGGATTTTTCTACTGGAGAAGTGATTTTTCCTTTAGCATACAATTTTAATTATATTTATAACACTTTGGTATGGTTAACTAGTCACCCCTCATATAGAAGTAAATAATTTTAGTTTCAATATATTGAATGTCCACTGTATTTTAAAGACTATACATTATAAATAAGTTATCTCTATATACTGATAACAGAAAGAGGTAATGTTATTTGCCCAACAGAGTTGAAGAGTAGACTCAAAGTTACACAGCTAATTTTGTTTGAGGGCCTGAAAAGCTAAATTTCTTTCCAATATACTTTAGTCTCTTTTTAGTTGTATTCAGAAAGCAGTTTCTGTGAAACATCCCACATTGGATTAAAATGATATAATCCAAAACATGTTGTTTCTGCATAAACATCATTGGTGTCCTTCCTGTGAGATGCTGTGTACAGCTGGATTCTCCTCAGGCCAAACCGAGTCTACAATAGGCAGTTAGAGCTGTCTGGAAAAAGTATGATGCTATTATTCAAGATAAATATTCTTCTCTGTTTCCTCTTGAAATACGCTTCCCAGAATCGTCTGTATACATAGATCAAACGGTGAAACACTTGGCTTTGATTCTTAGTTATTGTGTGGCCAATTACCCCAGTGATCTTAAGAATGTGTTACAGTAAGCTGAATCAGGTGTTATGAAAACCCGATCAAAATCATTTTTCCATAAAAGTGTTCTTCATCATTTAATAAAATATCTTCTGTTTGCATTCCTTCAGAAAAAGGCACAATGGGTGGCAGTCAGTGTAACTCGGTTCACAAATCCCTTTGCTTGTACCCACCCCGCCCCTCATTTGACCTCTATTTATCTACTCTACTTCTTGAAAGCAACACTAGCAAGCCAAGGCAATATCCTGCATTCTTTGGAGAGAGATCACATTAGAGGAAGCCTATTTCTAATATTCCTTCTTGCCATTATTCCATTCCAGCGCCATAAAAAACAATCTTAGAGATCTGTCTGCATTCCCACTGGGCCCCTCTAAAGCTGCAGACATAACCGCTAAAAGTAGTATGCATCAGCAATTTAGCTTATTTGTGAATTGCTTCTCCATGGACAAGACCTTTAAGTTCAAACTTACTGAACTCCAGGTGTTCCGTATGCTTTTTGAGGCACAAAAACAAAGTTTATGAGAACATAGGTTGTTTTAAAAAAAAAAAAACACACACACACAAGAAACAAAAAGATGTTTTGTATCATTGCCAAGATCAACAGAGAGGAGGAGGGAGAGAGAGGGAGGGAAGGGGAGGAGGGAAGGGGAGAGGGACTCAAGAGGAAACAAGGACAGGAAGAGGAAGCAGTAGGCAGACACTGTGTGCAGTGGACTTGCCATCCCAGCTGAGTTAACTCCGTCATCTGAGTCAGCCAGGTTAGCTACGAGGCTGTTAACATCTGTAGAAGATTGTGGAGCCATGCCCTTTCTATGGGAAGCAGAGAGAATGGCTACACAATGAAATGCACTCATTTTTGGGTTATTGACATTTGTAGTTGTGATTCTCCCCTCCCCTCTCCCATCATAGAATGACTTTAGAGGAGCAACTTAGGATGTCTCAGTTTTCATATTTGGAATCATAGAATGTAGAGCTGGATTTCAGAAATTATCTGAGCACGTATTTTCCAGTAAGGAAGATGGAATTCTAATAGGCTAGTTCACATCCCCAGAGTGACATAATTATCTAATATCAAATGGGCATTACACTCTGCCTGGCTGGCTCTCACACCTGTGTTTCTTAATTCTTCGATTTAGTATATATTGATCCATTATTTGCTTATTTGCCATGATGGCATGCAATGAGGTGTATCGAAGGGACTTCAACCAACTTTGGGGAAACTTAAGAGACTTCAACTTACTTTATCATAGTTCAAATAGAATATAGAGATAACCTAGTGAATTCCTCATGTCTACTTGACTCTGTTAGCTCTGTCACAAACTCTTCCTTAAGGTAGGTGTGTGTTTATATAATTCATTGTATATGAGGGGTAGTAGCTTTCACTGTGATTGATTAAAGCAGTATTAAGAATCATATTGAGGGCTGGAGAGATGGCTCAGAGGTTAAGAGTACTGCCTGCCCTTTAGAGATCCTGAGTTCAATTCCTAGCAACCACATGGTGGCCCACAATCATCTATAGTGAGATCTGGTGCCTTCTGACCTGTTGGCATGCACGCAAGCAGAATGCTGTATACATAATAAATAAATCTTAAAAAAAGAATCATATATTGAATATCTAAGTACAAAAGTTTCTTTTCATTGTATTAGAAAATGTTATTGTTCTTTATGAATGAAATGCTAATGAGTTTTAAATGAACATAAATCAAAAAACTATGCTATGTTTAACCTGGAGACATAATTCATTAAGACTATTTTTTGTTTTGTTGGCAGGGTGAACAATTGTGTTGGATTTTCAAATTATAAATTCTTCCTCCTTTTCTTGGCTTACTCTCTGCTGTACTGCCTTTTCATTGCTGCTACAGATTTACAGTATTTTATCAGATTTTGGACAGTAAGTCATTTCTTTAGTGACTTTTCTATGTATAAACATTCACTTGTGAGTCATTTCTAGGCCTGACTTTCTAGGCTTACTCTGTGTATAGTCAGGCCTCTGTATTTGCAGTCTGTATTTGCGTATTCACCTTCTCAAATTTTACTTATAACTCCCAACCAATGTACTCTGAGCTTTTTCAATAGTTTCTAGACAAGTACATATTTGTGCAGTGCACATGCATATTTCTAGTTGAAGTAAACAAGATAATGTTATACCATCAGCATCTCAGCATCCTTTAAACAAGTGCCTTACCCATGGTCTGTTTGCTTCCCTGGTTTATTGTTGGGTTTTTGTTTGTTTGTTTGTTTTAACCTGTTGATTTTGCAAGTTTAAAATGATCTTTTTACATACTGATGAAGTGCTATCTATTAAAATGAGGCTGATGTGTATTATGGATAAAATGCATGCTTTATCCAGACATTAATTATATTTGTTCAGAATTTCCATGTCAATAAGTCAACACACTATAAGGGGTATTCAGGTAAAATCCCACATCAAACAAGGTTGTGAATTGGTCAGAGGATGCCTAAAGCATCATGAGAAAAGAAAACCAACCCCATGTTTCCGCAGGATCCAGTACTCAGGGATCCATTGTTCAAGGCAATCTTGGAAGCCTAATTTCAGGGAATAATGAAAGCACATGTTTTTCTCAGTATTTAAAAATTAAAATGTTTTCTCCTCTTGTATTAGATTATCTTTTAAACTGTTATATCCTGGTAATTCAGTTAGGGATTTTTTATTTTGTGCACAATATATTTTAGAACAAGGCAAAACAAAATTATGCAGTATAAAAACTATGCAGAAAGTTTCCTGCTGAGCATGACATGTTGGTAAGATAGCATTCTAGGATTGCTTTCTCACTGAATTTTCTTTTATTTTCATGAAACTATCTTTCATTATGGCAAGAATTTCTGAATTGCTGGATAATTTATATGAGGTTTAAACCAGATTTGATACTAAAGAGTTATTGAATGCCTACTTTGTGTTGGTCCCACTGCTAAGAAACAGAAAGACACAGTTGGATTGGTGTGTTCCTAGCATTTGAGGCTACTAACCATTTCCGGTTGATCCCTAATGCATGTCTCCTGTCATCTCACGGTCCTCTATTCCTATGGGCAGTTTTTTTTTTTTTTTCAAACCCAGAATACATCTGAGCAGAAAACACCAAAGTATCTGACGTTCAGAGCTTACTGTCAAAAGCTACCAGTTGAGGTCTTATCATCAATGGCGAGGACCACAGGGAAGTGAAACACTGTGGTCATGTCAGAATGGGAGGTCCCTGGCATATCTGGTGCTTTGCTGAAAGTCAGGCCCCCAGCCCTTCATTCTAGAGCCAGTTCATCTCTCTTGGTTTTGCAGAGCTGGCTGGTTTCAACCCCTGGGTATTAAAGTATTTCAGACAGGTGTCACTAATGTTGATCTTTTCTGTAACGTTATTGCCAGAGCTTGAAACATTATTGTTGGGGGTGTCTCCTGTATTCTTTTAGTTGATGCTGTTATTTATAATAATCTGAAGTATCAGTGAGAACAGGAACTAAATTATGCCAACTAATCTTCATTTTTCTGGCATTATAATAAAATTATTTAAACCTTTATTAATATGAGGCATGCTAACAATATATTCAGTTTCTTCTATCTTGTTCCCCACTGGTATGGTTGATGCTGCCATGTTTTTTCCTGGAATTTGATTTGGTTTTGCAAAGCAAAATAAATATTCCAACTTTAATTTTTTCTGAATAGATAGATGTTCATATACCAATAAGCCTCTAATTTAATACAAAATGAGTATTTACTTTTCTCCTTAAAATTCAGCAGGAAGCTATGTGTCATTTTCTGTTTCTAAGTTATTTAAAGTAAAAATCATATTAACAAATTAATAATTGTAGGGGAGTATTCATTCCATTGATAAAACATTTTGTTTTCTGCCTTTCTTTATAGAATGGTCTGCCTGATACCCAAGCCAAGTTCCATATTATGTTTTTATTCTTTGCTGCAGCTATGTTTTCTGTCAGCTTGTCCTCTCTGTTCGGTTATCATTGTTGGCTAGTCAGCAAAAATAAATCTACCTTAGGTGAGTATCCAATTATTATAGAGAACAAACATTTAAATACATATGCAGTTATTTACTAAAAAGTTGTCATGCACTCACTCATAAGTCATTACCCTGTCTTGAAATAATAAAAAAATCTTTCTTATTTGCCATATGTTTTGTAATGTCACATAGACACATGTTCATTCTTTGCATATAATAATTAATGGTGCAGTGTGCAAAGCAGTATTTATACTGAGGTGAGCACAAGGGAAAAGCCACCTGTTGAGAAGCATAGAAACAAAATTCAAACATAAATGTAATTTATGCAGAGCACTTTGAAAGAAACAAGCAGGCTGTGATGGACGACAGAAAGGCTGGAGATGGCCCCATTTTGAGTGAGTTGTCAAGGAAAACCTCACCACACTAAGAAATATTCAATTGGAAAAGTTAACCACTGAAACAGCCAGAACAGAGTGGGCACAGAACAGTCTCTTAAGCTTTACTGTAGGCATACATTTTTCTCAACCTACCTTAATAAGCAGTCATCCTCCCCTCTAGCCCACCACCCATCAGAGGTAATGGAAAAAAGATAAGTTATTTAGACTCGGGGGAAGTAGACCTGTTTAGAAATAGTTCTTTAGGGGTGAGCCCAGTCTTCATTGTCAGGATATCAGCAGTTCAGTCCAGTAGCAAACCCCAAATATGAATCAGCAGCTGCAGTCCAATCCTCTCGGCAATCACCACACACAAATCAGCCAGAGCAGTTCAATCCAGAAGAAACCGCAAGGCTTGCCAAGCGGCCTGAGGCCACAAAAGCAGCAAGAAGCTGAAGGAATCTCATGAGAAGTTCCTTGGTGAGTTTCTCTCTATGGTGTCACCACAAGTGGAGCTCAGTGACAAGCGGAGCTCAGTGACAAGTGGAGCTCAGTGACACAGTGTAAGGCAAACCAATATGTACATGTCATTAGGGAAGACTAGCAAGGCAGAGCAAGGCAAACCAGTGTTTGAGCTCCCACTGCTGTGGGGTCATATTTCTATTCCTTCTGACCATCAGGCGTCCTTTCATGTGTTTGCTTTAGCAAAACATCCTTCCCCCTTGTGCCCCAGCAAAACTTCATTTGACATAACTGACTTTCCAAAAAAACCAGAAGTTGACATTTCACTCTATAGACAAGAAGTGATGGTTAGTGTTAACTGTTAAACAAAATCTAGAATCATCTGCGAGATGGACTTCTTACCATGCCTCAGATAAGGGGGCTTGAATGATCTCAATGATGTTACTTGAGGTGGGAAGACCTACCTACTGTGGGTGACATCATTCTCTGGCTGGGATCCTGAACCTTATAAATGGAGAAAGAGAGAGAAGAACAGCAAGCATTCATTGTTCTCTTCAGATGAGGGTGGATACAGTGTAACTACCAGCTTCAAGCCTCTGCCAGTGGAGTTTCCCTGCCTTGATAGTCTATAGCCTGGAACCAGAGCCAAAGAGACCCTTTCTCCCTTAAGTTGCTTTCATTGGAATATTTTATCACAGCATCAGGAAAAGAACCTAAGACATAAGACACGAAGCAGGCGTGTCTCAGGGTTTCTATTCCTGCACAAAGCAGCATGAAGAAGAAGTTGGGAGGAAAGGGTTTATTCAGCTTACGTTTCCACATTGCTGTTCAGCACCAAAGGAAGTCAGGACTGGAACTCAAGCAGGGTAAGAACTGGGAGTCAGGAGCTGATGCAGAGGCCACAGAGGGATGTTACATACTGATTGCTTCCCCTGGCTTGCACAGTTTGCTATCTTATAGAACCCAAGACTACCAGCCCAGGGATGGCATCACCCACAATGCCCCCCCTTGATCACTAATTGAGAAAATGCCTTACAGCTGGATCTCATGGAGACATTTCCTCAAGGGAGGCTCCTTTCTCTCTGATGACTCTAACTTGTGTCAAGTTGACATTAAAAAAAAAAAAAAAAAACCAAAAAACAAAAAACAGCCAGTACAAGGCCTCAGAGAGACAGGTACACTTTCAAATGTCCATATTAAAAATTTAAAAAACATCTTAAACTGGTAACTGTGTATATACTGTGAGGAGCCAGTAAAAGGACAGGAGAGTAAACTCAAGTCCAGCAGAGGGAAGGAGACAGTGAAGACGGGAGATAATAGAAAAGGAAATTATAGAAAAGAAGTAAAGCCAATAATTGTTATTTTTAATATAACTAATTCGATGAGGCTTAGCTACAAAAAAAAAAGAAAGAAAGAAAGAAAGAAAGAAAGTAAAAGAGTTATTACCAAAGTTAGAGGTGAGGGTAGCATTATAACCGACTTCACGGGTACGAATGTTGAGAGGATTGTGGGAAATGCTGCCGGTTGGAATAACGGTTACCTCATTGTGATGGAAAATGACCAGAAAGAAAGCATCACCCTGACTGAGAGATAGCAGGGCTACGTGGGCAAGACCCTGACTAATAAAGAAGTTTTGTTAAACACGAACACCCAGGATCAACAAAGACTTAAGATCAAATAGCAGCAGGTTTCTTAGTATCTGACTTTGCATCTTAAGATTCTGTCTCCAAAATGACTGGCAAAATCTTTATACTTCTATATGTGTTCATATCCTAAAGTTAGGATTTTAGAATCTGCTTTGCAGGGTTACTCAAGAGGAGAACGTGGCGATGTGACAAGAACATTAATGGCCTCACAGATGTTCCACATCTGCATTTGTTATGTGACTGTGGACAATTCCAATGTCTTTTTTGGACCATAGCTTTGATACACAGAGTGGACATAACCAGATATGTCTGTTTTGGGATTGGATTTTTGTTTGAACAAGCTGGCTATAAAGTACATTTTGGGGTCAACTGAAAAAAATTATGAGATAAAAATTTCAATGAAGTTAAAAATGGAGTTTTTTAACTTTAAGAGATTATCAAGCATATTTAAAATATACTCATATTTTGTTAAAAATATAGATTTAAATATTTTAATGTTATTTAGTCTGTCCATCCATTTATAGCCAGAAGATCTAAAAGATAGACTAGCAGGGTAGGTCAGTGGTAAAAGACAGTTGGCACAAAGGCTGATAATCTGAATTCAACCCCCATATTCCATATAAAGGTGGAAGGGAGCCCTCTGCACAGAATTGTCCTCTGACTTCTACATGCATACAAACTAATGATAAAACAAAAATCTGGAGGGTGTAAATTTTAATTCATTTGTTCATTTGTATCTTCTAATTTTCTTTTGTGTGCTTGTACTCTTATAGTGAAAAATTAAAACAGACCTACGCATTTCTTAATATTCTAAATCAGAACAGACAGCCACTGTTTCATGGCTATGCACATACAGTACATGAGAACTCCTGGGAGACTATCAGTTGTTGGAATTCCTCTACTACACTTGTTTCCGTATCAGAGCTTGCTGGTATATGCATTCTGAATTAATAACATTGCTTCTCTGTTTCCTTTTAGAGGCATTCAGAAATCCAGTATTTAGACATGGGACAGATAAGAACGGATTCAGCTTGGGTTTCAGTAAAAACATGCGACAAGTTTTTGGTGATGAGAAGAAGTATTGGCTGTTACCAATATTTTCAAGGTACTTTGTTCTGAACATTTTCTTTTCATTTAAATTAACAAAAGTAAGCAAACAGAAGACAGAGTTAAATCTGTTGTTTTTCCTCACAGGAAGGGCTAGAGCAGTATTTCTCAACCTGTGGGTCTCGACCCCTTGGCAGATGGCATGACCTTTTTAAAGGGGTCACCTATCAGATCTCCTGCATATGAGATATTTACATTATGATTCATAACAGTAGCAAAATTACAGCCAGGAAGTGGCAACAATATTATTATATGGTTGGGGGGTCACCACAATATCATTGTGTTAAAGGCTCACAGCATCAGGAAGGTTGAACGTTTCTTTTTTTCTTGCTTAAATTACAGTCAAGGCGATGGCTGCTCCTTTCCAACTTGCCTTGTTAACCAGGATCCTGAACAACCTTCCACCCCTGCAGGACTAAATTCAACAGTGAAAAAGTAAGGCTACATCTTTTTTCTCTGTTTTATTTTCAAGTGATATATTTTATTCTGTTCTATCTTTTGGTTCTGTGTTCCTTTGAGAAAATTATGTTAAAGGTGAAGGAAATTTTACTATAATGGTTTCCATGTGTAATGATGGAGGGAGCCAGTGGTATAGTAGACAGGATACATAGTTTCAATTACATGTATACAATTCTGTTCAGAGTGGCAGGAGTAAGGGAACAATTGTTAAATCTCTAAATACTGTAGTTGAATAAAATATATAATGATTTTTGGTTGTGAGCCTAGCATTTAATGGCTGAGCCGTCCTTCCAGCTCAAAATATGTTATGACATTTGAAAGGTAGTATTTAAACAAATAATGTAATTCAAAAGCTGTTCTCCTCTGTTCCCGTATGAAGTCAAGGTAGCACATTCCTTTCTCATCATCTGTGTCTTTCCTCTGTGGTAATGTATATAAAGGTGAAATTCCTTCAGTTGGACCTTTGGATGTCAAAAAGACTCCCAGACACCTATTCGATAGCTCAGGGGGCTCTGAAAGGCCTCTAAATCCTACCTGAATTCACATGTGTGCCTGCAAGCATCTGTGCATGGGTGCATGTGTGCCTGTGTGCCTGCATGGGTGCATGCTTTATGTTTTCCCAAAAGAAAGGGAAAGGGATTTAAACATTCACTGTGTGGAGACTTTTGCTCCAGCTTTAAGATTGTTTGGAGTCTCGCCTATCAAGAATTTGGGGATAGTAACATAAAGATTGAAGTTTAATTCTGGCTCTTCACTAATTGGAGAAAGGGGAAAAGTAAAAACAAATTCAAGTTGTTGTATAGGAATTTTCTTTTTCTTTTTTAAAAGAAATATGACTGCATCCTTTTCTTTTAGAAGGAAACATACATCTTACTGTGAAATTTTGAAGAGATTTATTTATTTTATTTGTGTGTTAAGTGTTTTTCCTGCATGTATGTATGTGCACCACATACTTGCCTGGTACCACAAAGTCACAAAAGGGAGTCAGATTTCCTGGAATTGGAGTGACAGAGAGCTGTGTGAGCTACCATGTGTATGCTGTGAACAGGTCCTCTGCAAAAGCAGAAAGTGCTCTTAACTGCTGAGCCATCTCTCCTGACCCTATGTAGGAATTTCTAACTGTTTGAAATATTATTTTTTATATATTTATGAGTAAAGACATACTCTGATTTTAAAATGAAAGTCAGTAACAGAAGCATAAGCATGATATGATTTATAAAACTTTAGGATTCTTTATAAAATTTTAGAGTTTGTCTTCATTTCTATAACTTAGTTTTACTGGGCCACTTACCCTGTGAATATTTCACATTGATTACAGTGCCTTTTCCTTGGATTCTGGAGTGTTCCCAGAATTATTTTCAAGGTTTTGATTTTGGCAAACATTCCAAAATTACATTAAGATTTTTAAAACCTTAAAACATGGGGCTGTAGAGACGGCTCAGTGGTTAAGAGTATTGGCTACTCTTCCAGAGGTCCCGAGTTCAATTCCCAGCACGTACATGGTGGCTCACAACCATCTGTAATGGAATCTGATTCCCTCTTCTAGTGTGCATGAAAACAGATTACTCATATACACAAAATAAATATATCTTAAAAAAAAAAAGACTCAACTCATGTTTGTGACCCGATCTTTGGTGTGAGATATGTACAGGTCAAATCCTACCCATTAGTGAAAAAGCTGTTCTGATGTGTTTCACATTCAAAGGTATCAGCCACTTCCTGGGTCACACTTCATGTGCTTTGGCTTGAAAACTGTATACAGTTAAAAAAGTTAATGGATTTTCCTATACATCAATGAAATAACTGAGCTCTAATAAATTATTTAGGATATGTCTTCAAAGTTTTGCAAAATTTAATAGATTACATTGATATTATTGATCCACTGTTAAGTGGGTTTTAAACATTAAGAACGTGTAGGTTTTAGAAGCAGCATCTTTTCCATCTTCTAAGTACTAGAGCAGCAGTGTTCAACCTTCCTAATGCTGCGGCCCTTTAATACAGTTCTTCAGGTTGTGGTGACCCCCAACCATATAGTTGTTTTGTTACTACTTCATAACTGTAATTTTGCTACTGTTATGAATCATAATAAATATATAATATGAAGGATATCTAATATGCGACCCCGAAGGGGTCATGAACCACTGTACTATAGGATTGGGGAAAATCTTACTTCTGACAGCATTTCCCTGCTAAGTGAACTTGAAGTGCTATGTACTCAACAGGCATTTCTTGTCTTTGAGGCTGAATTTGAACAACTAAGAAGGAATATGAGACCAGTTTGGGGTGTTTAGCAAACTCAAAACTAGACTGACCTACACCAAGAGACTGCTTGAAAATCAAAGACCAGAGATATAGTTCAGTGGTAGAACTTGGGTCTATTGTATATGTGCAAGGTCTCAGAGTCCTAGGATTGATCCTTAACACTGCAGAAATGTGTGTGTGTGTGTGTGTGTGTGTGTGTGTGTGTGTGTGTATATATAAATTTTTCCTATATATGCATAAATGTTTTGTTACCACTTGCAGTTATATGTGTTGTCCACATCTCTCTCTCTCTCTCTCTCTCTCTCTCACACACACACACACACACACATACACATACATACACACACCATTGCTTACCAACTTCATGACAGCCTTCCTAAACTAGGCCATCATCACTTTGTTAGGGTCCAAGAATCGCTGAAGGAAGACTCCAGACTCAAATAGTATGCAAAGACAAAGAGTATTTATTCTGCACAAATCACCAGCATGGAGGGGTCAGTCATTCATCAAAATGGGCTGGCAGGCCCCTTTTTATGCAGGGCTAGGGGAATTTTCCAGAAGGATTAGGTGACCTCTAATATATGATTGGTAGGGGGTAAAGCTGTGACATGAGTACAGTTTTGATTGGCTACTATGTTAGTTTCATTTAGGTTTGATTAGCTACTATGTTGGTTTCATTGTATTTGGGGAGATCTTGAAGAGTTTCAGTAACCAGCCTTATTCTGACCTGGTTATCTCCTCCAGCTAGGTGTCCAGAGTTGTCCTCCCTAAGTCAGCGCCATCACTGGTCAATGGCCCATTGTCAGTGGCTTCTTCTGAGGAGTCCAGTTTGCTTCTGGAGTTGGGGGGCATTATTCCCATGGTTTTTAGTTCTTAGTTCTTATGGACAACCTTTCAGCTTCTCCATAGATAATTTCATTAAGTTTCTAACTGTTCTTTCTTGTTCCTTTGGGTTATGTCTTCTCTTGCCTCTAGTTCTTCAATGGGACACACACACACACACACACACACACACACACACACACACACACCCCAAAACTTACCTGGACTACTAGACAGTTTCAAATCTACCTTTGAAACATCTTTAATGTCATTCCTTCTCATTTTCTCATCATTTACAACCCACAGACACAAAGACCTGCCTCTGTTTCTAAATTCTACCAAGCACACTGCATCCGTTCTTTAATGATGTAATTTCCATGAGTGTGAAGGCTTCATTCTTTGATACCATTTCACATGCTTCAGCTGATTATAATAATTACATTTTTAAGGCTATATGATTAAGCTTTTTGTACTATGATAACTGCCATATATCTAAAATTTCTAGATACTTAATTTCTTTTTTGTTGCTTCAACATAGTTATTGATTTTTTAAATTTAATAATTTGATAAATTAAGTTGATTTAAACAGTAAATTTTAAAAAAGTATTTATACATGAATATATATAAATAATCACAATATTTCTTTTTTAATTTTTTTATATTTTAAGATGGTTCTTTAAAAAACATTGTTATAATTTTATGAGGGCATTTTAAAAGAGTTTCTGTGCTAATACATGTCCCTAAGTTAAATAGTATTTTATGTTCATTTTCTGTGCCATCAAATATGTTATTGTGTAGCAGGTTTAATTTTTTTTTTCAAAGAAAATTCTTTTCTTTTTTTTTCATGATTCTTTTACTTCCCAAATTGTATATTAGGTTACTGAGACCTGATAATATAATATTTTAAAAAAAACCTCCTGCAAGATAACAGCTCAATTTTAACATACAAAAGGACAGTAGTTCTTTGTTCAAGCTGAACAAGGTCCCTTTCCAAACACAAATCTAATTTTTCTCCGACTTTTCTTCTCACTGTCATCTTCGAATCTCCTCCATACACACATATCCCTTGATAAAAATCAATATATATTTCCTTAAGTTGATTATTTGATCTTATTTGTGTCTGTGTGGTGTGCTTGCAAATATATATGCATTTCCGACATGTATGTGGGGACATATATATGTACGAGTGCACATGTATGTGAGTGTATGCATGTGCATGCATGTGGAGGCTCTAGGCGACATCTGGAGTCGTCTTGGATCTTTTGACACCTTATTCATCCAAACAAGGATCTCTCAACTGACTCCATAGCTCATCATTTTGACTAGCCTAGCTAGTTGTTCCCAGGGAAACCCTTTCTCAAGTGTTCAGCCGGGCTGCCACGCCCACCTGGCATTTACATAGGCCTGGGATCTGAGCTCTGGACCTCATGCTTGTAAGACAAATGCTTTAGACACTGAGTCCATATCCATGGCCCTCAATCTTATTTCGAGACCATTATCGTGAGAAGCTAGTATCATTTGGCATAAATACAACTTAATAAATGATCATCAAATAAATGCTATTGCATGCTAACTAAACTCCCTTGTGTGCTAAAGAGAATTTAGTGTTATTTGAATCTCAGAACATTTTCTGTATTCAAAATGGACATTTCTCAGAATTGGGGACTGTCATTTTAGCATAACCCAGAATGCAAGAAGATAAAACAGAGTGGTTTTCTCATGGAGAACCTGGTTTTATGCCTTTTTCTTGTAGTCCTTGGTTATCATAAGACCATCTTGTATTGCGAGAGGTCTCATTTCATTCTTTTGAGAAATATTCAACAGTATTGTTAAGAGGTAACTTGAGATCCTGATTATTTTTGTCAGTTCTGAAAACCATCAGTTTCCTGCAAAGCCGTTGAGAGAGTCCCAAAGCCACCTCCTTACGGATTCTCAGACCTGGACAGAGAGCAGCTCAAACCCTGGAAAAGGCAAAGCTGGTGAGGGTGCATTTGCTTTTCTTTTAGTAGCCTCTGTTTTTAAAAGGTAGAGGAGGAGAAAAAGTCTGTTGCACAGTTTCATATCTTATTGTTGAGTGACATCCCCACCAAACGGTAGAATTCAACTTGACTGTGGCATGTTAAAAATGGTAAGCGATTCACAATACAAAGTATTCAAAGTGAAAGAACACAATCAATTCAGAAATTTGATAAATGTCTCCAGAAAAGGATCTTAAATCCTGCACTTTTGTCTTTTACCTTAAGAATTCCATCTAGTTTCAGACTATCTAAAGTGATTGCATAACCACCTTAACGTCAGTTGCTTTTGGCCTCTTCCCCTCCCACTCCCCATCCCCCTCTTTGCTGATGGTTTTACTGGTTTTCTTTTTTATTACTCCAGTCACTGTAGTCTATTAACAAAGAACAAGCAAGCGAGGTTTTGAACTCAGAAATGATTACCAATCTTTGTCTTTTAATGACATTTAGATTCTGTTTCTTTACCTTTACAGTATCAGTGTTTGTAAGGGTTAAATGCAGTGGTGTGGTTGTAGGTAGGAAGGTGTGTGTGTGTATGTGTGTGTGGGGGGGGTGGTCTGGGTGTGGGTGTATGTGATATCCTAACAAATGAGTACAAAACCACAAATCTGTAATTAGGGTCTTGTTATCTAGAAGAGTTCTAGATCAATTTTAATCATTCATATTTAAACCTTTACTTGTTTTTAATTACTCTCTTTCATTTTCAAAATTCACATGCTGGTTCATTATACTTTAAAGTACTCAGTGATTTATTTGGGATCTCTATGGTATTTAGTGTTAGTTTGAACAAAACAGATAGTCCTGAGTAAAAATTCTACTTAGTGTTTAACATCTGATCAGCCACATTGTTAAAAAAAAAAAAAAAAAAAGTAAGGTTTCCTTAGCAAATCTTAGGTTTTTTTTTCAAAATACATTTGCCTCATGATTTGGTCTCTCTCACTTTCAGATGTGGTAGTTTACTTTCCAGGCTGCAGGAAGGATGAGGCATTACCTACACAGTAATTGATGGTACTTATTTGGCTTCTGAACACTAGTTTCCATAGAAACGAAGAAGCGATGCAGGGGCAGTTGTCAGGGAGGCTCATAAGTCTTTCTTCCAGGAAGGATTTATACTTCATACCACAGTACACATTAACATATTGCTGATTTCTTGTTTTTTAATGTGCTATTAATTACTTGGCAGTTTAGGTTGATTTTTATGGTTTTTTCGATTGCTAAGCCGAGAAGCTAAAGGGTGAGGTGAGGAAGGTGAGAAGGACTTGAGAAGGAATGGAGGGCAAAGACTGCTTTCATCCAGTAAGAGAGGGAAGAGGTCAGGAAATCAAGTGGATGCGGTGCCTACTCCCTGCACATCTTTCTTTCCTGCGGTTCCCTGCCTCCTTAGCTTGAGCTCTGTCTCCCCTCACTGCCCCTGCTCTGGGTGTGTGGGGTGTGTGTGTGTGTGTGTGTGTGTGTGTGTGTGTGAGAGAGAGAGAGAGAGAGAGAGAGAGAGAGAGACAGAGAGAGACAGAGAGAGACAGAGACAGAGAGAGACAGAGAGAGAGAGAAAGAGACAGAGAGAGAGAGAGAACTGATTTAACTAATATTGTGTAGTGTGTGAATTTCAAATGTGTTTCTATAAATCAAAAATGAATACAATATACAAAACTTTTTGTTATTATTCTAGAGGATCTTTATAAATAGAGATTTTTGCCATTTGTTCAAAGCAGTCAAAAAACTCTTAATTTATGTTTTTTAAGGTATGAGCAACCCTGCATTAACTATGGAGAACGAGACTTAACTCTACAATGAAAATAAAACTACTTTTGTAAAGTAAGATGTTTTGACTTTATTGTTATACTTTATTTTTAACAGTTTCCTAGTTTCAAAGAGTTAATAGTTTCCATGAACAATATTTATTTTGAATGACCTGGAAGGTATCTTATTTGACCTATGGGATTCCACGAATCATGTTGGACAGGAATATGGTCCTAACTTCAGTTTTAGCCAGCATATATGCTACTTGACAAGTTAAAGAAGTGAGTTGATAGAAAAGTGACAGGGATGGAACCTAAAACAAGCACTGTCTTACATTTTACAGGATTATAGAATTAAGTTTCTCTCATTGAGGGTTATTGTCATCATATCTTTGGTCATCGATTAGCAGATTCTTACTTGGTCTCAGTATTAGATAATTAGTCTTGTCAGCTAAAGCTTTGTCATCCCCATTTTGGGTCACTCACTGTAGAAACTCATTATAGGTCCTCTTTAATAGCTGTTCCTGATCACTTTCTTTAAATTATAATAACAAGTAAACTTGTGTTTTCCAATAAGTTTCCTCAAATCATATTGTGTTTGTAAGCCTGTAGTTAGCACAACGGTATAATAAAGAGTGCCTTTGAAAATAAACACCTGTGCATCTGCTAGAAAAGCCAGCTCTCTCCCTGCCTGTATATGCAACATTAGAATAGATACAATGTATCCATATCTGGTATGCATGCCTGTAATCCTGGCACTCAGAAAGCAAAAGAAAGAAGACTGCTGCAAGGTCATGGCCAGCCTAGTCTGTATAAAGAGCTCCAGGCCAGCCAAGGCTACATGGAAAAATCCTGTCTTTAAAGCAAGTAAACAAAGAATAAGCACAATGTAACCAAGTTACACATTAAACATTATAAACACAATTTTCTATTTTAAAGATTGCATTCTAAAATCCTTGGTTTTAAGGGAGACATGGATTGCTGTCCAAAAATAAAATAATTTTAGCAACATGAATATTGAATTTTTTAAACTTAATTTGCTTGGTTTTGATGAATAACTATGTAAGTAAGGGCAAAATACAGAAGTTCATGTAATCCCAAAAACTCAGGAGCAAAGGCAGGTAGAGCTTTGTGAGGTCAAGGCCAGCCTGTGCTAAATAGTGAGTTCGAAGTCATTCAGAGCTGCATAATGAGACTCTGTCTCGAGAATGTGGGAGATACAAATTAAATTATAAGCTGCTAGCTGAGTAGTGTTTTGGCTTTGGAAAGCCATGTATCTGAATACATGATAGTACAATAGATCAGACTAATTATAACTATGGTTAGGAAGGTGAAAATGGAATATTCTGAATTGCACTAAATTCCAAGTAGCTATTACTAAATTTCTAGAAAAGATCCTAAAGGTAGACCTATGAGTGTAAAAATATGAAGTACTAGTTATTACTGCAAATAAAATATTCTATAGAGCTGGAGAGAAGGCTCGGTGGTTAAGAGGACCAACTATTCTTCCAGAGGTCCTGAGTTCAATTCCCAGCAAGCACATAGTGGCTCACAACCCTCTGTAATGGGATCTGTAGCCCTCTTCTGGTGTGTCTGAAGACAGCTACAGTGTGCTCACAAACATGAAATAAATAAATCTAAAAATTAATTTAGAGAACATAATTGTGTAAGACATAGAGTTCACCAGATTTGTTTTCAGTATTTCAAACTATTGGTTATAATTACCATCATTTAAGAGGTCATTTTTAGTACAGAATTTTCTCTATATTAGTAGTTCACTTATTTAAATGACAATGCTGTGTCTAAGTCTCCTTTGCATTCTAATATTCTGACACTGACGAGTGCCAGGAATCATTAGATTTGTAATAGTGACAGGAAAGGCATATTAGCAGCAAGAAGCAATCCTGGGACAAAATCTCTGAAGGCCCTGCCATTCAGATTTACTGACGGCAGCCATGCAACTGGTGTGCCATGTCCAGAAAACTTAGCCTTTCTTAGATGGTCCCTGACAAGGGACTGTTTGTTTGTTTGTTTGTTTGGAGCCAGGTCTCATTTGGCTGCCTCAGAACTCATTGTGTAGACTAGGAGAGTCTCAAACTTATAAAGATCTGCTTGCCTCTACCTGCCACTGCCTTAGCTGTGGTGGGATTAAAGGCATTCAGTACCATGCCTGGTGAAACCACACTTGAAGAAAATAATTTTTTGCATCATGTCTCACATTTACAAGTAACTTAATACATGCATTTATGGAACTGTGTCTAGGAGGGCTAGAGAGATAGCTCAGTGGAATAAAACTCTGCTTTTCCAGGGGACCTGGGTCCAATTCCCAGCACCCATATGGCAGCTCACAACTGTCTGTAACTCAAGTTCCAGGAGATCTGACACCTTCACAGAGACATGCATGCAGGAAAAGCACCAATGTACATAAAATAAAATATTAAAAAAAGCATAGCCAGCGAGCGCCAGGAGAAAGCTACCCTCCTAGGAGCGTGGAAAAGCCGTGAGTAGGGTTAAGGGGAGCACCACTGCTCACTGAGACCCGCCCAGAACCTGCTGGATACAGGGCCTGAGGAGAACTCGGAGACAGGAAACCTCTGAACCTTCCGGTTTCCATCTGTGGGTGGAGACCTCTGCCTGGGCCACCAGGGGTCTGTGCCTGGGGACCTCAGCCTGGGCCACAGGGCTCCAGGAGAGAGCTGGTATCCCAGGAGTGCTGACACACCTTTGAGCACAGGCAAAACCACCACTTCTGTTCAAACTCACTGGATTAAGAGGGACCCTTGCAGAGCCATCAGGACAAGCTGGGGACAAGATTCTTCTGGTTTCTTTCTGCACCCCAGAGCTGACCCTGTGCCACAGCTCTCCAAACCCAAACACCTCTCAGAGAGAGCTGGTCTTCAAGGAGTATTGACAAGGAGGCTTGCAGGAGGGACAAGCCACAACCAGACAGAGTAAGACCAGCTAACATCAGAGTTAACAAGATGGCAAAAGGCAAGGGTAAGAACATAAGGAACAGAAACCAAGGCTACTTGGCATCATCAGAACCCAGCTCTCCCACCACAGCAAGCCCTGGATACCACAACACACCAGAAAGCAAGACTCAGATTTAAAATCATTTCTCATGTTGATGATAGAAGACTTTAAGAAAGAAATGAATGAATAACACCCTTAAAGAAATACAAGAGAACAGAGATGAACAAGTAGAAGCCTTTAAAGAGGAAACACAAAAATCCATTAAAGAATTACAGGAAAATACAATCAAACAGGCGGAATATCAAGAAAACATAATCAAACAGACAAAGGAAATGCACAAAACTATCCAGGAGCTAAAAATAGAAATAGAAACAATAAAGAAATCACAAAGGGGTCCAGATGGGTTCACTGCAGAATTCTATCAGACCTTCAAAGAAGACCTAATACCAATACTCTTCAATCTATTCCACAAAATAGAAACAGAAGGAACACTACCCAACTCCTTCTATGAGGCCACAAACACACTGATACCAAAACCTCACAAAGACCCAACAAAGAAAGAAAACTTCAGGCCAATTTCTCTTATGAACATCGATGCAAAAATACTCAATAAAATTCTCGCAAACCGAATCCAAGAACACATCA
>CM052719.1:29125232-29213681 GCA_028551405.1 Uromys caudimaculatus
CTTCTGGAGGCTGGACCACCAACCAAAGAATACACATGGAGGGACCCATGGTTCGGACCACCTATGTGGCAGAGGAGGGCCTTGTTGGCCATCAGGGGGAGGAAAGGCCCTAGTAAAGGGGAATGTCAAGGTGGGAATATGGGAGTGCGTGCGCGAGTGGGTAGGAGGTGGAATTCCCTCATAGAGGCGGGGAGGGGGAAGGGGATAGGTGGTTTCCAAAGAGGAGACTTAGAAAGGGGGAAACATTGGAAATGTGAATAAAGTATCAAAAAATAATAAATAAATAAATAAATAAAATAAAAATATAAAAAAAAAAAACATGGAACCATGTCTAATGTTGATGGACGTAATATAGATTGTCAAATGGTCTCTTCTATTCTTGTCTTTTTGAACTACACTAGTAAATGTTCTGCAGCTTTGGGAGAGATGCTGAGAATGGATTACCAGGGCCTTGTACATTCTAAATACGCACCATGGCACACTGTTCCGTACCATGCCACATCATACCATACCATACCAAATTCCCAAGCCTAATCTGTGGACTTCTCATTTCATCATAACTTACAAATAGTTATATATTTCTTGAAATGCACTGTGATGCTAAAAACATTAACTTAGCACACCCAACCCTCCTGGTTGTAGAACTAAATATGTAAAAGTACTGTGATATTATGTGTATAAGTTTCCTTAAATTTCCCTTAACTTTTCAGACATTTCTAATCTCCAGCTGGCCTCAGAGAGATGAGCAAAGAACTTATCTCCTGGAACTAGATAGTCATGCAGAAACTTGTTTGTTACCCTAGACTACCAAGTCAGAATCTACATTGCCAGTAGATTTAGTAAGAGCATCTCTTATGTGTGTACATTAGATCCAGAGGTCTGTATTCAAGAAGGCATCCACCAAGCCTTGCATCATGGGAAACAGTTTGGAACAGGGGGTGTGTGATAATGGAACCAACAGTGACTAATTTGCTTGGTTTTATGTTTAACATAGTCTCATTGGTTTTTGTTTGTTTTTAAGGTATCAATGCTGTGGAAGAACGGAATAAGCTTCCAATTGGAAGGCACCATTGGCCAATTGTCCCTATATCCCTTTGGCTAAATATGCAAATTTTGTCTTCAGTGATGGAGATCAAACACAGCAGTATGAAGAATTTCAAGTAATCACCAAACTGATGCTTAAAACAGAACACTGTTTATTCCAATGTATAAACTTCTGTAACTAATACAAATTACTATTAACCTTTAAAAGTCATTAAAAGGGAACTATTTTCTGCCAAAAACTGAAAATAAGTTTATGGGCCAATTTTCATTCAGATATCAGGGTTGTACAATTTATCACATAATCCCATTATTCATTTAATACTGTTTTAGAAAGTTTAGGTTAATCTTAAGATTTAAAAAATTTCAAGTCTTGGTATCATGATAAGCTGTATTCGGGAGCAGGTAAGAAATCATCCTTCCTTGATTTTTTTTTTTTTCTGATGTGAAACTAGCTTCAGATGAGAGAGCTGCATTAACTATGAGTTCATTACGGAGGCCACGTAGACTACAGCTGAAGGTCATCCATCCGTTTGTGGAAGGCTTTCATTCTAGTTCTAGACTTTGTCTCCCATTGGAAAAGCCAAGTATGAACCTCAAGTTCACTGTTCCAAACAACTGGATAAACACTTTTGTCAGAATTAGTATGTTTTGACAAAAAACTTACATCAGAAATTTATTTTCTTGTCTTTTCATTTGAAATCAGAGGGAATATATGCTAATTCTTATGAAGATTGCCTGGTTTGGATGTTATCAAATCTGTTTTTTTAACTACTTGCTTGATGTTACTGTGAAATGGCTGAGTTTCTAAGCATTTCTGATGGATCAATGGATTATTCCTCTACCCACACCTGTATCATCTCTGTCTTTTCATCAAAACTATAATTGTCAATATATATTTTTCCTCAAATTCCCATCAAGATTAAATTATGCAAATCATTTAAAAATGTGGTAGTTTACCGTGAACTAAACCGTGTGCTGTTTAGAAATGCTGTTTAAGGTGAACTAAAGTAATGTGTTTGTTGATGCCAAAATGTTTGGCCTCAGTAAGTATACTCAGAAGCTCTTGTGCCTTGTATGCACTACTTACAAAAGTGAAAACATCTCATTTAAAACAAACCTGGGAAGTGAGTTTTTTAAATTAACCATTAGAATAGTAAGCTGTGCGGTTCCTTTGGTATTCATTTTGAGAATTTCAAGTAGATTAGTTTTTTTTTTTTAAAGCAGCTAAATAATTGACATAAGCAAGAATTCACTACAAACAGAAAGACCTGGAGAAAATAGAACAATGAAAGATCCTTGCGATTACTCACCCTTGCTAAAGCAGTTTTGGGTTTTTAGAATGTTTAGGGAGAACTAACGTCAGCATAGCTCATTGTGTGACCCACTTGGGTGCAGTTCTGTGGATGAAGGTGATGGCTGCTTTCACATATCTCAAGCGCGAGCATTTGATCTGACAATCTACTTCAAAAGACTCAGGGCATGAAGTATGCTTTCCCCTCTGTCTTTAAGCAAGTTTTGGTCATTTGTCATTACCAGAAGTGCCAGACTGGAGTTCATAGCTCCTGCTAGAAGTCTTTTGGGCAGCAGCATGTGGTGTATTTGAAGATCTATGAAGCAGATTTTCTGATAGCACAGTGCTCCCTTATCCATTTTTCAGGACAGGAGTCTATTAGGCATGTCCTTTTATCAAAGTGATAGTTGGTGGGGATGGGGGAGAGGTTACATTTTACCCTGCTATAATACTGTTATTTCTGCTCTCTTTAGGTCATTGATGTACTTATTTTAAATACTTAAGTCCATACACCTTAGAGTCAAAATGGAAAAAAATTTAAGAAATAAATTTTTTTTCAGTATGTTGCAATGGTTACTTCTGTTTCCATCCAGTTATTTAACCTTTGAAGTTTGTTGGTCATTTTGTTCTAACTTGTGGGATGAATGATTGGAATGACTGCATATCTCATCAGAAGTACACTGCCATCTTGCCTGAGTGAACAAGCATCATTGAATAAATAGGTCTGCATTCTGTACAGCATCTTAAACACTTCCCTTTAAAAGATGTAATGGCTTAAATAAGATTTGTACAGATACACACTCCAAAAGTCCTGATTTATGTTTAAAATGATAATTTCCATTTCCCTTGTTTTAAGACTCTATAGGAACAGGAGTTACGAAATCGTTCATTTAAAAATACTGAACAAATGTTTCATTTATTTACATTACATCTACTGCTATATTGTAGAGGAAGACTGGTTCGTTCGATGATAGCGCTTGCATCTGAACACACCAATGCTGTCTTCCAACATTCTTGGATTTCTTTCTGATATTCTCTAAAGAAGAATCTGTTTGAAATTGTCTTGGCACTGTCAATACCATTCAAGAGAGGCTTTTGATAATAGTTTACTGGAGCTACTACTGGAGATTCCATGCCAACAGTACAGTCCTAGCATGACTCCCTGGAGGTGATGAGAAGATGACGAATCAGCTGTTAGTAGTCAGGCAGTTCTGAGGACAACTGGAATAGACTGGAAAACTTAAAGTACATTGTAACTGTAGATGTCTATTGAAAATGATGTCAACTGTTTAACAACAACCTACCTCTGCTAAGGAAATCAGATGCAAAGAGTTTACTAACCAAGTTTATAGAAAGTAGCCTAACATGCAATTTACATTTTAAGGAAATATGGGAAAGACATTGTACCATTATGTCACAAACTAGTCATTTTTCCCGTTTTAAAATATGGGCAAACTAGTTGGCTGAGTCTGTAGTCTGTATTTATATTGTGTAAATATTTACTGGTGAAAGTAGTGGTTTTTGACACCTCAGTGAGTTTTTTTAAGCACAGAAGCATATACACAAATCAGTGAGGCAACTTATACTGTAAGGCATGGCAGTTTGCCCAAGGTAGCCTTTCCTTCTTCCCACCCAGAGTGTATTCCGATGGGCCAATATTTTGTACAAAGTGACAAAACTGAACAGTGATCTTACACACACACACACACACACACACACACACACACACACACACACACACACACACAAATAACGTGTCTGTCTGAAAGATCCCTTTGTGGAAACTCATACTTCTTAAGTAGTTCAAACCACGAACCCTTTCTTTGCAGGGGTGGATGTGTTATCTTGCAGTAGAGTCCTGGTTTGTAAACAGTGGGCATCACTGATGTGATGAACAAAGTGTTTCAGAGGCATTCCTGTGGATATAGACACAACTGAGAAGCACCTGTCAGCACAATGCAGGCTAGCAGGAGGTTCTGAAATGATCTGGGTATCTGTCCCCCTGGAATCTGAGATGTGAGTAGAGGATGCTTGGCCATCACAGAGCCACCACAGTCACAGCTCAGTCTCTAAGCCAAAGATTCCCTCCTCAGTAAACCCCTGCAGGGGTGGGGCAGGAAGGTAGGCTGATTGGTTGAGCTGCCTGCCAGTTATACAGAGCGCTTCCTGAGTCTTTACTCTTGTTGGGGTGATTTTGTTTGTTTGTTTGTTTTGTTATTGTTATGTTTGGTTTTTTGCTTGTTTTTTTCTTTTTATCAATGCAGATACTTCTGAGTTATCTCCCCATACTCCCGTTAGTAACCCTAATAAATACTCAGTATTCACGAAGTTGGACTTTGATATAGTCATTGTTTTGGTCTGTGCTGGGCTCCCTTTCTGGGATGAGTAGTTGTGTGTGTGTGTACTACCAGGAAGAGTCTCTCATGAAACAGAACTTCATTAATACTTAGTAATTTATTTGACATTAAAGGCACTTATTTAAATTGAGGAGGAAATAAATGCTCCAGAGTATAAAGACTAAATTAAAGAATGATCTCAGTTCCTATTGCCTTTACTCAGTTTTTAAAGCGATGCTTTCACAGGTTTTGATTAAATGTTTTGTTGTTGTATTTTTTCTATATTTTCTACCACTATTTATGGCTCCTTA
Organism: Uromys caudimaculatus; assembly: GCA_028551405.1. Classification (NCBI taxonomy): domain Eukaryota; kingdom Metazoa; phylum Chordata; class Mammalia; order Rodentia; family Muridae; genus Uromys; species Uromys caudimaculatus. The sequence goes on from CM052719.1 coordinate 29,130,215, forward strand.
GAATGCAAACTTAAAGAATCTTAACTAGCTTAATAAAACTTTTGCAACCAGGTAGTGGTGGCACATGCCCTTAATCCCAGCACTTGGGTGGCAGAGGCGGGTGGATCTCTGAGAGTTTGAGGCCAGCATGGTCTACAGAGCTGTAGAGGGTTAAATATAGCTCTATGCAGGTTAAAAGGCTTGAAGTGAATACCCTCAGGCAAGTGGAAAGGAAGGGATGAGCCCCCAGTGAATGTAGAGCCAACTAAGGCTCAGGCACAGAGCACAGGAATGTTTACTGTCTTTATTTGTAGGTATGCCGGTGATGCAAGACAGCCGCTGACAGTTAACAGTGTGAACGCAAAACTAGCAGCAGCAACAACAACAACAACACAACAAAAGCTGCTAATGAAATAGATCTCCATTCAAGAACTTAAGACTGAGGTCAACTGTGATGTAAAATACTGTATCCTGGGGTTCGTTCATTAGGGACTTCTTAAGGCTGCAATTAAAGGGAGCCCCATTTCTTGCCGTGGCACTGGAAAAGGGACCTTGTCTTTTGAAAGAGGAGCCCCATCAGGTTTAAACTTTCTCTTCTGATACAACATAGCTGGAGACTGTATTCACCAAATTACTGTGTGCCAAGAAGGATGGTATTGACTGGGGCTCTTCACAAAGCAAGTAAGGAGTAACTACAGAAAAGGTCATATGGTTCATTCATCTAAGAGGTACAGCCAGGAGCCAAAGATACAAATAAAAAGCAAAAACAAAACCCTATTTCTACAACTTACTGTAGGACAACTTATTTGCCTTTATGCTACATCTTGCATAAAACAGAATATAACAGAATAGCTAACACCATAGACAATTATCTCACACCAATCCAAACAAATGGAAACTTAGAATGAGTGTATAGGAAAATCCTATGATTATCTCTTAAGCTAACTCCTAAATTAAAAGAAATTGAAAGCCTAAAATGATGGATGATTTGCATAAACTCCTGCAGTCTGTCATATGCAAACGTCTCATATAAATTATACCCAGAAGTATAAGGCATAACACAAAGTATCTCCATTCAGGAGAAATAATCCATTCTTTTCCAACTTAATAAGTTATAAACTTATATATTCATCTTATGAAAGTCAGGTGCTTATTGTTTCTATTTATAATTTAATTCCACTTCAGATTGTTTACCTCAAGGGACAACCGCATTTGGTATTGCAGATAAAATAGCAAACAGGACATATAGGAGCCCCAGAGTTTTCTATAGCAGGGAGTCTACAAACTTTTTTTTTGTCAAAGGCTAGATAATATTTGGGGCTTTGTGAGGTAAAAGATGAAAACAAGGACATTACTCTGGTACTTATACAGGAGAAAAAAGTTTTTTCCCATTATTTATTTATTCACTTACATCCCAATGGCACCCCCCCTCCCCTTCTCCTCTGAGAAGGGGGAGGCCCCTCCTGGGTACCACCACACCCTGGCATGTCGGGAACCAACAGGCTTTGGCCTGACTAGTAGGCCTGAGTTTCAGTTTCCCAGACCCAGTGCCTCAGACTCCTCAGAAATCAGGTGACCAGCCTGAGGTTTTAGAGACATTCAGTTTGTCCCCACCTGTGGATTTAGGGAAATCTTGTGATATCAGGTTTTTTGCAACAATACATGACATCTGGCAGGAACGTTGACCTTCTGGAACTTCCCCGCCCCTGTAACTTCCCGCTTCTTTTGCTTTATATTTGGCTCAGAAATAAAGATTCTTTGGAATTTGATTGGATTACCGTCTTGCTCCCAAGGTATCTCTTGTCTCCTGTCTTCTTTCCTTTAACCGGCAGTTCCCTCCTCAGACTCTGGACGAGAGTCCCCCGGGAGGGCCCCTGCCCCCCCGGGAAGGATGGGACAGTTGACCCTTCGCACTGGCACATCAAGTCAATGCAAGACGAGGGCACATCCTTTCCTGCTGAGGCCAGACAAGGCAATTCATTTAGTGCAAAGGAATCCACAGGCAGGCAAAAGATTTAGGGACAGACCACATTCCAGTTGTCAGGGGACCAGCATGAAGACCAAGTTGCACATCTCTTACATGTGCCAGGAGCCTAGGTTCAGCCTGTGTATGTTCTTTGGTTGGTAATTCAGTCTTTGAGAACCCCCAAGGGTCCAGGAGAATTGACTTTGTTGGTCTTCCTGTGGAGGTCCTATTCCCTCCAGATCCCTCAATCCATCCCCGAACAGTTCAATAAGACTCCCTGAGTTCTGTCCAATGCTTGCCTATGGGTATCTGCATCTGTTTCAGTCAGCTGGTTGGAGCCTCTCAGAGGACAGTTATGCTAGGCATGAGTCTGCAAGTATAACAGAGTATCATTAATAGTGTCAGGGACTGGTGCTTGCCCATGGGATGGGTCTCAAGTTAGGCCAGTCATTAGTTGCCATTCCCTCAGTCTCTGCTCCATCTTTGTCCCTGCACTTCTTGTAGGCAGGACAGATTTTGGGTCAAAAATTTTGTGGGTGGGTTGGTGTCCTTATCCCTCCATTGGGAGTCCTGCCTGGCTACAAGAAGTGACCACTTCATGTCCCATATCCCCTACTTATAGGAGTCTCAGCTAAGTCACTCCCATCGATTCCTGGGAGCCTCCTTTATCCCAGGTCTCTGGCACATCCTAGAGATACCCCACCAACACCACCAGTAAATACTATGTAAGTTCTTTGTGGTCTGGGTTACCTCACTCGGGATGATATTTTCTAGTTCCATTCATTTGTTTGCAAATTTCATGATGTCCTTGTTTTTAATAGCTCAGCAGTATTCCATTGTGTAAATGAACCACATTTTCTTTATTTATTCTTTGGTTAAGGGGCATCTAAGTTGTTTCCAGTTTCTGGCTATTATGAATGAAGCTGCTATGAACATATGGAGCATGTGTCCTTGTGGTATGGTGGAGCATCTTTAGAGTATATGACCAGGTGTACTATAGCAGGGTTTTGAGGTAGAACTATTCCCAATTTTCTGAGAAACTGCCAGATTGATTTCCAGAGTGACTGTACAAGTTTGCACTCCCACCAGCAATGGAGGAGTGTTCCCCTTGCTCCACAGCATCGACACTATGTGCTGTCACTTGAGTTTTTGATCTTAGCCATTCTGATGTGTGTAAGGTAAAATCCCACAATTGTTTTGATTTTCATTTCCCTGATGACTAGGTTGAATATTTCTTTACATGTTCTCAGCTATTTGGGATTCCTCTGTTGCAAATTCTCTGTTTAGCAATGTATCTTTTTTTTTTTTTTAATTAGGTTTTTTGGTTTCCTCTGTTGCAAATTCTCTGTTTATCACTGTACCATATTTTTTTATTAGATTTTTTTGGTTTGTTGGTGTCTAACTTATTAAGTTCTTTATATATTTTGGATATTAGCCCTCTGTCAGATGTAAGGTTGGTGAAGATCTTTGTCCAATATGTAGGCAGCCATTTTTTTCCTATTGATGGTGTCCTTTGCTTTACAGAAGCTTTCCAGTTTCATGAGGTCCCAGTTATCAATTGTTGATTTTACTGCCTGAGCCATTGGTGTTCTGTTCAGGAAGTTTTACCAATACATTGGTACATTCTATACCTATGCATTCAAGGCTACTCCCCACATTCTCTTCTATTAGATTTAGTGTATCCGGTTTTATGGTGAAGTCTTTGATCCACTTGGACTTGAGTTTTATGCAGGGTGGTAAATGTGGATCTATTTGCATTCTTCTACATGCAGAAATCCAGTCAGATCCACACTATTTGTTGAAGATGCTTTCCTTTTTCCATTGTATGCTTTTGGTTTGTCAAAAATCAAGTGTCCGTATGTGTCTGGGTTTGTCTCTGGGTGTTTGATTTGATCCTACCAATCAACTTGTCTGTTTCTATACCAATACCAAGCAGTTTTTATCACTATTGCTCTGAGATGCAGCTTGAAATCAGGGATGGTGATATCTCCAGAAGTTCTTTTATGGTACAGGATTATTTTAGCTATCTTGGGTTTTTTGTTTTTCCATATGAAGTTGAAAATTGTTCTTTCAAGGTCTAAAAGAAATTGTGTTGGGAATTTTGTTGAGGATTGCAATAATCTGTAGATTGCTTTTGTTAAGACGGCCATTTTTATTATGTTAATCCTACTAATCCATGAACATGGGAGGTTTTTCCATCTTCTGATATCGTCTTCAATTTCTTTCTTCAGAGATTTGAAGTTCTTGTTATACTGGCCTTTCACTTGCTTGGTTAGAGTTACACCAAAGTATTATTTGTGGCGATTGTGAACGTGTTGTTTCCCAGATTTCTTTTTCAGCCTGTTATCATTTGTATATAGGAGAGCTACTGATTTTTTTTGAGTTCATTTTGTATTCAGCCACTTTGTTGAAGGCATTTATCAGCTGTAGGAGTTCTCTGGTAGAATTTTGAGGGTCATTTATATATACTATGTGTTTTATGTATAGTATGTATGCTTTTTCTGTCTTGTAAAAGGCTAGATAATAAATATTTGAGGCTTTGTGAGTGAAAAGATGAAAACAAGTATATTACTCTGGTACTTATACAGGACAAAAAAGATTTTAAAAGAATTTTTATTTTTTAAAAAAGGCTTGGGAGGTAGTTCAGCTGCTAAAAGCATGTGCTGATCAGTCATGAAGATCAGAATTCAATCCTAATACCAGTGATGTTGGCTCAATGCCTGGAACTGGAGCTCCAAAGTATCTGGTACTTTCTTCTGGTATTGGTAACACCCAAACACATGTGTACAAATGCTCACATGCAGATGTATCTATATAAATCTCTAAAATTAAGTAAGAGTGAAATTTTTAACACATTCAAAACATAATAAAGTAGAATTTGAGAGTGAATGCAATTTGGTCAACTTGGGCTTGTTTGTGTTCCCTATCATCAAAATTAATTCAATATATTAATCTAGAATGAGATTTTACTTATTTCTGAAATTTTTTCCTCCCCACAAATATGTACAAATACTATCAAACATGTCTGCTCCAAGCATGATTTTATTTATGCATATTAATCATTTTAAAGTCATTATGATATCCCATTAATCTTTCCTTGGTTTGTTTTTTAAGCATGCCATCTCATTTTATTCTCATTTTCAATAGACTAGAAGAAGCTCTTTAACGGTTAAGTGATCAGCTGTACACAGGACATGTAGATCACTTCCGAAACTCAGTGAATATCACAGAGAGGAGGTGGGAAGGACGTAAGCTGGAAAATAGGGTAAATGGCTGTGGAATACTTTTGGACATGACATAGCCATCCCAATCACAACCTTACAGCAGGTATAGAGAGCCTTATATCTTTTCATTTTTAGGTGTGTGTGTGTGTGTGTGTGTGTGTGTGTGTGTGTGTGTGTGTGTGTGCGCACTCACGAATGTGCCCGTGCTCGTGCACACCATGTGTGCCCTCTGTGAAGGTAGGAGGGCACCTTGGACTTAATCAAGACTGTGCATGTCAGCAGCATACATGGACCAGTCAGGGGCTCCCTACAGAACTATTTTGACTGATGGATTCTAGCAAGAGGGGCTGTCATTGTCTTTGGCTGTACTCACTGGTGATCCTATCAGGCTCATGGGTAGTTCCCAACCCATGGTCACACAGACAGCCCTGATTACGCTAGTCACAAAACAAAAACAATGTAAATGAGCAAAGGGGACTGCCTGACAGGAAGGAGCAGGATCTAAGCAAGAGAGGAGAAAGGGTAGGAGGCGAGAATAATCAGAAGGCAGTAAGTTGTTAAATTGTCTGTCTTAGTCAGGGTTTCTATTCCTGCACAAACAACATGACCAAGATGCAAGTTGGGGAGGAAAGGGTTTATTGAGCTTACACTTTTATGCTGCTGTTCATCACAAAAGGAAGTCAGGACTGGAACTCAGGTAGGTCAGGAAGCAGGAGCTGATGCAGAGGCCGTGGAGGGATGTCACTTACTGGCTTGCTTGCTTCTCCTGGCTTGCTCAGTCTGCTTTCTTATAGAACCCAAGACTACCAGCCCACAGATGGTACCACTCACAAGGGGCCCTCCCCCCTTGATCACTAATTGAGAAAATGCCTTACTGCTGGATCTCATGGAGGCATTTTCTCAACTGAAACTCCTTTCTCTGTGATAACTTCAGTTTGTGTCAAGTTGACACACAAAGCTAGCCAGTACATTGTCAAAGGGCATTTAAAAAACATTTATTCATTTTACATTTTTAAGTATTTTTTCCCTGCTTGTCTATGTTCACCACATGTGTGCTTGGTGTCTGCAGACATTAAAAAAAGGATCTTCTGCTGAATCTCCTGGAACTGGAGTTTCAGATGATGGTGAACCACCATGTGGATACTCGGAAATAAACCCAGGTCTTCTGCAAGAGCAACAAGTGCTCTTAACCACTGAGCCATCTCTACAGGTCCAATCAAAGAACACATTTAATAACAGCTATAAAAAAATAAAAACTTTAAAAACTCAATTGAAGTTAAATGGATTTTGAAATACAATTTTCATTGTACTTTGCATCAAAATAAAGAAGGTGAAGAACCAAGGAAAAACATTTCCAATAAGAATTTGTAACAAAAGGAGATTTAATTTTTCTGACTTAATTCTATCTATCTATCTATCTATCTATCTATCTATCTATCTATCTATCTAGGTTTTCAGGACAGGGTTTGGATTCACAGAGATTCACCTGCCTCTGCCTCCTGAGTGCTGGGATTAAAGACATATGCCACCACCACTTGGATTTTAAAAATATTTTTATTGTATGAAGGTTTTATCTATGTGTATGTCTATTTGCCCATGTGTACCTGGTCCCTGTGGAGATTAGAAGAGGTCATCAGCTCCCCTGGTACAGTTACACGTGTTTGGGAACCATTCTGTGGGGGCTGGGAGTTAAACTTGGGTCTTATTCAAGAACAGCCAGTGTTCTTAACCACTGAGCCATCTCTCTGGCCTTTAAAATCTTCTTTTTTTTTTTTTTTTTTTTTTTAAGATTTATTTATTATATGTACATACACTGTAGCTATCTTCAGACACTTTTTCTTCTCGCTCTGGCCCCACCCGCTCACTCTAGCTGTCTTCAGACACCCCCAGAAGAGGGCCTCAGATCTCATTATGGTTGTGAGCCATTATGTGGTTACTGGGATTTGAACTCACGACCTTCGGAAGAGCAGTCGGCACTCTTAACCGCTGAACCATCTCTCCAGCCCAATATCTTTTAATTTTTTTCGGCACGTGTCCCTGTGTGTGTGTGTGTGTGTGTGTGTGTGTGTGTGCGTGTGTGTGTGTGTGTGTGTGTGTGCGTGTGTGCCTGTGTGTGTGTCCCTCTGTGTGTGTGTGTGTGTGTGTGTGTGTGTGTGTGTGTGTGTGTGTGTGTGTGTGCGCGCGCGCGCATGCACCCACCATGTCATCTGTGAAGGTAAGAGAGTACCTTTTCAGAGTTGCTCCTACCTTCCAACTTGAAGCGGGGTCTCCTGTTTCTGCTGCTGCTCCTCTATACTCCGATGTACTACTGCTGAGCTCCTGGGGGTTCTGTCTTGTCCCCATATCGTTGTAGGAATGCTGGGATTGCAAATGCATGCTTTAGGTCGAGCGTTTTACATGGATCCCAGGGATTAAACTCTAGTCATCAGGCCTACATACCTAATACTTTTACCCACTGAGCCATTTCTTCCAGCCCTCATTTAAACTTTAATAATACCTAACGTATGAAACAACTTGGAATGCTTCTGATTTAAAAGTTAATTTTTGCTGAAAACTTCACACAGTAAAGGTGTTGTTTTGCTTCGTAATTTTAGAGCAAATTTGTTAAGGAACGCTGTCAAACTTACAATAAAAGCCAATAGCCAAAGCTGCTGTCCCAATAATTGACTGAGGACAGTTCTCATTTAGAAAAATTTCTGTTAACTCTAGGTTTAAAAACTACCATAAAAATCCTGGTGTGGTCATGCATACCTTTCATCCCTGAACTCAGAGGATAAGAGGGAGGGGGATCTCTTTGAGTACATAGTGAGTTTTGAGGTTAGCCATAATTACATAGTAAAACTTTGGACTTTTTTTTTTTGTTTTTCTTTGAGACAGCTTTTCTCTGTGTAGCCCTGGCTATTCTGGATTTTGCTCTGTAGTCCAGGCTGGCCCCAAACTCAGAGATACACCTGGCTCTGCCTCCCACTGTTGGGATTAAAGGTACGTGCCACCACGGCCAGACTGAGACCATGTTTTGAAAAAAAGAAGAAAACAATAAAAGTTAACATTGAATTAAACATGGTAAAAGTTGAATTAGATTTTTTTGCTTGTCTCAAACTTGTAAGAGGCAGGATAACTACAAGTTTTAGGTCTGGTCTAAATAAAAAGTTCAAGGTCAGTCAGCACTACATAGCAAGAGTAGGCCCCGAGGAACCATGAAAACAGATTTTTCTGCTTGTCTCAAAACTTCATAGAACCAGTGGACAAGCTCATGAAAGTCAATGAAGTGAACTGTTGACAGTAACAGTTCCTTCAAGCATACTTCTCTGTGAAGTACCCATTGATGAATGAGAAATTGAACACTTGTATGTTATAAACACCTAATGTTTCACAAGTTTTATAAGTCTGGCCAATTAAAACATTTTCTGCTTACCTTTATCATCAATTGTAGTTCCTGTAACATCTGGCTCATTAAATGCAAAAGAAATGTATTCCAGATCATTTGATGTTGCTTCCAATGTCTTCTTTAGTCCTCAAGCACCTGCTACCCAAAGGTCTGCTGTTTCTCTGGACACTTTACTTCAAACAATCAAGCAGAACATGGTGAATGAGTTCTTTTGACCAACTTGTAAAGATGCTTTGATTGCAGGTTATTTTCATTTTTCATTTTCATGAAATTATGTTGACAGGATAACTCATAAGATTCTAATTCTCTTGTTGCTTTCTTCTAAGTGGGGAACACTGTTAAGAGATATTCTAGAAATGTAAACACACTGTATTTGCCAAATTAGTATCACAGCATCATAATAAATGTGTACACTGGATAATCCATTAGGAAGATAGCACTCCTCCTGACTTCTGGCTATGTGTAAATTCATTAGGAATACTTTTAGAGAGTTTCTGAAGTAGCCTGCTTAAACAAGATCATCACAGGAAGCATTTGCTAAAGTCCTCATATCCAAGCACTCACAAGGGCTAGAGAGTGTATGGTCTGAGTTGACCCAGAAACTGCTTGAACACGCAAACATGTAGAGACAGACACTTTAAAGACAATCAGCAGTTAAGAGTACTGGCTGCTCTTCTGGAGGACCTGGGCCTGATTACCAACACCTACATGATGCCCCATGACTGTGACTCCAGGCCCAGGGGATCAGATTCATTCTTTTCATGCTTCCATAGGCATCAAGCACACATGTGGTACACACACACACACACACACACACACACACACACACACACACACACACACATGTAAAATAAAAACCAAGCAAATACTAGGATAATAGTGATGATGTCTTGAGAGCCTATCATGAATATACATAAAAAAATAAAGCCACCCCCTCCCAAAAAAGTTATGCTCTCAAGTACCTGAAAGCACATGCAAATTGCAAATGTCCTATTTTGACATAATGGGCGGGTACTAGAAAAAATACCACGGTATAGTTTCAATGCATGTGGCACTCCAAATGCTGTCCAATTACTGCCAGCAGAGTAAGGTCATGTACATCATAGGCAGCTTCTGCAGTAGCAACCCAACTTTCCTACTGTCAAGTAAAATAGCCATGAACAACCCATGGATGATTAATGTGGCTCAATTTCAGTAAACCTTTCATTTATGGACTAGCAAGATGGCTTAGTGATTAAGAGCACTGGCCGCTTTCCCAGAAGACTTGGGTTTTATTCCCAGTTTACACACAGTAGCTCATAATCACAAGTAATCTCAGAGGCCCCAAAGCCCTCTTCGGATCTCTCCAAGCACCAGGCTCGCACCTGGTACTTATGCATACATTCAGTCAATACATTCATTTACATATACTAAAATAAATCTAAACAAATCCTTCGTTTATGGATACTGAAACTGGAATTTCACGTAATTTTCATGTCAGGACATGTTCTGCAGTCCAACCATTAAAAACTAAAAACCATTCTCAGTTTGCAGGACACAAAAGTACAGCAGACCACCTTATAGACCAGTTTAACCTTTCTTCTGTAAAGAGTACTGATTCCAGATGAATGGATTAAATGTATTCAAAGCTGAGATATAGTAAGGTTTTAACAGTCCTGAGTTAAAGTTGTTACTACTTCTAGAGAAGAAAGCCCAATAGATACAAATCAGGAAACTTAGCAACATAAGCTATGGAACAAGCTGTTCCAGTTTGAGAGGAAGATCAAAAAGAAACCATAGAATACTGCTTCATCTTGAATTTTCAAAATAAGTCATAGTAAGGTTGTGCTAAATCTACTTAGTTTATAAGTCTTACAAAAGCCAAAGGCAGAAAGATCCCCTTCTATCCTTTCTGGAGGTTACAGAGGATCGAAGCCAGGGTTTTCTGCTCTTATCAAACTCACAATCAGTATCTCCCCATTGCTAGGTGTTCCTGGGGAGAAATAAGCATTTAGTCCTCCTAGGGTGCCAAGGTCAAACCAAGGCATGATTCTGCTCACCTTCACTCTGAGGAAACAATGAGTTTGTGGAGTTTCCTTACAGAGCATCAAGTGAGGGTTACTAGCAATGGCATGGCTACTCCTCCTTGCAACAGTTGTAACCAGAAAGCTTTTACCAACAGGGAGGAGGGCTTCTCCTTATCTGTATTAATTCAAGTTTCCCCTATTCTTCGAGGTCTATAACTTCTAGCCTATCCCAGGATGTGTACAATTAAGGAAAAGCTGTGCAATGGTAGAGTGTCTGGTACTCAAGTGAGGCTATTTTGGCCCTCTCCATCCTACCTTGACAGGATGTAATCAGATAAAAAGCCCAGCTGGGAAGATCCTTTTCCAAGGAAGTGCAGCCAAACTCACCAAGATAGTGGATGCCTCAGGACAGTCACTCACAACAGCAGGATTATAGATGTGAGCGATACCCAGAGACTTTTAATTTATTTCAGTCAGGTACTTACAAAGAGCAAGAAAAAGAAATACAGTTGGCACAAAGGGTTCAGAACACCTTACTTTATGGCCCAGGCTCTAGGCTGGAGATTTGATTTATGGACCAGCTGGCCTTTACTGGAACTTTGAACACAAACAAAACCAGATCAATCTATTGAAAAAATAAACACACACACACACACACACACACACACACACACACACACACACCCCTACAGCTAGTGAAGCATGACCAAGTCCTGTTACCCAAAGAAAATGGCTCAAGTATACAACACTTCTAAATAAGTGCTTCAAAACCAAAGTCACCAGTCACAAATATATAGGAAAACATTTTTGAAGCCTTTATTTACAAAAGCTTTAAAAACAAATAATACCCTCTGTTTTGCAAATAATGTTTAGTTTAAAAAGGACCGCCCAGGTACAGCATTTTCGCATCATGTATACAGAATGTACAAGGGAAATGAACTATGTTGCTAACAGTTGGAGACTTGCTAATATTATTGATTGAAGTGTAGATAACACACATTACAACTTGTAGTCCATGACTTCAAGGTAGAGTTAATGTTCACCAAAATCTTCCAACACATGCTCTGGTCTGGTCACATATTCTGCATGGCTAAATATTTCACAGTCTCTTGTCAATATATATATAAAATAGATTGCAAAGATATACACAAAAAAATAAACAAGCATTACACTCCTCAGGTAATTTTATTAGCTATATATGTGTGTATTTATATATATATTTTGCATTTTGTTGTTTTGCACCAAATCTCTCCATTATTTATTTTTGTAGCATTTATGAAATCACATTTTTTTTTGTATTTTTAATTTGATATAAAATGTATCTAAAGACCTGTTATCTTTGGACTTTAATGAAATTGATTTGTGTAGTCAACAAATCAAGAACATCATAAATACGTTTATAAAATAAAACATTAAGGGTAAAAGTGATGGAATAAAAGGAAGCCGATCAAGGGAGGTGTTGCTGTCATAAAACTGTAGCTCCAACATCTTAAAGGCCAGCTTTCTGGCAGATAGTAAACATCCAATCACAAGGGCTTCTCCCTGGAGGGTGTAAGGCTGGTTACATAGCAGCCTATGCATGCCAATTAGAAACCAGCAGACATGAGATGTGTTTGGAAGGCTAAAACACTGCACACACAAACAGTAGTTACTAGGCTCTTCAGTAGTCCTTGTCTTTTTCTGTTAGTCCTGCTGAATCAACAATTTGAACAATGCACATGCTGTACTCTGAATGTCAAAAACAAGCAAATACTGTAAAAAGGTGGTGTATGGTCATTTTTCTAGCTAAGAGCAAGAAAAAAAAAATCACAATTTCTGATAAAATAGAGGATTGAAATCACTCTCTAAAGTGCAAACTTGATGGTCCACAATCTTAAATACCTATAAGTATTGCAGAATAGGAGGAGAGGCATGGAAGAGGGAAATAAATTACAGTCAATGCTAGTTAATTTAGGAAAAGGGAAAAACAAAACCAAGCTCAAGTAGGCAAAGTTTATCAAATTATTCAGTAATGTAGCTTTGTCACACAAGCTTGATAAGAAGTGTATTAAATTAAGGCCAGATTTAACCTGAATATACTTTAATTTATTAAGATCATAGCTAAGAAAGGCCATACTTATTACTGAAAGCAGAAAAGAAGGGCTACAAAAGGAGGGGGAGGTATTGCCTATTATTTAAAGGATGATAAAACCTATATACAAGCATGTGTGTAACTGTATAAAATAAAAACAGGAGGACTGTTTGCTGTCATGACTGCTTGCCGGCCTCCTCTTCATATGCGTTCCCAGTGCCGTTCTGTGCATAGGACGAGCCCGAACCCAGGCCGTATAAGTGACCACAGTACTTGGCATCATCAATGTGATCTTCAAAGAACATCTAAAAAGAAAATTTTGAAAGAAAAGAAATCATTTTAAGCAAATTATACCACCTGTGGTTTACATCTCAGCACTGTAACTGCTATTAACTAGGTATAACAACTCTTTCTGTGATGCCCCTTTGAGAAGCTATACTGCATATTTAGTGAATAAGACTGCCTGTTACCCTTAACTACAGGCCTAAATAAAGGACACTTTTAAAAAGCAAAAAGCTTTCTCTCATTAACATTTACCTCATTTTAATGAGAATTTATGAGCATAAAAACATGGCAGACATTTTCATTTCTTTAATATAACAAACTAAGCAGAATCAGGGAAATAATGGCAGAAGGGGAGGGGACGTCCTACCATTTGAAGTTGTCTTAATTCTATGTGCAAGGCTAAACTGACTAAAATTAAGCAAATCCTAAACATGTTATAGACAATAAACACCTGAACATTCTCACTACATTACTGTCCTTGAAGAAACCAAGGAAAATAAAGATAACAAATTGATGCCAGAAAACAACCATTAACTAGCCATAAGACATTTTTAAAATAAAAATTCAAAAGGTCATTCTATATTGAAACTAAACAATTTACTTGTATGAGTGGACAATTCAAGTAACTTCTGAATTGATACTACCTGGCAAAACAGATCAAATGTTTTCTATCAATAGCATGCTTCTACCAAAAGAATATACTCAAAATAATTCCACTGCAAGTATTTTATAAAAATGTGTTTCTATAGGCACATTTTATATATATTTGTACCATTTGTACCAAACCAAAATAGGGGACACACACAAACACAAACATACACACGTACAAAAATAGGATATATATGTGTGTATGTATATATGTGTGTATACAATTAAAATATTTTTATTATCAGCAATGAGGTAACCACGACATCTATCACCTAGTTATCTATCCTAAATACACTCAGTTCTACGACATACCATCCTTCCACTCCTAACAATTTTATACTTAAAGTACTTAATGGGGGAGTTCCTGATATGGTTTTTGATTCAACTATGTATCAGACTTCAGATTTAATTAATTCCTATAATTCAAAAAGCCCTTTAAGACTTAGTAAAAACTGTAAGCTCTACTTTATAAAACCTTCAAAGCAATAAAGAATGACATGAGCAAATCTATTTTCACCATCAGGTTCAAGAAAGAGAAGGTAAGATTCCCTGATTCAGAAGGGCACCAATGGGGCCTAAGAAAGGCCTCTAGACCTTCCTCACTATTGACATTTTAGCTTAAAGTTACTAGCCTCTGCTCTGTCACCTGAAAACAGTATGTTCATATGTACATGCTTTCTACAATCACAGAATTTCTTACTGTATAAACAACATATTTCAGTAGAATAAACAAGATTTCTTTTATTCTCTAAAGAATTTGTTCTATTTCCTTTTGAGTTACATTTCAGGAGGACTTATTTAACACTTTCATTCAAATGTGGTGGATGTAACTTATATAGTACCTCTATTTATATCTTCACTTAGTAGGTTCTTAATGCCCAAAACTTTTGTCATCAGACTTTTAACGTTCTCTACCTAACAACCAAGAAAAAGGCACTGATGTCTTCATACTTCTCTCATCTTGAAAAAGGCCATTCCTGTAAGCAGTGAGTCAGATCCTGCCTGGTGCTGAGGTCCTATCCGCTCCAGTTCTAACTGCTCGGCAACTTCCTGTAATCCACCCTAGAAGGGAGAAAAGCTGCTTATCAAAGAGAAGATGTTGGGACTGGAATTCACAATTATAAATTTAGACACTGACAAAAATATGAATAAATCTTTAATATGTAAAGATTAACCTTGTGAAGATGGCAAGGAGCTTGATAAAATATGAATTAATCATATATTTGTGGACTATAAAAGCCTTTTTTACCAGAATAAGAAATTCTAATAGGAAAATTTTATCTTAATTATACATTTTAAGGCATGTGACAAGCATGCCTTTACAATTTTCCAGGGATATGGAGGAAGTAAATCATATTCAGGACAGTAGTAATAAGCCACACTCAGTATATTGAACCATCAATCATTAAACTTTTGCCCAGCAACTGTTTCTGGCTAAGAGCAATGTGGGCACTATGCATCCATCACTAGCAGCCGCTTGTAACACAGCGGAAGAGTAGGTCTGCATGATTGGCAGCACCTTATCGCTAGCATACACTTTTAATGTGAGCAGCTCACACAGCACACAATAAAATACTCGATATTTTTAGGCATTTCTCAGATATAGATGAGTAAAAAAATTAGGACTCTGTTTCTGAAAACTATTACTGTACCAAGCTGTCAATTAAAAAAACAAAACCCAAAACTTCCAGAGCCAGATGGAGACCTAAAGACTTAGATTCTCAGTATGCCACCCGTCGTGTAAGTAGTCAGAATACTCTGCTGGAGTTCACTTATGAGGAAATCTCAAATGACACAGACTTCTACTTTCGGCTGACAGTCATGAGACAATCTTGCAAGGAACTTCTCCTAGTTATATAGCACCACACCTACATCAGAGGCAAACAACCTGTGTCCTACAATTCTCAGTTAATTGTTGAAATCTAAGCTTCCACATTCAATTCCTCTATTCGTGCTTAAGAAAAACTGTTACATTCCTTCCATCTCCTGAAGCAAAGCTCTGTCTGTACTTTTCTAAACCTAGATAGAGAAAACTTGACCAATCTTGGTTTTACTGAAGAAAGGGAAAATATTGGCTATAAATATACTTGTTTCCTTAGTTATAACTTAAATATCACACCAAAATCCAGCAACTTAAACCCACTCACTGTATTGCCAGGGATCTGTGCCAACTCAGGTGAATTTGCTCTTAAGCCAAAGTAGTACTTTTCTTTAATCAGGAAACATTTGTTTGATAAAATAAATGTTCAAAGGTTAAAAATAAATGGTTACATATGTTAAGTAGTATCAGAATAAGCTACTGTCTATATAGAACCTACACATTTACTATATAGTACTTATACCTAACCAGTTTTAGCTCTGTAAATAATAACATTATACTTCAACAAGAAAGAATAAAGAAGAGTCTCTAATCAGGACAATCTGAAGGTAAACCATGTTAGAACACTATTGAATGTCTCTGCCCACTGCTGGCCAACACCAATCTGTATCTTTATGATAGTTCTGTGTGCTGGGACTGTGAGAACCTCTGTACTGGGCCCAGTTAGTGAGCTACACCTCACACTTTCGTTTCAGTTCACGATCCTCAATCTGGCAACAATAACAAAAACCTGGCCCTTAGCTTGACTTTTGTTAAAAATTTATTCTGGGGGCTAAAGAGTTGGCTCAGCAGCTAAGAGCACTGCTGTTGTGGAGGACCAAGTTTCAGTTCCCAGCACCCACTAGGTGACTCACAAGTACCCATAACTTCAGTTCCAGAGGGTCTGACGCTCTCTTTTAGCCTCTGCTACCTCTTATTATAAACTTCCACAGGAATGTGTGTGTGTGTGTGTGTGTGTGTGTGTGTGTGTGTGTATCTTAAATATATTTAATGAAATTAATATATTAATCGGCCTTACTCTGGGCTAGAAAGATGGCTCAGCAGGTAAGAGCACTTGCTGTTCTTGCAGAGGACTCAGGTCAGCCCAAGCACAACATGGTGGTTCACAACCATCTATAACTACAATTCTAGGGGATTGGATGCCCTCTTCTGACCTCCTCAGACAGCAGGCACATATTTGGTGCATGGACATACATGCAAGCAGAATACCCATATACATAAAATAAAATTTAAAAAAATCTACAACAAAACAAAAATCCAACCAAGCAAAACACAAACCCAAAACCTTATCCTGTCAAGATAAATACTGCAGCTTTGAAGAGGGACTGTCTATACGTTACTATTTAAGAACAAGAGGATCAGATAATTTAACTGCATTTAACGTAACTTTTAAAACATGGTTTCAAACATTCAGGCCTAAGATAGTATAAAACTTACTTGATCTAACTCAGTGCTTCTCAACCTCCTAATGCTGCACTCTTTAATACAGCTGTGTTGTGGTGACCCCCAACCATAACACTATTTTCATTGCTTCTTCATAACTGTGATTCTACTGTTATGAATCGTAATGTAAATATCTTTTTCCAATGAGCTTAATCGACCCCTGTGAAAGGGTTGTTCAACCTCCAGGTTGAGAACCACTGGTCTAACTAATGTGCTGGTTCCAGATAAAATCATCTGAAGCCTTACTTTGAGGTTTTTGCAGCTCTTCATGAGGTACTTCACATCATAAATGACAGGAAAAAATAATCGAAGGATCTCAAAGAAATCAAGTTCTTCTTCAGGCAAGTTAGAGTTGGTCAGAATTTTGATTAAATAGCCAAAGTCATAACCACTAATAAAAAGATTTAAAAAATTACAGAAAAAATACATTAATACCATACAATGAAAGAAATTAGTTTTTCAAATAGAAAATTAAACAAGTCATGGTATAGGCAAAAGGATTAACAACAATGTGCACACAGGAACAATGAAAAGAAACACATTCATAACTACAATGCAGACATTGATCACTCAGCATCCTAAACACATGATATTATCAATTTAACTCTACAGTCACTAAAATAACATTTTTCTGATAAGAAAAATCTGGGCTGGGGAGACGCTGTTCAAACATGAGTACTTAATTTTGATCCCCAACACCCAAGTAAAAGCTGAGTGTTATGTCAGCCCCACACACATGTAAGTGTGTGTAAGATAGGTTCCGTAAGGTCACTGCCGCAATGAATGGGAAGGCAGATGAAAAATGTTATAAGCCAGCAAGACTTAACATTTCAAAGGCAAAAATCATGTAAAACCTTGTCACCATTTACATGAGATGGTGACACTTTCTAATTTCAAAGAATAAATCCCTAACCGAGTATTTCATTTCCACTAAGTGACTGTATTAGGATGTACATTTTCTCAAATGTTGTTTCTATGTCAGTATAACTCTTCAAGAGAGAGTTATCAATGGAAAAGTTAACTAGGACAGGTAGGAACTAAGAACGGGTTTTAATACAACACAATCTCCTGCTGCCTCCCACTGAGATCACACACCCTTATGACTACTCTTTCCACAGCTGCCTAACTCCCTCCACTCCTGAACTCCTTCAACAGGACTTTCTGTGAAGGGGCTGTGACAGCAAGCCTTCCCTGAAGTGCCCAATTCCCAGAGATCTCTATATAGACAAATATTTGCTGGTACTGCCTTTAGGTACATGGATTTTCTCCACTGGTTTAAAGGAAAGGAATTACAGCTATAAAATATCTTTTTCTTACCTATGAGTTGAACTCATATTTGGCAAATGACCTTACTGAATTATCTTTTGGAGGGCATACAAAATAAACTTTTATTTGATGTTTATTATTTTACTTATAATTTGAAAGAGGAGAAGTTTTACCATAGAAGAAATTTGGTACACATACCCAAAAGCAAAAACTTAAATTAGTTGGCAAGGAAGTGACCTTGCTAGTTACTTAAAATATAGCAATATGGCTTTGCTTACTTCTAATAAAATACTACAGTTTAGAACACACACACATATTTTTTGTTTGTTTGTTTGGTTTGGTTTGGTTTTTTTTTTGGACAGAGCTTCATTATATAGCTCTGGCTAGGCTGGAAGTTACTATGGAGACTAGGATGGCTGTGGATTCAAGAGATCTACCTGCTTCTGTCTCCCAAGTACCAGGACTGGAAGAATTTATAATTAAAATAAGTAAGAATAGACTGATTAGAATTGGAAACAGTATCTTTCATGTTTAATGGACTAATTTTCTAGCTTGTTAAATATTTAAATCTACCACATGCTAATCTAGACTAAAAACTTGAAGAAAACACAAACCCTGCTTGGTTTTGATTACCTTGCTATAATCCCCCTACCTATAACTACAATCGTTCCGGTTTTGTTTTGTTTTTTGGAGGAGGTTTTTAGTTTCTGTTTCTTTGAGAAAAAGTCTGATGTGTAGCCCAGACTGGCCTAGAGCTTATTCTATAGATAATTCTATAGATTGGATTGGATTGGATTGGATTGGATTGGATCTCTTACGGAGACCTTCCCGCCTCTGCCTCTAGAGCACTGGCGTTAAAGACATGGGTCACTGTGCCAGGCACCATTGTGGTTTTTAAAAATCTAAGAACACAGACAGAAACCTTGCTATCAGATAGACTAATTAATTAATTAAAAAACCCCAATAACATCAAAAGTAACTTTTAGTTACAGAACTGCCAAATCATTTGACTTGCACAGAAAAACATTTTTTCACACTTGTGAGTTGACTTTTACAAAAGTGAATTAACTTCCTTGTAGAAATTCTCAATTATCCAGTTTTATTTTTATAATAATAAAGAATTAAACACCATTACATACAGAGTATATAAAATACGAGATGCTTTAAGTAGGTTGTAACTGACCATGAGAAAAATCTACAAGACATTTTTTTCTAAAGCTAGCCTTCCCAATCACCTCATCAAAACAAAAACAAAAACAAAGCAAAACAAAACAAACAAAAACCAAAACCAAAAAAACCTCCTAAATATCCATTCTTGACCTTGTCTTTGTCAGTTACTCTTCGTAACAATTATTACATAACGTACTAGAAATTAGGTCATCATAACAGTGTTGATTTACCTTTAGCAGAATGAAAAGTACATGGGAAGGAAGATTTTAGTCTGTTGTGTTCAATTTAGAATCTTAGCACAGTGAAAGTACCACGGAGTTTTTTAAAAAAGGAATGCCTTCCTTTATATAAACATAAAATCTAAAACTTAAAAAAATGGTTAAGGAGGAAGGGTGACACAAGTCTTCAGTAGCTTTGCCAGATTTTAAGGAAAGTTGGTCCTAGTTCAGATTCTTTTCACTAAGCACCATAACCTCTCACAGGCTAAAACAATGCCTTGTTAAAAGGTAAAGTAAACAACACTGTTCTCAGTGAGGTATTAGATAGACTCGTGGCAGTTAATTCTTTGTAGAACTAAGCAAATAACTGCTGATACAGTGACCCAAACAGGCACAAGGCAGATATAGGATGGAAGCACACTGCAACCTCTTTTGTTTTATTTTTTTACCTATGAAATGATAACCATTTGACCCCTTCACAAAGAACCACTCCTGAAGTCATAAGAAGTTCTGCAAAATATTGGGTCTCAATTCCTTCCTCCTCGTGTTTTTTAAACTGGATACCAGATGTTGTTAGTAGCTCTATAGAGTCCTGAGCATACATGTCTTCCCTGGCAGGAGAGAGAAAAAAAAATGTTCAAAATTCCCATTAAACAGTTGTTCTCCACTTATGCCTACAACTACAGCACAGAAACAAGACAGAGGATTGGTTATATATCCAACCATTCAAATGCTTCACAATGATCAAGAAAAATAAAATGTAAAGTATCCAAAAAGTAAATAATCATTCAAAATAGTCCAATGGTGAGTTAACCCTTACCATCAACTCAATTTCATCAGCTTCTAAACATTACATAAATTTCACTGGTCTTAAAAAGGGTCTTTTACTCACCAGAGGCTACCACAGACATGTTCTTTTCAGTCTCTGCAGCTATTTCAGTGCTGCCAGATGGAGCTGTAGCCACAGCCATGAGGGGTTTTGCACACCTCTCATGCTCTCAGCAGAACCGGAAAGGAGACACCAAGTGGCCAATATCTCTTGTGGCTGAGTTAAACTACACTCCATCTTTTAAAAAAAGGAGATGCCTCCTCTGACAAATGAGGAACCTTTCAGTGGGTCTAGTAAGCAGTGAACTGTTCAGAATTAAAGACTCAGTTATGACATCATTTCTTCTTCCAGCAATCACATACCTACATTAGAGGTAAATACAATCCTAGACGACTACCTTAAAGCAAGCCAGGAACCTGACTATAAACCAGCATTTCAAATTTTTACTTAAACCACACAAAAAGCCACCTATAATTTCTAAGCACAAATATGTTAAGTATTATATTAAAAGGTTGAAGACTCATGACAAAGTATCTTGTGGATTTACCATTTATTTTTGACTTTTTGTTAACCTTAACATTAGTTTCTACCATTAGCAGAAGAAAATTTCTATGGAAGACTTCAATAAAACTAACAAAACCAAAATGAATGTTTGACTTTGACCAAATGTATTTTTGCTGTTTATTCTCTGGAAATCAATTTCAAAGGTCAGTTTTAGTTCTCATACTGTCAGGAACTAAATGACAAGAATTGAAACATTTAGCTGGGCAGTGGTGGTGCACGCCTTTAATCCAGCACTTGGGAGACAGAGGCAGGTGGATTTCTGAGTTCAAGACCAGCCTGGTCTACAGAGTGAGTTCCAGGACAACCAGGGCTGTACAAAGAAACCCTGTCTCAAAAAACAAAAAAAAAAAAAAAAAAAAAAAAAAAGAATTGAAACATTTAAAAACAGAGAAGAGCCACAATCATCACTTTACATCATGCTTTCTCTTGAAAAATCCTATAGGAAAGATATCAGAATAAATTCAATGCAGCTCCCACCGCCCCTAGTTAAATATTTCATTATATTAAAAATATGTCCCTTAAACGAGGTCCTTGGGCTCTCACTGAGGCTTGTTTAAACACATTTAACCAATCAAGAATACAACGGACTGTTCTCCAGGCTCATGTTGCTCTTACCCACATGCTCAACTTTTTTTTATTATAGTCAACATTATGTAACCATTACTAAATTAAGTAATACATCAGTGAGGTAGGACAGTAAGTCTTGTTGCATCTAAGTCATTATTTCCCAAACTTGCCCAATGATAATAACCACCAGGGGAACTTACCAAAAATATGGATTCCCAGGTCCCAATGCAGTCCCAGACCTATTGAATCATAGTTCCCAGGTGAGAGACCTGGAGGAGTACCTTGGTATTTTATAATAAAGTAAGACTGGCAAACAAAGACATATGAACAGTCCCTTTCCTTCTCTCTCTTCTGCAAAATTTACATAATGCAGTCTAAGCTTCATAGAATGAGTCTTTTATAATAAAGTTTGGTACAGATCTCATGCTTTATAATAGCCAACTTATAACCTTATGGGTGAGGTCAATCTCTAGAGAAGATGAAGGAAACTTTCTATAGTAAGGTGAGTTTCATAGCAATTAGGAGTCCCATTTCCAAATCAATGTACTATCCTTTTTTAATGGCACCAATTTTAAATGTTCTACATTCTGCTTTCTCTATGAACATTCTAGCACTAAAGGGGAAAATACTAAAACTAATGTTAAAAAATAACTATAACATTGTTTAGTCAAAATGTAAGAATTTCACTTGGTGTTGGCTACTGTCTGTTAGATCTATTGTTCAGATTTAAGTTAGCAAAGTATCTAGTTATGACTGAACATGAGTGAAAAACCATGTAAAAAAATCTCCAAACATTTCCCAAAAGGCATAGGTATCGTGTAAAAATACTAAATTTCCTATTTTTATAATATGAACAAATCCTATTATAAGAACTCACACTTCTAAACATGTGCTAAGCTTAGCAACATTAAACTGCTTCTGGATTACCTTCCAGATACCCACCATAGTTTGATACAGTACCTTCTTCAAATGTCACTCACTTTCAAACAGACCTTCCTTTATAAGTCAAATTTGCTTTCATAAAAATATCAACTCTAACAAGTTAAAATATATAATAAAATCATAAGTTAAAATGCAGATAGTCATACAGATGGTTAGCCATCTTTAGTTTTTAAATAATTAAATTAATAACAATAAACCCAAATAAACTCAAATAACAATAACTCAAAAAAAATTAATAACACAAAAATCTACCTAAAATTGCAAAGTCTATGAATGATAAGACAAATAAAAAGGAAGTATTCTCACAAGTCCAATAAGGAAGCTATTCAAAATAGGCTAATATTTACTGTTTTGATGGAAGAAACTGAGCAGGAGTTTCCAACTTGCAAAGGAATACAACTTCCAGAGAACAGTAGCAAGCCTGTCTGCCTGTTTCTTAATATGCACATATATGCCCAGTTAATGCTACTTATTCATTCTGGGAATGAATAAATGAAGCTTAACAATGTTTTCATCTCTGGATTTAGATTTCTACTTCCAATAAATTAACCACAAAGTTTCTTAAGGGTATATAGATACTCCATGATTAACATTATGTCCTGATAAACTCATTAGAGGTTAGGAAAACAGTAACAAAAGGTGAAAATATTGCTAAATCACCTAAATGGTTTGGCAGCAGAGTAAAATGCAAAATATCATATAAGAGAGCAGCCAGCTGGGAGAGGTGCTTCCTACTGCTACCCAACACTGTACAAGAGTATACAGTGCTGCTGAAGAAAAGAACAAAATTCAAAGTCTAATGTCTCATCCACTCAATGCATACTACTTCTGCATGTAGTCAAAAAGTGTAAATTGAGCCATAAGTCAGGAACCATGAGAGCGGCTCACTAAAGAACCTAAAGCATATACCCTAACCGTCCAACCTAACCATCCTCCACTTTTAAAGCATACCCTCATCACCCAACCAAAGCTATATAGTTAGATATACTACAGTACAATAAGAAAGGTCCACTTGGGAGGCAGAGGCAGGCAGATCTCTGACTTTGAGGCCAGCCTGGTCTACAGAGCGAGTTCCAGGACAGCCAGAGCTCCACAGAGAAACCCTGTCTCAAAAATAAACAAACAAAACAAACTCAAACAAACAAACAAAAAAACAGAAAAAGGTCAAGTAACTGATTACTTAGAACTCTGAATAACAATATCACATATAAATGAGACATCCTTAATATATACCAAAAATATAATAGTTACAACAACAACTAGGAGGAGGTGTTGAGAAACTGGTAAAAGTTGTTTCAACTTTTCAATACTATCCAGTTTCAAAAAGCATGTTCTTTTTGTAAACAAAATGAGGAAAAAAATGTCAGCGATTATGCTTTGTAAGTCACAGTGTAACATTGTTACAGTCAAGTTTTCTTTATGTCTAAAAATGCATATACTTCAATGATAACAGTCCTCACTTTGGTAAATCCACACCAGGTAAGTGTGTTTATCTCACCATACATTGGAGGAGATAACGAGGTGGGAAAACAGTGCTAGAAAACACCATCTATCAAGTCAACAGTTTTAGGCTATTTCAGTGGTGAGGACACTCCAGCTGGTTCACTCCGTAACCCTCAAGCCTAGCTCTGAAGAGGACACTATAGCAGCCAGTGTGCTCCTCAACTAAGGCTGTAACACTCTCCTGCTACAGAGTTTATCAAGCACCGGGCAAAGAAAGCAAAGTCTTAGCTTTAAAACACACATTAATAAACATAAGTTTGCTTTCAAGCTCACAGCAAGTATATTAATTACAGTGACCAAAATACTAATATATCTAAAGAAAATTTTATAGAGAGAGCATTTATTTACTCCTAAATGTTTGTTACGTAATACTGATTTAGGTATTACCAACCATGCCTTCAAGACTCAGAGAATGTTAACACTTGAAGCATGTTCTTCTGATTGCAGGTATTTCTTATATGTGTGCTACTCTCAAGAATCTATGCAAAGCTTAATTGGATACACACTGTAACCATATATTATCTTTCCACAAATCTTTTTATCTACACCTGATAAATAATGATTTGGATTTACTCCCTTGATGCTAATGGTAAAACTTGAAAGAACACTGGCAAACCTAGAAGACCCCTGACTTGGGCCAATGTGAGAAACACAAAAATTTTCACAAGCACAGACAATAGAGAGATGAAAACCACTAAGTTACGATGGTGTTGGACAATGTTCACCAACACTGTGCCGCAGAGCCTAGGGCACTGACATGTTCCTTCTAGGCATTCAACAAGGTCAATCTCCACCATCCAACACCTCTAAGATGCTATTATGGTACTTTCTACATTAGGCAGTACTACTTTTATCTTCTCAAAAGCTGTTGCTCTGATTAACATTTTTCACTATGTTCTTAAAAATTTTAGACTAAAATTTTCATTAATTTGTGTGTGTGCGCCTGCACATGTCCATCATATGACACATATTAAGGTTAGATCATAACTCTCTCCTACCATGTGGGGCCTGCGCATCATACTTAAGATCACCCACCATGATGGCAGGCACTTAAGCACTGAACCACCTCATCCCCTTTATACTCTTCTTTACCATTCCTATGATGTTACCATTAGTAGAAATAGTAGCAAAATTGGCAGTAAAACTAGTTTTGTCTGAGTAAGAAAAAAAACCAAAATGTTGCTAGAGAATAGAAAAGCCACTGCTACAAAAATTACCATCTAGCAAAGGAGACTACCAGCTTTACCAGCTGATACACTGACTATTAGCTCCCAGTCACAAACTGAGTATCTTATGTAAAAAAACCAAGCCAAACAAACCAACCAACCAACCAAACAGAAAAACCCAATATTCTAATGATTAATTTGAGGGGGAAAAAATAATCTTGAAGAAATAAAATAGGAAAAAACCTAAAGAACACAGAAATCATTTGAGGAAAGCATGGAAGGATATTTTCAATTTGTTCTAGAGCTGTAGTACTCACGAGGCATTATAAAATTACAGTGGAGATGAGCAGGCTAGCCTTTATAGGGCCTATAGGGACTGTTAGTACAGTACTAGATATTAAAATACTATCAGTATTATTTATAGGATTAACACATTTAATGATACACAACTGCACTGCTGACACTATCACCTTCTAAAACCATCAGTCCTGATGTTATTCCTTAGGTCTTGTGTGTAAAATAGTACATATTCAACGAAGACTAGGAATGAAGACTTCTTATGTAGGCACTAGCACTGATTTTCTTATCGTTTTCCATTGTTCATTTTCAAACCAGATGTTTGATCCTATTATACAAATACAGGCTACCAAGCAGAAGGGCACCAAAATATTGTAACATAGTGCAGAATACACTATATATTTCCATAACTTAACAGAAATAATATGTCCCTGTCCCCTACTAGGCACTTACATCCTGCAGTTCAGAAATCATATGAACTCCACAATAGTTATAAATGTGGCAAACTTACTTAAAACATTGTGTGTGTGTGTGTGTGTGTGTGTGTGTGTGTGTGTGTGTGTGTGTGTGTGTTTATGTATAAATTTTTAAACTTTAACTGCATGGTTCTTGAGCATGAACTTTGCCAATGACGCTATGTCAAAAGGGTAGACTCACCTTCATGCAGTTCCCTCAGCTATGAAGATTACAATAAATAATGTACAACTATTTTAATTAAAGAAATAGTTTATACCCAAGATTTGAGTTAGACATCAGATCCTGGTATATATGCAAGCTTCGATACTATTACATTTTCTGTACGTGGATTAAGAGGTTAAGGATTACATGGGAATAGTCCTTTAAAGAACATGATTTTGAAAAGAAAATATTCCCAATTTTCCGAGAAACATCTTACTACATGTGGTAAGTATTTAGAATGCAAAGTATGACTGTAATAAAAATTTCTTCACAGGAATAATGACCATCTTAACAAGTCTACAATAGATTGGAGCTGTAGCTACATGGTACCTGCCTGCTCAGTCAGCAAGGAGCAATCCTAGTCATATGAATTCCGAGTTGGGCATAAAAACAAATGTGAAAGTTCTAATGTGGTGGCATATGCCTTTTAATCCCGTCACTTGGGAGGCAGAAGCAGATGGATCAATAGCAGTTTGAGCCCAGTGTTGTCTACATACAGAGTTCCAGGCCAGCCTGGGCTATGTAATGAGACCTTGTCTCAAAAAAGCAAAACAACAACAAAATGTAATAGTAAAATCAATACCCTAAGAGTCATGTTTAGGACCCCAGGTTTAATCTGCAGCACCTTAAACAATGACAAACACAACAGAAACAGTAACAAAAACACATTTTCACAACTTCCCACAAAAGCAGCCATCATAGTTTAGAAATAACATCTCTATAATTAAAGTCTTTGAAATTAGAAAGGTTTTATTATCCCAATTGTCTCATAAAAATATGCCTAAGCCTTTGAATTTCTATATTTAATACATTTCCAGGGAAATTGGGGTTATATATTTATTTCCCACTTACGTCAAATTAAATTTAAAATTAAACTGCCAAGTTGACGTTCCTGGAGGGTATTCTCCTTGCTCATTCATAAATGTCAGTCCAAGCTGGATTATCTTTAACAAGTCTACATTACACCGCAACAGCTGGTACTGATAGTCAGCATTGCTTCTGAATTCTCCAATGGGCCTTGCAACAACGCCTGGAAACTCGGTGTCCTGTAAAATAAGTGTAAAATTCATTATTTACTAAATGGTGATAAATACAACCCATAAACTCTCAGGAAATTTTTGATACAAGTCAGAGAATTCTATTCCAATGAAATTCTGTATGTTTATACTCAATGATTAAGTATTTTGTAAGTATGAAGAGCATTACTTATTAGACCCCAAGATTCTATAAACTTAAATAACTTTTTCTTAGTTTAAATTTGTCAGTATATTATTATCCTGTACTGATAACTCATGATAAACTCAAGCAAATATTTGCTCCATTTCCAAGGAGAAGAAAAATCATAAACTTATCCCTAAGGAGATGCATGTGAAAGCCCACTTATGGCATTACATTACTCCACTCAAACCGCACGAAGGGTAGATTTAAAAGTAGAAAATACACTGTGCTTTCCAACCAATGCAGTGAGACAACATTTATCTTGACACCAAAGTAAAGAAAAAGTTTCATTAATGTCATTTCTTCAGTTATCCCAGGTATTCTCTATATAATTCACAGAAAGCATGTCAAGATTCACATTCCCTCTTGTCGGCTGTTATTTCTGTGATACAGCTATTCCTTATTATCTGAGATATAAATGACCACTAGCAATTTCTGCTGCTCATAAAAATAACGGTCCTCACTCAAACAGAAAGTTTCAGCTCTAAGTATGGACAAGTACACCTTCCTTTATTGAATGGTGTGCTATGTACAGACATTCCTATTTTAAGCAAGTATCCTGTTTTTTTGCAAAGATGCACTTTTTTAAAACTTATGATAGTAAGAAAATTATGTATTAGCCTTAATTTGAATTCTTATGCTAAACTAGCAAAGGAGGAAAAGAAATCCTAAGTCAATATGAAACAGTAAAAAAAAAAATCTAAACTGCCTGAATTTAATACGACCACCAGCCAATTACTAGATTCTATCAACATTAGGCTAGACTAATGGGCCAGGGATGAAGGTACAAGACATTGAAATACTGCCTTCTAGAGCTAATAATTGTGTGGATCAAGAAAACAGACTAGCTATAGCAAATACACTAAGTGTAGTAACAAAACAGAAAAATAATTATACAAACATTCTAGGCAGACTGAATACAAGAGCAGAGTTATTTAATGATCTAGTATGTTTCTGGAGCTTTAGTAATGTTGTCCTAAAAGATCTATTTTGGTTTTTGTTTGTTTAAAAAGATATCCAGGAACTCACTGGCTTCTGAAAGCTTATCTGGTCCCAGTAGCATGGCTTGGGATTGCTCAGAGCTGAGCTGACATTCTTAGACAGGCTCTAGAGTCCTCTCACTGAATGTAATGTTTCACAAACTATCCATCAGAAAAGTACATTCTGTAACCATGTCCTCCTCCCCCTGCCAAAAAAGTCTAAACCACAAACGTTTCTCCTCCTAGCTAAAGTAAGTGAGTGACTCCTCCCCGGCTGCAGCCGTGGTATATCACTCTTCCCTTCCCACTCAGCAGCTAGGACTCAGTAAGAACCCACAGGAATGCCATAGCTTCTGGAGAGCAAAGCCAAGCCTGTCTCCCTCAAGTCTCTAAACCCAGGTGAAGCAAGCCCAACTCCTAAAGCATGGCTGCCACTTTTATTCAAATGCCCGATTCCTAGTCCCTTGCCGATTAATCTAAGCAGTAAAACCCTCAACTTGTCAAAATACGTCTGTTTCTGATGGCCTTCGCTGAAGGAAATAGGCAATTTTTTTCATGATTAAATTAATCCCTAGATATCAATGAAAAGGGTTTAATTCAAGGTTTTAAAATCCCACTCCAGGACTTAGGGAGACAGTTAATTTGGTAAAGTACTTGGCATACAAGCATGAGGACTGGAGTTCAATCTCAAGAATCTATGTTTAAAAGGTGCATAGTCCATGTGCTTGCAATTTAAGTGCTTGGAAAGCAGAGGCAGGTGGATCCTTGGGGCTTCCTGGCCCGGCAGCTTAGCTTAATCAGGAAGTCTCAGGCCACTGAGAAACCCCATCTCAGTCAGTCTCTCTCTCTCTCTCTCTCTCTCTCTCTCTCTCTCACACACACACACACACACACACACACTCTCTCTCTCTCATCCGCACACTTTCCACTTCACCCAAGGTTTAGTCATGTCCATACCATAGCAACATAATTATATTTTCGGATAACTTGACGGATTTTCTTCATCTCTTCATCCAGGTTACAAGCCCAAACTTCACAAATTCTTTGGCTATGATCTACAGTTGCTGCTGGCATAGTGACAGCACAAGGAGTCTAGATGCGAAGCATCAAAATGTTATACTTGATTGAAGATTCGTTTCATAAAAATACTTTACCCTTTACTTATGTACCTGTTGAAATAAAAACCACAGATATCATGACTGTGAATTGTAAAACTGGGCTGATATAAACCTTAGGTTACTTATACAAAATTCATGATTCATAACAAAATTAAGTTTTAGAAAGTTACTTTTCTTAAGGCACACAGCTAATATAGAGAATAGAAAACACCGCAACACTGATTTCCCAGTTGAATATAAATTTCACTAATTAAGATCTGCTCCAAGTTCAATTCACTCCATTTCAAGCTTAAAAAAAAGGAAAAAAATGAAATTACTTAATCAAGCGTTTCATAACAGAATGCTTGCTTTTATTCTTCTAACAAAACATTTAAAATCTTACTCATTCAAACCATATCAGAGGAAACATTCTAAAAAATGTTTTGAAAAGCCTCAGGCAATCTCAGAAATATGAAATGTGTGCATTGAAAATTTTCTAATTTCAAAAACGTTTCTCCTGGCAACCAAAGAGAGACCTCATGTTTCTGCCATAAACGCAAGGTTCACGGTATACAAAGGTGAGATAATTAACATAGACGAACAGGGGCCAACAAACAATAACCCCAACAAAATAAACGAATTAAAAGAGGATGGCCTTGTGTCCTAAACTCGTAAATGTAAGCAGGAGAAATCTCAGAAACAAAAGGTGATGCTGGGCACGCCTTCTTTCTTACTCTCCTCCCTAACACCAGTCCACGCACACTACGGAAACGCTGTAATTTAACACTGCTTTCTTTCCTCCACCCCTGTCCTCTACA
The DNA here is from genome assembly GCA_028551405.1 of Uromys caudimaculatus. Classification (NCBI taxonomy): domain Eukaryota; kingdom Metazoa; phylum Chordata; class Mammalia; order Rodentia; family Muridae; genus Uromys; species Uromys caudimaculatus. Next base: position 29,160,417 of record CM052719.1, read on the forward strand.
GCGGTCTCAGGGTCCCTGAAGAGGCAGCAAAGGCCTTCTCATTACTGAGGTCGCATGTCCTCCGTGGGCAACGTGAAGAAAGCACAGACGCATTCATGTCAATGATAACTCGCTTCGCTGGCAGACAGCCAGGCTGAGAGTGCTGATAGCATTTACTAGCGCCAGATTGACTCCCAACCACTGCGAAGAGGAGCTACTAGTTCAGAAGTAGGCCACCGCCCTCCACTCTCAATTTCCTTCCCACAACGAAGTCCCAGGTACAAAGCGGTGGCGTCATCACTGCGCGCCCCGCCCCTGACAGGCTCCCGGCCCGTTACCCCCCGCCCCCTAACTCCCCGCTCTGCCAGCTCTGTCCACCACAGCCGCGCTTCAGCGGGCGCCATCGCGCGCCCTCTCGGGCTCCCACTCCCGCCCCTTTCCCATTGCCCTAGCACGCCCGGGCCCCGCCAGATCTACTTGTGTCTCTGAGCTCGCGCTCCTCCTCCTCCTCCTCGCCATAGAGATAGCACCGGGCGGCGGTGGCGGTGGCGGTACCGGCGGCGGCAGCGGGAGCCCCATAGACACCTCTCGCCCTGCAAAGGGGAAAGGGGAGCTGGAGCTGCGCTCTGCCCAGCGCTGCGACGTCGCTCCTCGCACGTCCTGGCGAGGGCGCGGCATGATGACGTAGAGCCCCCCGAGTAGGCGGGGCTCTCAGGAGGCGGGGCGGGCAGGTGACGGATGCCAGGCGGCGGAGCTTCGGGCCAGGCGACGGGCCTAGCTAACTGACCGGGTGGTGTTGGCCGGGAGCGCACCGGGTTCTGTCCAGCAGGCGAGTCGCCCCTTTTCCAGCCGCCCGCAGTGATAGCTTGTCCCTCCGGAGCCAGGGACTCGCCAGCGCGGCGTGTGGGAGACGGCGTGGCCCCTGGCGTCCCGGCCGTGGTCGGTCGCTGGGGAACCACTGGGCTAAGCGAGGAGGAGCAGGCCAGAACCATCTAGGGCCTCGGGCCCCGGTACCCGAGGAGGATGAGCTGGCTCTTTCCCCTGGCCAAGAGCGCGTCATCCTCCGCGGCCGGGTCCCCTGCCGGCCTCACCAGTCTCCAGCAGCAGAAGCAGCGGCTGATCGAGTCACTCCGGAACTCCCATTCCAGGTGACTGGTGGCTTTGGCCGAGGGTAAAGTAGGACGGGAGGGCGGGCTTCCTGCAAACACCCGTGCAGCTCCGCAGGCCGCTCCGCCAGCTGCCTCCTGTTGATAGTCCTTTCAGTGGGTTAGGCGATTGCTTCCCGAGTGTGTCCCTGGTACCCAGGTGTTCAGCTCCTCTCTTGACTTGCACATCTTCACTGACAAACGGAGTTATCTGTCTATATTCAGCAGCTCTAGCTTCCACGCTAATGTTCCCTTTGATCCACCTGATTGTAGCATTGCCTTCGAATTGTTAACGTGCTAACACTTGGCAAGAGACAGTTGGGAAGATAATTCCCAAGTTTTACAAAGTGAAAAATTAAACTGTTGCAACATCAAAGGAAAGGGAAGCCAGTGACTTTAGTTAACTCTGTCCTGGTGATAATCCTTTTGAGTCTGTAATTAAAGCTCACGCTGTTCCAATAAACTAACTCTCTGTCTTGTAATTGTTAGTCTTTAGACTTCTCACTTTCTTCTATTTGGCTTCACATGTAGGACTTGCCATACAGCCAACTGCATTATCTGTTGTCTTTTGAGTTTGCTTATTGTATCGTAGTCAAACTAGAAATACAGGAATTCAGAGTATTTCGACTTTCTTTTTAAATGTAAAGTTGTTTGCTGCAGCCTTTTTAAATTAGGTATGTCCATGGCTGCTACAGGCTTTCCAATAGTAGAGCCGCTTTTGTGATATATGAGTTTTACCATTAATTAACAGCTTCACAGCATATTTTATACAGCAAATTAGAGGCCAACATGGTTAAACTCTAGCCTTTCAAAAACCTTGCCACATTATACACGATATAATATGGAATATTTTACTGTATTCTACAGTATAATATATATGTATGTATATATACACACACATCCATGAGATACTAACATGGAGTTATTGAACACACCGTCAAGGGCTATTTTTATGTTACACATCTGTTTTCTTCCCAAGCAATTAAGTTATAATCTCCAGTTGTTTTAAATGAAATTGTGAAAAGAAAAATTCACTACAAAATCAGTTTGAATGAGACCTGTTGCTGACTGAACTGAGTTTCTTGGTTGTCAGATTCACTCTTGGTTGTAGGAAAGTTTCAAAAAGTACTTTAATGTCTTTTTAAATAGAAAAGAGTAGCTATCCTTTATTGTTGGTTTCATTGTGGAAAATTAAACTCATAAAGTTCTTCCAAGTTTCGGGTGTGATGGATTTTTTTCCCACTCACAGTAAGGTCATGATCCGAGCATGCTCTTAAAGTATTAGGTTGGCTACACGAGAAAAGCATAATAGACTTATTTAAGCAAAATTTTATGTGACATGGAGCTTTCATAAATGAAGACCCAGAGTCCCAGGGAAACCTTTTTGTGCTTAGGAGTAGGCAGATGGGTAGGAATTTGTTTGGACAAAGGGGCGTGATCTAATGGTAGTTAACTGAAATGGAGGAACCTAGCAAGTCCTATGTTTGGGTTTTGTTTGCTTATTTGTTTTTGGGTTTCAAAGCAGGGTTTCTCTGTGTAGCTCTAGTTGTCCTGGACTCCCACTGTAGACCAGGCTGGCCTTGAACTCAGGGATTTGCCTGTCTGCCTCCCAAGTACTGGCAGTCTCCCTCTTCTTATCTACTTCTGTGCAGCATTCCTTCTACCCTGTTAGAGAAGCCTTCTAGAAAGAGGATTTTCTAAGAGTGGCCTTTCTAGGTGTTAGGTTTCTTTTATCATCCATGAGGAAAGGGAACTCTTGTTTTAATGACTACTTTCAGAGGGAAATGTGGGGTCAGAGATAGGACGACAGCAGGAGAATTTGCTTCTTCTAAGTCTTCAGGTCTCCCTTAGTTCAAGTACTCAGTCTGAACTCCAACATGAGTCAGCCTTACTCTACATGGTGTTTGTTTTATTTTGCTAACCTTCAGAGCAAGAGTCCAGGATAACTAGAGCTACACAAAGAAACCCTGCTTTGAAAACCAAAAACAAAGCAAACAAACTCCAAACACTTTTGCAAGCTGCACTCTAGTGTAAAGTAAGGTGACTAACTTTTGAGAAACACTACAAACGTTTCCATCTTGTACTTAGAAAACTGTAGACTATGTTAGTACTACTATTGCAGAAACACTGTTAGAATTATTCCTTAGCCTTTATTCTTTTCTGTTAGTAACGCTGGTGATTTTTTATTCTTGGGGGATAAGATGGAACTTTGGAACGCTAGAGTTTCTCACTGCTAAGGCTAGTCCATGGGGGAAGTGATCTGAAGTTTGAACTTTGGTACCAAATAGAGTTAATAAAGCGTAATTGTTCATTGAAGGAGTTCTGGAGTTGGATTAAAAGGATCAGTAAATACCCTTAAATGGATACAAAAACTATTTTGTGCTAATCTTTGAACTAGAAATTTTGGACAGGTGACATTATCTACACATACTGCAGAACATGACGACCTGAAGTATTTGATTCTTGTAAGTTCTTGAGATTTTAATTGAAATACTTTAAACTTACAAATTAGATATGCATAATTCCAAACATTTAAGAATCTCTTAAACACTTTAACAAGTTCTTACCTTCTTCAAAAGATTAGATGAATTTCGTAGCTTTTTTTTTTTTTTTCTTTTTTAAATGAGTGATACCCTGCAGGAGCAAGTCTGAAACTGTCATAAAAAACTAAAGGGGTTTGACCAAAGACAAGAGGACACATTTGAGTCTGCTCTGAAAGTGAAAGTGCAAGTTACTTAGCCTGGACTCAAGAACTGATCTTCTAGATAATAATAACCACACTTCGAGTGTACCACTAAAGCAGTGGCTCTCAGCCTTCCTAACGCTGGGACCCTTTAATACAGTTCCTCATGCTGTGCTGACCCCCAACCACAAAATTATTTTCATTGTTACTTCCTAGCTGTAATTTTGCTACTGTTGTGAATCATAATGTAAATATCTGATATTCAAGTTATCTATGCGACCCGACCCAAAGGGCTTACCACCCACACCGGTTGAGAACTCTGCACTAAAAAACTTCTGAGATCGTATGTAGAAAAACAAATTCTAACTCCTTGAAAAAGTTCACTTCGGCCGGCAGTGTCGTACGCCTTTAATCCCAGCACTTGGGAGGCAGAGGCAGGTGGATTTCTGAGTTCGAGACCAGCCAGGTCTACAGAGTGAGTTCCAGGACAGCCAGGGCTACTCAGAGAAACCCTGTCTCGAAAAATGAAAAAAAAAAAAAAAGGAAGAAAAAGTTCACTTCGGAAGAGATTATTGCTTTCCTGTCCGTCTCCTCTGAAGTCTTTAAAGAACACCTGTATGTGTTCTGTTTATAATCTGACTTGGTGGAGGTGCTTTCAACCCCAGGAGGTATAAATAATCAGTGATGATCTTAACTCACACTCTCACCTCTTTTGTCTTGGGAATAGGACTCCTCCTCATCTTCCTCCCTCTCCTCCTCTTTTTGTGGTCTTCTCCTTTGTTTGTTAATTCATTCGTTCGTTTATTCATTCACTCACAGGGAGCCATCTGCCTCTACTTGTATAGTGCTGGGATAAATAGAAGTCGGAGGGAAAGTCCGGGTTTTCTCAATAATATAGAGCTGTGTGGGAAGAAAAACAAATGGGAGAAAGATGCTTCTCATGGTTTAGATATTGTTTTTCATGGGACTTCTGAAACTGTTTTGGATTGTGATTGAAGGCTGACAACTAATGTAAAATAGAAGGACAAGATTTTCCTGCTAAATTAATCAACTCTGGAGCAAACCTCCTTTATGTGGTACTTAGTGTTTAAATAAATAATTCCTCACTGGTGATGTGACTTTCACCCTCTTTTTCAGTAACTTGTGTTTGTTCCTTGCTAACCAGGCTAATATGTGAGGTCTCCAGAAGTGACACTGTTTAGTAGAATTTCTCTGTGTTTCACCACAGTTAGAAAATATTCCAAATGGATGAGGTAGTAGTGACTGTTCTAAACAGGTCTGTCTTCTCAATATCTAAAGTTAATTAGCCTCTTTATTAATTTCTTTATCTTTAAAACAAACTAAAGCTATGTTATGAGTAGTAATTATTATTTATAATAACTGTAAATTCAGAGTTATACAAGTAATAAGCCATCAACCTTTACCTGGATCTCCCAGGTAAAAGGCTTCTGCATTAATTTTAATACTAATTAATTATATAATAATGGGAGTGCTGTTTTGTTTGCAAATTCAACAAGAGTATATTAAGTTGTTTGTGATGGCATACAAAATTGTATTTTCCTTTTGTACAACTAATAGACTCCTAATGAAAGAAAGCCAAGAAGTCAGGAGCTACAGATGGGTCGCTGCCCTGTAATCCTTATGCCTTATGACTATTGAACTGAAAGGATTGACTTCCTGGTTGCTCTTTGCTCTACTCAGCCTAGAAAGTCAGTTGATTCCTCAAGCCTCTCAATGTAATCACATTCTTAAAGGCACAAAGCAAAACGAATCCCAGCATTGTAGACCTATAGGGGGCACACAAAGGAATATAGCAGTGGTTCTCAACCTTCCCAGTGCTGCGATCCTTTGATACAGTTCCTCATGTTGTGGTGACCTTCAACCATAAAATTATTTTTGTTGCTACTTCATAACTGTAATTTTGCTACCATTGTGAATTGTAATGTAAATATCTGTGTTTTCTAATGGTCATAGGTGACTCCTGTGAAATGGTCATTCAGTCCCCTAAGGGATAAAGACCCACTGGTTGAGAACTGCCTTGTAATGAAACTGTCCTAGATTTCTGGTTGTGGTTCTAACACATACTAGATGCACAGTCTGTAAAACATTCAGTTCTTCCAATTATCCATTTTCTGTCTGTGGTTCTTATATGTAATCCCAGTGCTGGGGATGGATGTGGAGTTAGATATGATCACAGAGTCCTTTTTGATTATTCAAACCTAAGTCCTATAACTTCCCTTGAGAGTAAGCTTTTGTGTAGACTTACAGCTTTAAGCACTATTCTGTGTTCATAGTGTAAGGCTTGTATTCTTTAGCTCACTGGTTCCTAATAAGTCTTTCTACAGATTTTACTCTGTAAGAATCACAAACATCGAACCATAACAAACTTGTAATAAGAGGATCTATGTTATCTTTTAACATATTCTATTATTTTTATTGAAGGAGTCATATTCAGTATTTAAAGCTGAAACTTTATGTTAAACATTCCAAGTCTCCAATATTCTTTTGAAAGACTTTTATTTTGGAGCATCAAAATTAAATATAATGCATACCCCTAACCCCTGTCATGGCTCTTCTAACTTTTCTTTTAAAAATAGGAACATCTGGCAACAATCTTTATATAACAACATTTACTTCAAGTTGACAGTGAGTGTCCTCTGTGCTAGGCCAGCCTCTTCCCATTTTACCGTTCTCCAGTGTATTAGCAGCTGTATATTCACACGCATTCCTAGCCACTGTCGGCATTTGAGCTTAACTTGGTGCAATAGAACTTTTCTTAAGAGGAGATGTTGAGCTCCCCATAGGCCTCCCTCCAAAGGGGTCAGCCAATCATGGGCTAAAATCTCAACTGAGTAAAATTAAGCTACTGAGAAGTAGAGTCTTTGTATGACTGTTCCTAAGACAGTGTGGAAAAGCCACTGGAACTGGTGTGGAAAAATTTGGAGCAAGGGCTTGTGAAAACCTAGGATGGTATAGACAGAACTTAATGGGTACCTGGTAGGCATTCAGAAGACCAAACTGGTGAGAGAGAAATGCAGACAGTAGAAGTCAAGCTGGTGAGGTAGGAACTGTAGTATCTGATCAGAGGCAATCACCAGGCAGAAACTTGACCTTCTGGAAACTTTATGGGAAACTGAGCTTTAGCGAATGGAGTAGTGTTTTAGATGTAGAAAATTTCAAAGTAGCACAGCACTCAGGCAGCAGCATGGATACTCTTGAGAGCAAACACATTTGGAAGAAAGAGTTGGAAAATGTTGAGACTAGCCAGAAAAGGAGCGCATTTAAAGGTATTACCAAAAGCTGCCACACATGGTGAGAGTCCCAGCTTTCAGCAGACGGAGGCAAGAACACCACATGTTTAAGGCCTGCCTAGAAAACACGGTAAAACCTTTTCTCAGAAGTAGACACAAAAATTGTAGTAAAGGTTTAGTTGTTCAAGAGATTAACCTCATTAAAACAAATAAGAAATCCAAGTGTTGCTCACTGGGACAGTAGGAGGTTTCCATTTCTGACAAGTTTGCCCTGTTTTCTGGCCTGTGACGAGGCAGCACATGGTGACAGCAGCATGTTGCACAACTGTACACTGGATAGCAAGGTTAAAAACAGAATCAGAAACTCTAGTCCTATAATCTTCTTTAAGGCACATGCCTCCAGTAACCTAAATCCCTCAGTCAGTGGGCCGGCCACTTAGCAAACTTCACTTTTCCAGAACCAATGCTGGGACCAAGCCTTGTCACCTAGGCCTTTGGAGAACAGTTCCAACCTAAACTGTACTACGTACTCCGTTTTATTTTGCATGTGAAGCTTTTTCAAGAGTGTATTCTCCAGTTCTCTTTTCCTCGTTGCTAAGTCTTAGTTGACTTTTAAATGTACTTCAGTGAAGTTACCCAAGTCTGCTCTCTGCCAGTGTCTTCTGTGTCCGCGGTCATTATCTTATGTGTTTAGAACATTGCTGAGGAGATATTATGAAATAAGTGGGTGGATGTCACACAGCTCTTGAAAGCAAATAAAATCAAGCAGTTGACTTTAGAATTCCTTACATCTGTGTTCTCCAAGAGACTGATTTAGGCTGAAGTATTTTCCAAATAATACACACCATTTACTTAAGTTATCTATTTTAAAATTCTGAGTTTTTCATGTTCATATCAAGTGCATATTTATACTGATATATATACATGCTTATTAATTTGAGATATTAAGCAAACAAATTTGATATCTTCTATTTCCTTGAATTTTTTTGTTTTTTTGTTTTTGTTTTCTGTTTTGTTGAGTTAGGTTCCTACCTTCTAATATTTTTTTCCCTTTGAAAGCTTTTTGATGCTCTTATTTCTGCTTTGAGATTTCTTTCTACTTGTTTGTGGTTTCTTTATCTGTTCACTTTAACTTGCCTGTGGTAAAGAAGGGAGAAGAATGGCCATTTCTATACTATTTCTATTTCTATAGGAGTCAGTAACTTCCTGAGCATGGCAATTCTAAAATCTCTTGGCCCGTGCTCTCATGCACACGTCTCTACTGTGTACATTGTTTTGCATGGGCTGGGTTCTAGGGTTTGGAAAACCTCACCCTGCTCCTCACTTTGCATTGGTCCTATGTGTTGGGGGTGAAGGAAGGTACTTCTTCGTCTTCTTTTTTTTTTTTTTTTTTTCTTAATTTTTCTGTCCTTTCAATCAAATTTCCTCTTTTATCCTTTAAAAAAAGGTTTCATTGTGTTGCCCTGTCTGTCTGACCAAGCTGGCCTGGACAGTGGTGATCCTCCTGCCTCTTCCTCCCAAGTGTTGAGATTACAGGCATGCACCATCTGTACCACCTGCCTACCTTTTATCTTTGATCTTGCAAGCTTCCTCACATTTTCATGTCTGCTTGTGGTAATATTTGCTTTTCATGCTGTTATTGATATACTTTTTAGAAATCACTTGGTTATTTTCTTAAGATTTATATGGTAAATGAAAATTGTCTGAATCCATTTGAGAGGTTTACTTATGAATGATAATTTGAATTACCTAGTACTGTAGGAATATATGTGGTATCTTAAACTGTTTTTCCTGAGAGTCACCCAGCTTCCCCATCAAGCTGTTCCTATAGAGACATAGTCATTTCCTGAAAATTACTGGGTACAAAGTATCTATTCAATTTTACTGTATTTAAGGAATACAGTAACAGTATTATTAATAGTAAATAGAAACCAAACAACAAACAATTGCTTATTTTTTAAAGACAACTTTTATCCATAACTAATACTTGTTTTGGATTCACATTTAGGAATTACCAAAATGTGAGGCCAGTTAATTATGTATTCTGATTAACAGAAGTTCAAAAAATTTATAGATTCGCTTCTTTTATGTATATTTGTGTTTTGCCTGCACGCATGTAAGTGCATCACATGTGTGCATGGTACTCACAGTGAGAAAATGGCATTAGATCCCCTGGAACTGTATGTAGTTAAAGATGGCTGTGAGCTGCCATATGGGTGCTAGGAACTGAATCCAGGTCCTCTACAGGAGGAAGAAGTGCTCTTAATGGCTGAATCATCTCTCCAGACCAAACATTTTATATTATAGATTTATATAGCTCCAGAAATTTAGAAACACTTGAAGTAAAACTTTAGTGGTAGGGCACTCCCTTCTATATGCAAGGCTCTTCAAGTTTTCCCCCTTCTACATTAGTGTGTCTACTGCTGTTGTCATTGTTAGCCTCTTGTTTAGTCAATTATTATAAAGAGGGAAACTTACCTGTCATTTCTAGGAGACACAACACCACAGCAGATTGTCTGGTTCTCTGGGTTTTACAGTCTTCCTGCTCCCTCTTCCAAGACATTCCCTGAGCTTGAGGTGCAGATGTTGTGTTGTAGATGGGCTAAGTGCACCAAGATCAGTTTTTTCCTGCATTCTGACCAGTTATGGTTTTCTCTAATAGTCTGTGTCTATTGCAAAGAGAAGCTTCTTTGATGAGGGACGAGAGCTACGCTTACGTGTGGGTATAAGGATAAGCATTTAGAATGCAGTTAGGAATTATCCTGGTTTAGTAAAGTAGAAGAAGTAGGTTCTCCACCAAGATCATGGCATCACTAGGTAGAGATAGTAGGTACTCCACCAAGATCTACAGCATCAGTAGCCTGGGTAGTTGCTAGGTTTCCAATACTGGCATAATTTCTCTGGCACTGAGCAGGCCTTAGGTCTAATTAGACAGCTGTTGGTTAGTGCCAAGATATGAATGCCACCATTGCACCTGATGGATATCGTGACATGCTGGTCATTATTGTGATTTCTAAGTCTCACAGCTGAGTAGGACTATGATTGTTTCCCTCCACTGGCAGTTTGCATTTAAATATGTTTCCTGTGATTTTTTTTTTTAAATAAAATTCAGAAAATGACTGAAAATGTTAGGAAGTTAAAATTTTATTACCACAAATCTAAGAGGTACAACTTAAGTGAATTTTATAAATGTTTTCTTTAAAAATATCAACACATTGAGCAGTTAATTTGCCTAGTAATCTTCTGAAGCCTATACATATATGATCTTGTTTAATCAGACAACATCACAAGGTCTGTGTAATCTAATAGCACCATCTCTCACTAGAAAAAAAAGATTCAGTAACTTTCACTTGATCCCATACCAAGGGTCTTAAGTCATTATTCTATTGCTGTGAGAGACACTATGACCAGTGCAACTCTTAGAAAGGAACGTATTTAACTGGGGACTTGCTTACAGTTTCAGAGGTTTATTCCATTTATCATCATGGCACATGTGTGGTACTGTACCTGATCTGCAGGGCTAGTAAGAAAACTGGGCCTAGTATGAGCTTTTGAAACCTCAAATCCTACCTCTAGTGTCATACTTCCTCCAACTAGGCCACACCTCCTAATCCTTCACAAAGCGTTCAACTCCTTGATGACTAGGCATTCAAATATATGAGCCTATAGGGATCAGTCTTAATCAAATCATCACATGAAGTAAAATGGTCTCTGTGGGATTTGAACCTAGGAAATCTGTCTTTAATAAGCCCTTGCTTTCAATCACAAAGTGTTCTACTTGACTTGAACTGATAGAAGATTCTTTCACTATTCATTCCTTGTACAGTGACATCTTGGTAATGTAGAGGAATAAAGTAAGTTAGGACTTTGTTTTAATTACGTGGTATTAAAGGGGAGGATGGTGTCAACTAAAACCAGTCCCCAAAGAGAAGCTTTCATAAAAATCATGTATATTCTCATACTAATTATCTGTTTGAATTACCTGAGCTTTTTCTTTCTTCTTAAACTTTTATTAGTTGAAAGTTCTGTACAATGTGTTTTGATCATATTTATTTCCCCCATGCTCCTCCTAGGTCTACCCCTCTTCCCTACCCACTCACTTGGTGTCCTTTTTTTTTTTTTTTTTTTTTTTTACCATCAAATCTAGTTTGTGCTGTCCATATATTCTTGAATGTGTGGCCTTCCACTAGAGCTTACCTACTGACTTACCTACCAGAGGTGATGCCCTTAAAGAAAGCCGACTCTCCCTCTTCCAGCAGCAGTAGTTGCTAATAGGTCCTCAGCTAAGGGGACTTTAGTATTTGGCCTGACTTAAGCTTGTATGTGGTTTGTGTATGTGTGAGGAAGTCCCTGCAGGTATTCAGGCAAGGAAGTGAAAGATGCCCCCACCCCTGCCCCATGCAGATTGACTTTATCTACCTAGATTAGACTTGGTGAGTCTAATGGCAGACAGTTCATTGTCAATATATAAAACATGGTACAATTTCGGAAAAGGTTTCCAGGCAACAGTCAGACCATTTCCAGGTGCACAATAAAGCTTAATGTGTGACTACTTAAAGACTCTTTTACAGAGTACATGTGTCCATGAGGGTGGGTTCTATACCAGGCTACAAAGTACATGTGACATCTCCCCTAAGGATAGGTAATGGTCTAGGAAGGGAAGAGTCTGAGATATTTTGGGGAATTTGGGTGAGGTCTGCCTCCATAGATAGCAAAACCATCATTAACAAACTCCCGCTCTCCGCTCTCTGCCTAGACTGCAGGTATTTGCTCTTATCTCCCCCATTGAGTAGACTTGCCTGCATTCTTAAGATTCCTGGTGCTCCTAGTGCTTCTCTATAAGTATAAGGACCTCTGTGCCCCCACCACAATTGCTCTGTGTTCATAAGTATAGCTGCCTTGCTGGGTCTGGAGGATATTGTTTCCTTGTATTATCAACCACCTCTAGCTCTTACACTGGTTTTTTTTTTTCTCCTGTTTCACAGTGGTCCCTGAGCCTTGGGAGAAGAAGATTTTGATGTAGATGTCCCATTTAGGGCTGAACATACCTTAGTCTCTTATTCTCTTTATCTTGGACAGTTGTAGGTCTCTATTAATCACCATTTATTACAAATAGAAGCCTTTCCGATGAGGTTTGAGAGGTGTATTAATCTATGCATCTAACATTAACTCAGTAGGAGTCGGTTTACTTCTGTGTCATTTGGCTGTTCTCCCCTAGCCCTGTGACCTTTTTAGCTGCAGGTTCTTGTTCCTGTATTGGTGCTAGTTAGGGGTATTATGTTGTAGACAGGATGTAAATACAATCAGAAAGTGGTAGGTTTGCCATTATGCTTGTGCCTCTATTGTACCAGAGCACATGCCTTACTGGCCAGTTGTTATTGTAGCTTTCAGGGTTCATAGATGGATATGATTGATTACTTTTCTCTTCTAACCAAAATTTGGTAGTAAGACACTGTCAACAGGGCCCAGCAGGTCGTTCTGCCTTAGGCCAAGAAAGTCTATTAAGAAACAGCCGGGCAGTGGTGGCGCCCAGCACTTGGGAGGCAGAGGCAGGAGGATTTCTGAGTTCGAGGCCAGCCTGATCTACAGAGTGAGTTCCAGGACGGACAGCCAGGGCTACACAGAGAAACCCTGTCTTGAAAAACCAAAAAAAAAAAAAAAAAAGAAAAGAAAAAAGAAACACAGCATCTTCCATACAGTTTTCAAGTATGTGTGTGTGAGGGCACATGGGGCAGGCAGAGTCAGCAGAAAACTATCATAATGGGACAAAGTCAGCAGGAAGCTAATCAAGCAATATTTTACAAAGAGGAATACAGGATATCTCAAGTATGTCACAAACTGAACACAGATTGGCCTTGGAACTGATAACCATAGTCCTTTTGAGGGAGGAGTTGGGTTCCCAGGATTGGAAATTGCAGCTCCCCACCCCCACTCCCCAAGGCCTGTTTTAGACAAGGAACTACATTCCTTCTCCTTACTACTGGGCCTTAGGAAAACCATTGGCTCACCCTGGCTTCTAATACCTGTTGCTAAAGACACCATGTACTTGAATCATAAAACAAAGAAAAATCAAGCTGATTCTGACCTGGAAGCTTCGTCCCTATGGTTAGCTTTCTTAGTGCTAGAAGGTTCTACAAATGCTGCGGAAGGAGAAAAGTAACTATCAAATCTCTTACCTATATCTTACTAGTGACAGCATCATTCCATAGAATATTAGAGGAAAAAGCTTATTTACATCAGGATTATCCATAGCTTCATCCCAATTGTGGTGGTTTAAATGAGAATGGCTCCCATAGGCTCAGATATGTGAATGCTTGGTCCTCAGTTGATGGTGGAAGAATTAGGAGGTATGGCCTTGTAGACCGTGTTTCTCAGTGTGCGGGTTGCCCTTTGGGGTCAAATGACCCTTTCCCAGGGATCACTTAGGACTATCAGAAAACAGATATTTACATTACAATTCATAATAGCAGCAAAATTACAGTTATGAAGTAACAGTGAAAATAATTTTACAATTGGGGGTCACCACAACATGAGGTAGTGTATTTAAGATTTGTAGCATTAAGAGGGTTGAGAACCACTGTTCTAAGAGGTGTGCCACTGGAGTGGAAATCTGAGATTTCAGAAGTTCCATGTCAGGCCGAGTTTCTCTCTGCCTCCTACCTGTAGATCCAATGTAAGCTCTCAGCTACAGATACAGTACCATGCCTGCTTTTTGCCATACTCCACACCATGGTGGTCAGAGCTAATCCTCTGAAACTCTGAACAAGACCCTATTTAAATGGGTTTTTTTTGGTTTGTTTGTTTGTTTGTAATAAATTGACTTGGTCATGGTGGTACTTCACAGCAATATAGAAGTAACACTTAAGAGCCTTTCAAAGTACATAGATTTACATTTTTGAGGGACTAGGTTTTTATTAAAGGCTTGAAAATATAATAGTAACAATAATGAGGAAAATAAATAAGCTTTATAAAAGCTGTTAGTTTGAAATAACTAAAATAACAGTAAGTAGGTCATTATACATTTGCTAGTCTAAAGATTCTTGAATAGTAGGTATCAACTCCTGAGTACTTAGTGTGTTTCCCCTTAGAACCATTATGAATGTCTGCATTTCAAGTGAGTTCCCTAAGGCTCCATAATTTTTAGTGATTTTTAGTTATAAACATGCCAATAATCAATAACAAAATAAAGTCCTTGTAGGGTGTCAAATATAAGGGCTTTATGTTGGAAACTCTTCTCTTGATAGTGATAACGACACCCAAAGTAGTAGTTCAAACAAGATAAAAGCTTATTTTGATCTCATGTAAAATAAACTTAAGCAAGGCATAGTGACACTTGTTTTTAATCCCAGTACTCAGAGAGCAGAGGCAGATGGACCTCTGTGAGTTCAAGACCAACCTGGTCTACATTGGGAGTTCAAGGACATTCAAGGCTTATATAGTAAGACTTGTGTAAAAGAAAAAAAGCAAACAAAAATTTTGCTGACAATTTCATACTCATCAAAGAGTCCAGCTACTTGTTTTATCACTGTGTAATGTCTGCTGCCCATTTATAGGGTCACTCATGGCTCTAAGTGGCTATTACTGTGTAAGCCTGACTGACATCCAGGGGGCAGTAGAACGAAGGCAAAAAAGGCAGGCAGAAATCCTAGTGGTTGCCTGTTCCTTCAATTCCATTGTAAGCGACTTTTCTGGAACTCCACCTAACTACTAACTATATTTTTATTGGGTAGGACTAAAATATTTAATAACAGCTAATTATAAGAAAGACTAGAATGTGGCTACTCAGAATAAAATCAGGCTTCTTTGTGGAAGAAGAGGAGAGATGAAAAGCAGCCAGCAGCTGTTATCTTGCCACTCCAAGAAACATTTATCTGAACTTCTTGGTTTACGCAATTAAGACCCAGACATCCCCAGCTGTCCATAAAGCTGGATAGTGGCCGTTTACAGAACTCAGATACTTGTTGACCCATATTACCCAGAAGGCTTGCAGTTGCTTCTACTAATGATAAACTGGATAAAATTATATTAAAGATTAATTTGAGTTTTCCTCACCATCCTTCCCTTACCCCTTGGATAGTTCAGAGTATCATTGCCTGAATATTTGGTAAGCCTTTCCAACTATGGTAGTTTTCTTTCTAGATACAAGTTATAGCGGATACCCAAGTTCTGTGATTAAAATAAAAAAGTATTAGTAGGCTATAGTATTTAACACTTGCATTTGATATTAATGGTTTTATAACATTGATCTCTTTTTTCTTTTTCCAAATTTCCTCTTACAGTATAGCTGAAATACAAAAGGATGTGGAGTACAGATTGCCATTCACAGTAAACAACCTGACAATTAACATTAATATGTAAGTAGCATTGGTTTCTATTTTTATATGTTAGGTTTTAATTTTTGCTTTCTATCTTAACAGCCTGACACTATTAGTGTGTGACTAGAATTGTAATTTATACTTCATTTAATAGGAACTAACTTTTTTTTTTTGTCTTATAGTTAATATCAGAAATAAGCTGTTTAAGTGAACCCATTCAAAGTAACTATAACGTAAAATAGTGCTTAGCTTAATGAAATAATAACTGTCATGGCTCATTGCTAACACAAGGACATAGGAAGCCTGATTCAATATCAGTTCTCTGAACAAATCTAAGAATGGATACATAGTGCTGGCAAAAAACCTAATCAACTTCACAAATATGAGTTATGAATCTGTAAAGTAGCTTACAAATTAGGATAGATTTCAGACACATAATAAATGTCAACAAACATATACTCAGATTAATTGGCTCCAAAGACCAAGGATTGCTTCTTTTACAAAACTACTTAAAAAAAAATTATTTTAATTAAAAAAAAACCAGACAAAACAAACAAACAAAACTTTTTCTTTTCTTTTCTTTTTTTTTTTTTTTTTTTTTCGAGACAGGGTTTCTCTGTGTAGCCCTGGCTGTCCTGGAACTCACTCTGTAGACCAGGCTGGCCTCCAACTCAGAAATCCGCCTGTCTCTGCCTCCCGAGTGCTGGGATTAAAGGCGTGCGCCAGCACTGCCCCTTGAAACTTTTTCTATATAAATGAATTCATTTTATTTCTCTTCTAGTGTCCAGGTAGAGGTAGGTAGGAGAGGCCAACAAAATCACAGCTTTATTGTTTTTTGGTTTTTTTGGGGTTTTTTGATAATGCTATCAAGAAATAATTTTCTTAGCAATATGTAAGCAGAGATGTTTAAAAGGAAATATCCTGAGTGTTCAAAACATGAAAAGCAGTTCCTTATATAATAAACTTCTATTAAAGTGTTTCATAAACTAACCTTAATTTTATAGTACTTTAAACAGTTTGAAGTTTTCACTTTTCTGAATTAAGAATCTTTGTTCTTCACAGTACATGATTTTACTTCAAAGTAAAGAGAGAGATGTTAGTGCAGCATTTAAGAGTTACATAAATGAAGGCTCAGTGATAAGTGCAGTAGACACACACACACACACACACACACACACACACACACACAGCCAGAGCCATCATCTAAATAACCAGATCGAGTTTTGCATAATTTGCTTGATACAAGGTGTGACCTAATTTTTAGCTGAGATTTTTTTATTCAATAAGTTATATTATCTTTGAAATCAATTCATTGACGTGCTAAAAAGGCTATTCTGTAATACATGGTTTCCATATTCCACGTTAAAAAGAATCTATTATATTGAATTACTGTATCTTATTGCCAAAACATAACCTTTTCTATATTTTCAATCTGCTCAAAATCTATACTAAGGCACTTCTTACAAAAGAATTAATCCATAAAAGTCAATGTGAAGGTTTAATTTGCTTTTAAATAACTTTTAGGATTATGGTCACATGTTGTCATTTTTTCATTTGTTTGTGTTTTCTTGTGTTATTCCTTTTCTAGATTACTTCCTCCACAGTTTCCTCAGGAAAAACCCGTGATTAGTGTTTATCCACCAATAAGACATCACTTAATGGATAGTCAAGGATTATATGTTACTTCTCCATTAGTAAGCAATGTACGTATGTGCTATAGTTTATTTCAGAGTAATATAATACATTTATTACATTTTTACTATTCTTGAAATCTGAAATGTACAGACATTTTCATCTTGAAATTAGTGATTTTAAATTTCCCTGGAGAATACTGTTTACTTAAGACTGTGACTTGAAGTTTTTGGATGCCATGCGGTTGATTAATGCGACAAGTAAAACTTTATATACCCTGAGTATTTATACTGAACAGTCAAATTACTGTGAAGTGTGGGAATACTTTAGCCCCAATATTGATTGAATAGACTCTTAACTTGATGTTTATAGTACTGATTCTATCAGAAAGTGTTGTAAGTCATGTGACACAGTGCTCTTGTTTTTCTGTTTATTCTTTCTTTATTTTATGTGTATGAATGTTGTGCCTTACATGTATGTGCACCACATGCATGCAGGGCCCATAGAGGGCAGAGGTCACATAGAACTGCACTTGTAGATGTGAGCTGCCATGAAGGTGCTAGGAACTGAACCTGGGGCCTCTGCAAAAACCTGAAGCGCTCTTATCCATCGAGCCATCACTTCAGCCCCCTTTTCTATTTATTCTTGCCTGCAGACATTGGTTAGGATTTAGAATGACATTTAGTCACATGAAATTTTGTTACTGCTTTTTGAGAGGGTTTCTATCATTATGTATTACTGTTATTTTCAGTTTACAATGCATTCAGATCTTGGAAAAATTATTCAAAGTCTTTTGGATGAGTTCTGGAAGAATCCTCCAGTTTTAGCTCCTACTTCAACAACATTTCCATAGTAAGTATACGAATAGTATGTAACCTTAGCACATATTTTCATCTATCACAACTAAACAATAGCTTAAAGCAATTGAAGTGATGTTTATGTGAGAGGTTGCCTCATACTCATCTTCATGCCCATAAGGCCACAGTCTTCAGAAGGCAATGTCATCTTTTTGTAGCTGATCATCCACCCACCTTTGATGGTAGTTACATGGCGCTATTCTTGAATTTCATATTCAAGAATATGAATATTCTTCAAATACTTATTGGTCTGTTACTATAATAGATGAGGATTTTATCTGTCAGAAATTTTTCTTCCTCCTCTTAGTGAAATTATATCTACGTAAGTGTATTTGGTATTTTTGTTACATGACTCTTGAGTATTAACCATTGCAGAGTGAAGTATTCTTTTTAACCCTCTTTTGTTCTGTCATACCAGGTAGGTAATTCCTAGGTTCTCTGTTTAGTTGGTTGGTTGTTTTGCTTGATGTTTGTTTTCTTTTACCCCACTCGTTTCCTTGTTAGGTTCTCTTCATTTCTGTCTCACAGGTCTCATCCAGGAAATTCCCTTTATTGTTTTCCTCAGATTTTCCTTTGCTGGTGTGACTTTAAGTGTGAATGAGGTGAACACTCACTTAATTCTCTTGTCTGGCAAATTTTGTTAGGCAAATACTAAGACCTTAGTGGAAGCTATTAGCTATTGCCATGGAGGGTGGCCTGGGTCTCCTCCCAGCATGACACGTGGGGAGAGCGCAGGCCAGCCAGGTAGAAGCTGTGCTGCCTTGTTTAGATGTAGACGTGGGTGTTGCCACCATCATTTCTGCCTCGGGTTAAGTCCACTTGGGCTGGAAAGGGAGAAGAGAGAATCTGTCTCTTACTAGTATGGAAGAATTGAAGAACAGCCTGTGTTTGTGGGAAGTGTGCACTGGAAATCTTGCAGTCGCTATTTTCAAAAACACAGTCTGCCATAGCTCTTATCACAAGAGCTCACCTCTGTCCCATATGCAAAACTCGTGCTTTCACAAGAGCACTCCACAGTTCACTATATTATAGACTGAGGCCTGGGTTTAGAGTTGACTCTGATTATGTAAAACATGCTTAGGTATGGCAGAGGTTCTTCAGTTATGTTCCTCAAGAACAGCTCTTAGGCTGAAGAATGGTGGATTAAAATGCCCAGATTGCTGCCCCACACATAGCAACATCCAATGGTAGAACAAGCCTGGGGTACTCACTGTAGTCTACCCAACCCATATGAGGAAATGCTGGAATTTGGCTGGGCTCACTGCTTTGATGGAGCTATGGTTTTCTTTGTGGCAATGACCCTTCGTGACATAAAACTTGATTTGTTTCTACTTTTGGACCATTGTTTCTATCAAGTACACACCATGATTTAGCGGTTCAGCTCAAGTATAGTCTTGCCTTGGATGTGTGAAGTCCTGATTCTGTCAGAAAGATGAAAGGAAGGAAGAGATATATTTTCTTTTTTATTTTTGAGTGTGTGTTTTAGGGTTTCTATTGCTGCAATGAAAATACCTTGATCAAAAAGCAAGTTGAAGAGGAAAGAGTTTATTCAGCTTACACTTCCAGTCCATCACTGGATCGGAGTTCTCAGCTGGAAGCAGGGAGATCTGGAAGGCGCATAGTAAATAGACACAGACTACTTTTCAGGTACAAACTGGCAGGCAATTTTTCAAGGCTTAAAGGTGTTCTCATTCATATTCTCTCTCTCTCTCTCTCTCTCTCTCTCTCTCTCTCTCTCTCTCTCTCTCTCTCTCTCTCTCTCACCTGCAGCTTGAGGCTGCACACACTCTGCATTCTCCTGTGTACTCTGCTTTTCTCCTGTGCACTGCTCTTTTCTCGAACTCCCACAGTCCTACACACCTCTGTGCGTTCCCCTTCACTCACACACACTCTCCTCACTCTCTCCACTCACCTCACGGACACCTCATGCGCACCTCACTCTCTCGCCTTTTTCTTGCCCCAGTCTTTTATTGTCACACCAAAAGCAGGTAGAAAAAAGACATTGTATAACATTGCCAAATCAAATTCAAAAGAATAACCACATCCCACAAAGAGTCAAAAATTGCAATTATTCCCCAAAGTTTCAAGCTTCCCCTCTTCCCAGGCCTGTGGCCAAAATAATAATAATAATTACAAACTTATCATTATTTAAACTTGAATTTTTAACTTATTATACTTCAGAGATCAGAGCCCCGAGGTCAGCTACTTGCATTTTCCTGTGAAGCTCTAATGATAAATGACATGGGCAAAGCTGCCAGGCAGTGGCCAAAAAGAGTCAGGTTAGCCCTTACCTCAGGAGTTCTGCTAGCTTTCTGCTTCCGCACACTGCACACAATGACTCTCCTGAGTCCCAGTTCTTTGACTTAGTTTTACTAGTATAAGATTTTATGTATTCCATACTTGGTTATTCAGGAACCACTCTCCAATGTTGTACAAAACTTATTTCATAACTTCAGTAATTTTTCCTTTCTTAGGGTCCCAATGTTGGCTCTATTTCATTTTCTGATAATTTCTTCAAACTTGCTTTGCAAGTCAAGCATTAATCTGGAACTACCATTGTGTGGTTATTGCATTGTTTCCAAGATGAGAGCACACAGCATGCACCTGGGCCATTAGGACTGTGCTGTGCTGTGCCCCATGCCTCAATTTTCAATTGTTTAAGAATCATTACATCAAAGACCATCTAGTTTCATAGAATTCACCAGAGCAGAAGGAGAAAGAAGTAGGAAAGTCAGATATAATAGAATAATTATGCACACCAAGGCCAACTGAAAAGCAGTCACGCACAAATGAAATCTATACAGCCATTGTCCAGGGCTAAGGTTAGGAGAAATGGGAACAAGTGTTTTTTACAAAGAGCTGCTGTGGGCTCCTGAGATGTCTCCATCCTGGCCTCCTGCAGGCAGTCCCTTATTTCAGATGGTGGGTCCCCTGGAGGGATGTGTCTGCTGCTTCTCAGGGTCCTAGACGCCATCCTTTTTTACAAGAAGCTGCAGCTTCTGAGATGTCTCCATTCCAGCCTGCCACTGGCAGTCCCTGTCATGGTATGCTGTCCCCAGCAAGTCAGGACAGGTATTCAAGCTGGGCTGGAACCTGGAGGCAGGAGCTGATGCAGAGGCCATGGAGGGTGCTGCTTACTGGCTTAGTCCCTATAGCTTGTTCAGCCTGCTTTCTTATAGAACTCAGGACCACCATCCCAGGGATGGGACCACCCACAGTGGGCTGCTGCGCACACACACAACACACACACACACACACACACACACACACACACACACACACACACACATCCATTGATTACTTATTGAGAAAATGCCTTACAGCTGGATCTCATGGCAGCATTTCCTCAACTGAGGTTCCTTCCTCTCTGATGACTCTAGTTGTGTTAAGTTGACACACAAAACCAGCCAGTACAGTGTGTGTGTGTGTGTGTGTTTGTGTGTGTGTGTGTGTGTGTGTGTGTGCATGCATGTATGTATACATGCAGGTACATGAGCGTGTATATGTGGGGGTCAGTGGTTGAGGTCAGATGTCTTCCTCATTGGAGGTCTCATCTTAGTTTTTGATTCAGTCTCTTACTAAACCTTGAGCTCATCAGTTGGCTAGGTGGGCTGGCCAATGAGCTCCAAACAAATGTCCATCTCCATCTCTCACCCATATTCCGTACTAGGGCTGCAGATGCATGCCTCTGCCCAGAGTTGAAATAGGCATGGGGAATAACAGCTTAAGTCTTCAAGCCTATGCACCACGCACTTATTGACTGGGCCATTGTACCAAAGCAGCCATCAGATATATTAATGAGTTTAATCGAGAGTACATATAAGGCAGAGAGCAGTGTTTTCAAGAAAGCACTACCTAATGTTGAAATGTGCTAATATGAGGGCATATCAAAGCTATTTATAAAGTCTCCATATTTATCTTTCAAGATAAAATGCCAGTCACAGTTTCTAACTCCACATACCTTTCAAGCTTTGCCACTTCTCCATCAAGAAGAAAGGCATGTTTTCTTCCCTCAATCTGGTCAGTATCAATACAAGTTGTGTGTGTGTGTGTGTGTGTGTGTGTGTGTGTGTGTGTGTGTGTGTGTGAGAGAGAGAGAGAGAGAGAGAGAGAGAGAGAGAGAGAGAGAGAGAGAGACAATAGAGGCAAACACAGTCAGTCAGACAGAGAGAGACTGCTTCCCAGCCTGCCATTAGGAACAGAGGCATTCCTGCTGCCATAGACATTGAACTTTATGGGGTTCTCAAGAGACAAACAGCAGAGAAAATAGAGATTTGATAGTTACAGAGAGTGTAATGTCCTACACCTTTAATACTATCACTCAGGAGACAGAAGTAGGCTGATCCCCATGAGTAGGAGGCCAGTCTGGTCTGTACAGTGAGTTCTAGCCCCTTGAAAGCTATGTAATGGGCTTATCTCCCTCCTTCTCCTTCTCCTCTCCCTCCCCCTCCCTCCCTCCCTCTCCCTCTGGTTTTTCAAGACTGGGTTTCTCCATGTATCCCTGGCTGTCCTGGAGCTCACTCTGTAGACCAGGCTGCTGCCTCTGCCTCCTGATTGCTGGGATTCAAGGTGTGCAACATCACCCCCCAGCTGAGGCTCATCTTAATAGAGGAGTTGCATAGAAATGCCAGGAGACGAGGTTATACAGGGAGAAAAATCAGAAAAATGAGGATCTGGGACAGGATTCTAAGGTATATACCACCAAGGAACATGTAATGAATGTGGCAAGGGAAAGTAGAAGAGAGGCTTAGCCAGAGCTTAGCATCTCGACTACAGCAGGAAGTCTATAGGCAGGCAAGACTCAGACAGAGAGAAAGTAGGTGAGACCTGGACCAAAGAGTTGAGTGGACTGCTCCAGCCACTAGAGATGCTCTGAGACTGTCTTCTAAATTTCTCTAACTTGTTTTTGTCATAACAATGAATAAAATAAGTCATGCAACTTTTTGTGGGAAGGTATGGCACCAAGGATCAAACTCAGAACCAGGCTAGCCTGGCGCACTCTGCCTGAGCTCTATCCCTAGATATGTGTTTTTTAAATTTTGAGACTGTGCCACACTGAGTTACTTAGGCTAGTCTTGAACTCACAGCTCTCCTCTCAGCCTCTGAGTAACTAAGAATAAAAGCCAACAACAGCAGGCTTAGCTAATACAAGTATTTTAATCCATAATTTTTACAACCTGTAGCAAGTATACCTTTTGGGAGGCACCTGGAAATGGAATTCTTGTACCCTGTGAGAAGAAAGTCTAAAGCATGAGAGAGAGTTTTAGACAAGCAGGGGTTAAAAACTAGAGGTGCTTTCATGAAAGGCTTTTTATTAAAGGAGATGATCATCTGAAAATGAGCTTCATACTTTGGAAAGTCAACCAACAATGTTTCTCACAATAATGTGGATAAAGAAAATGGGAGTGAGTGGGTGGGTAAGGGACCACTCTAATAGAACCAGGGGGAGGAGGTATGGGATAGGGGGTTTCCAGAGGGGAAACTGGGAAAGGGGATAACATTTGAAATGTAAAAAGATTTTCTATGTTCAGTCTCAAAATACTCTTAAAGATAAAGGATGCTTTCAGAAGCACTAAACAATAAATTGCTGAAAAAGAAAAGAAAATGCATCTAGTGAATTGGATGGTCTATCTAGGGAGAAACAGTCTACACTGTGTGGAAGGTGCTGCTTGAATTCATTGTGCTTTAATGCATGGAACAGGACAGAAAAAGCTGCTGAATATGTCAGAGACCAGACTTCTTGGGATCTAATATCCAGTCTCTCTTCTGCTTTCCCCAAGACTTAAGAAGAGTAAAGTTCAGACCCTTTCAGAGGTGTTAGCAGTGGGCCTTCTAGGATTCAGGCAGAGCCTTATCAACTGTCCAGTAAGGAAAACACCTTCTAAAAACCTTAAAGGCGTGTCTCTCCGCAGCCTTGCTGGAAGTTCCAGATAGACATTTCAGACCTTGGTTTGTAGCTATTGTCTGAAAAGCAAAGAGGCTATAAGATCTTTAAACACCTATAAATAAGAAGCAGGTGGGGAAAAAAAAAACACTCATTAGCAAAAATAGCCTTGCTGTTTTTTCTGTGTGTGCTGGGAATTGATTCCTAGATCTGTGTGTGTTGTGCCGACTTTACCACTAAGCTGTGGTCCTAACGCACTCTTCTTTTGTCACGACATTCCTTGTAAGTTTGATATTGCATCTCTTAGAGCTGTCTGGTTTTTTTATTGTGCATTTGCATATTTTCATTTTTCTAGGAATAGCACTTTGACAAAGACTGCAGAGCTGTCCTCTCTCCTAGCTACACCCATCTCCACTCTCACAAACAGCTCCCATTTATCCATGCCCTTTCCAGCATGGGCTGTTCGTGGGAAGAAAAGTTATTTAATTTATTTTTTATCTAACAGTTTAATTGTACACTGTGTTCCTGTTTTAAAGATACTTTATTTTATGGAAGTTGTATACCACTGTGTCCTCTACTTGCTGTTACTTTTGTTGTTGGGATTTCTTTATGTGTTAGAGAAATTATTCTTCTATGTGTGATAGGGCTTTCAGCTGGTTTTGCCCTCTTTATGTTAGTTAGTAGTATGCGGTGCTGGGAACAGAGCCCGGAGCTTTGGCCTTGCTGGGAGATGCTCTACCATTGGCATTTTTTTCTGTGTTATGCAGGGCCTTTTGTTTTGTTTTGTTTTTTACTAGCATAAAATTTATCATTTTTTATATAATAATCCCTTCATAACTTTTCCACTTTAAGGTTGAAATAGTCAAAGATTTCTTTTACTTCAGGATTTTAAAACTGTAAGTCCTTGGTCCTTCAGTTTTTATCCTATTGTGCCTTTAAGCACTTGGCTCTTACTTTTTATCAAACTTTGCAATATTGTTTTTACAATTACTCCGCTTCTACTTTAAATTTTAACAAATTGCTTCACATTTTATATTTACTTGAAATAATCTTTCTTGCTATTCACTAATACTATGCATTAATTTTTAAAGTTATTGCTATATAATTTATTTTGATGTGTGGAAGACGTAATATCTCTTTAGTCTTTTTCAGATTATTTTCTTTCAGTTCATGAGTATTTTTCATGTAAACTTTTAGGAAATACTTCAAAGTCCATAATGAATGTTTTCTTCCAAGAAAATTTCCAACTTAGGTTAATTTCAGTCATTAAATGAATACATACATTTGAGTTAATAATAATTTGATGAATTAGTGACTCTCATATAAAGAAAAGTATAATATACTTATGGGTATATTTGAGATAATACTACTAAAATATTTCACTTTATATTGGTATAAATTCTAAATTACATAAACTAAATTTTATAGAACTACTGTCATCTTAACTCAAATGTATGTATTTATGTGATTTTTTTCAGTGTTCATTTAAACCTGAAATATTCCTCCTTCTTGTATAATTTGATTTCTTCTCAATTTTTTGTTTATTTTTTGAGATAAGGTCTCCCTACGTACCCTTGTCTGGCCTAGAACTAACTGTACAGACAGGATGGCTTTGAACTCATGGAAGTCTGCCTGGTAGTACCTAGTGCTGGAATTAAGGGTGTGGGCCATTGAAGCCAGCTTTTAAGGGAAAAAAAATGTTAATTTTAAACCATCCTGCTAAATACATACTGTCTATCCTACTGTCTGACTAAGTCCCAGGTAAATAATGATTTGCTACTTTTTAAAATACTCATTTGTATTTATATACAAATGTGTTTGTAATGTTTTTAACATTCTAATAGCTCATCCATATATTTGATTTTTCTTTTAAAATCTTTAGGAAAACCAACCTCAACCTTAATGTAGATTTTGCCCAACATCAAAAGCCATTTAGCAACATCTACTTGAGTAAAGTTTCTGGATTAAATCCCCTTCATAAAGAAACAGAACTAAGTGGTGTCACTGGAATACTGACACCTCATTGTGACTCTGGTAGACTTACAGAGAGCAGTGGGATCTGATGGGTGCCTTCGAGAGCATTCCTCCTTTTCATAGAGACCACACTCTCTCTGAGGTGCTTATAGCTTATGACTTAAATAACTTAGTTTAATTATAAAAATCACTTGCCAAAAGAAATTTCCATGTATGGAATTGTATAGCCACTGTTATTCAGGACAATTTAGGGATGATTTGACCCCTAACCCCTACCTAATGATCTTCTCGTTCTTTCTTCAGCCTGTATAGTAATCCAGGTGGGATGCCTCCGTACCCTTCTCAGGGGTTTCCATTTCTTCCTCCATATCCTCCACAAGAAGCTAACAGGAGTATCACATCGTTGTCTGTAGCTGACACTGTTTCTTCTTCAACCACAAGTTACACTGCAGCCAAGCCGGTGGCGCCTTCATTTGGCGTCCTTTCAAGTCTGCCGTTACCGGTTCCCACAACAGAATCTTCAGCATCGGTTGGTACCTCTGTAGTCTGCGTTTTGTATCTGTGAAATAGGTGCTTGGTCAGCTAGCCTTTATTATGTCTGTCTACTAAGCTAGGCATAAAAGATTAAATCTTATTTGTCATCTCAGATAACAAACTCAAAAAGGTAACCAATGAGGACTTGCGCAAATAGTTCCTAGAGATAGTCCAGAGTGGAGACAATGGAGGTCACTGCCTCCAGACAGCAGAGTAGAAGCAAAGATCCTTCTAGGTTTACTTATCCCCAGGGCTTTAGACTGCACACATAGGGGTTGCTCCGTGGAAAATGATGCAGATAGATGAATTTATGCTTGAGGCCAGATTTTTAAAAATAGTTATAAAATTTTGAGGATATCAAGAGGTTACATGAAGCACTATGTGATTGGAAAACATTGACAGAGGCTTTGTCCTATATGCCGGGTAGCATGTTTGTAAAGTTGCCTGTAACAGATTTGTCTGGCTGTCAAGTAGGATTTATTGGACAAGACACAAGATTGGATTATACCAGAGAAGCAAGTATCAGATCAAAGAGGATCTATTGCAGCGTGCTCAAGGCCTCCAGCATTTTATTGGCTAAAAATTTATATGTTTATAAGTAATGCTGGTAGCAGTTGCCATGTAACATAGAAAAATAAAACTATTTTGTGTTTAAACTCTTATCTGTGGACTTGGAGACTGGCATAATAATTCAGGCATTAGTGTTTGTTGGGCAAGCACAGGGAACTGAGTTCAGATCTCTGGCACCTTTCATAAGGTTCTAGGCATGATAATTCATGCCTGCTTATAAGGTGCCAGATATCCCTGATGCATTTCCAGAACTGAGGTAAAGAGCATGAAGAGTAAAGATGGTCCTGTCTGTTTTACTTATAGTTTCATATTCAAATTAAATAAAATGATTTAAAAGTTTTTCACTGTTCTTTTAGTATGATAAGTGGTAGAAATCAGCTTTAGTCTGATAAATTGTTAGACTCGTCTGTACCTAGGGATTACTCTAGATGTAATGATTACTAAGTTCTTGGTTGAGTAAGAAACCCTGTCTCAAAAGAAAAGAAAAAACACAGTGTTGACCTTTGTCCTTCACACATACCTGCTCCTGTATTCACATATACACACACAGAAACACATACAAATATATATAAATATGTATTTGCATATATATTATGTTCAACATTACTAATATTATATTTTATAATCATTAAAAATACAAACCTGAATGAATTTTGTTTTTTCCTAAATCTTTCATCATTATGTTAATAAAGATTATAAACAAACTATTATTTATTCAAATTTTTGAGACAGAGTCTCAGTGAGTAGCTTGGGCTGTCCTGGAACTCACTCTGTAGACCAGGCTGGCCTTGAAGTCATAGAGATAGATCTGTTGCCTCTGCCTCCTGAGTGCTGGGATTAAATGTGTGTGCCATTTTGCCCAGCAACAAACTATTATTAATAATTTTTTTAAATTTAGGGGAAAATTTGGAGTGCCCTAAT
Organism: Uromys caudimaculatus; assembly: GCA_028551405.1. NCBI lineage: Eukaryota > Metazoa > Chordata > Mammalia > Rodentia > Muridae > Uromys > Uromys caudimaculatus. Next base: position 29,188,162 of record CM052719.1, read on the forward strand.
AAAAAATGTCACAAATATTCAAATTGGTACTATGTTCTTCATCTATCCTATTTTATTTAACTTAAATATGTAACTACTCAGTGCTGGCAGTTTACTAATGTATGCTTAATGTCTTTATGAATGAAGTGTATTCATTTATTATATCTATGAATTCCACAGATAATTCTCTATACCTGTTACAATTCCCTATAAGAGATTTATTTTATAATCATATACTTCCACACAGGCTAATAATCCAGGCTCTTCTAAGACTCATGCCCCCCCGCCCCCATAAAGTGTAACCTCTGTCTAGAAGTCCAGAGAACTAGACTGGTGGGGAAGAGATGTGTGTTGATGTGATGTGCAGAGCTGGATGGAGGTGCAGTCGATCTGTAGTGAAAGCACTGCTAGATGCAGCACTTCAGTTATTTCTACACAGAAATGCTATCAGTGACAAGTATAGCTCAGATCTCATCTCTTTAAAACTCTCCTTTAGGTGAACCAAAATGGTTTTGGTTATAAGATGCCGGATATTCCTGATGCATTTCCAGAACTTTCAGAACTAAGGTAAAAAAAAAAAAAACTTGAAGAATAAAGATGATCTTGTCTGTTTTATTTATAGTTTCATATTCAAATTAAATAAAATGATTCAAAAGTTTTTGACTTCCTTTTCTGTGGTTGTCCTAGTGGGTAAGTGGTATAAATCAGCTTTAGTTTGATAAATTGTTACATGACTGGTCTGTACCTGGGGATTGCTCTAGATGCCATGGCTACCAAGGTAACAAAAGTTCTTTTCTCTCATGTGACTTGCAGTCTTTGAGAATTTTTTTGGTGAATATATTAGATTCTGATAATTTCAAAATAGATCTTCCATTGTTTCTTTAGTAGATTAATGTTGTGTATAAATGAGTAAACTGAAGTTATAATATAGTCAAAAACTAATTTTATTAGAAGCCAAAGTTTTATTCAAATTTCTAGTTGATACAGTGGCAGGATTAAACTTTAAGGTACTGTTTTTCATAGAACATAAGATGTGCCATGAATAAAACATTTTATGGTCTTTCCATTTAGTAGGTTACCCCATGTACCCCACTAAGTATTTACAATATCCATAAGGCTACTAATACTAAAACCATTGAATACAATTAAGAATAATTTGGAATTTCACGTCTTTATAATATAGTCTACCAGGACTACACAGACTAAAGCCTTGTTAAGTTGGACTTTCTTTGCATTTTATTTAGTTCATGTGTAACATGTAAAGAAGGCAAGTCCCACAACAGAACAGATGTGTTACATGTGTCTTAAGGATTCCGTATGCATTATAATGCTCAAGTTCCAAGAAATAAGGCTATTTTATGAAGTATTGTCTTTTTTTCCCTCCTTTTTAAAAGTTTACTATAAAAACTTAAGAAAACATCAAAACTACAGAAGGAAGAATAAATAGTGTGAACAGCCTCGGTGCTTGTGACCACCCACATGGCTCCCTCTTGTTTCCTGTTCCTGTCTGTCCACCTCTGCTGGGCAACTGCAGATGGGTCAGGCTTGTTCTCTACAGCTTGCTTGCTGAGTTTTCCTTTTTTTTTTTTTTGTTAGCACCCACAGTGTGCTCAGCCCTCCCACATCCATCACTAATTAAGCAAATGCCTTATAGGCTTACCTGTGGCCTACTCTCACAAAGGCACTCTCTCAGTTGAGGTTTCCTCCTCTCAGATGACTCTAGCTTATGTCACATAAAACTACCCATCACACAAGTCAAACTAGAAAATTGTGAACATTTCTCGTCATGAAGAAAAACTAGATGACTAGTATTTATTAACAATTTGCTTTTGCATTTTTGTGTCTTTAGTGTGTCACAGCTCACAGACATGAATGAACAGGAGGAGGTATTACTAGAACAGTTTCTGATGTTGCCTCAGCTCAAACAAATTATTACTGACAAGGAAGACCTAGTAAAAAGTATCGAGGAATTAGCAAGTATGTCTCCCTTCGCTTTAATTCCTTATTCCTGAGGAAAATGTGATGTGTGCTGAGAAGTAAGCAGAGATTTGTCTTACAGGAAGAAATCTCCTTTTGGAGCATAGCTTGGAAAGCAAACGGCAAGCCGTCTTAGATAAGGTGAGTTAGTGATCATTCTGAAGACATTTTTACACTTCAGTCATCAAATTAAACAGCAATTTTATGTTTTCTTTTAGTATGAATTACTTATACAAATGAAATCTACGTTTGAAAAGAAGATGCAAAGGCAACATGAACTCAGCGAGGTAAGACTAACTCTGTTCCTCAGGGAAGCTGCTGATCTGCAGGTGCTGGCCCTGCCCTGCGTTCATGTCATCTGACTATAAAGCTGACACCGTAAACAGAGTTCTTATTCATGCCGAGTTTGTCTAGGTCCAAATCCCAGAAGGAATGAAAACCCCCAGGAAATTAGAAGCGTTGTATAACTGTTGTAATAAAACCTAGTAACAAAAAGATACTTTAAATTAGGTATAATTTAAAAGATTAGACTTCTACTTATGGAAATATCTTTAAAAATAAAACAGGAGGTGTGGTCTTTATAGCTTATTGCAGCAAAAACATTGTTGTTTCCCTTAAGATGGTCCTTCTGTTCTCTAGTTAGAACATCAGAGAATATCAGTGGAAGGAAAGAGTATTAATGAGATTTGATTCTTCAGAATATGACTTAAAGTTTAATATTTCCAATTAATCTCCCTAATATGTTTTTAAAAATTTAACAAAGTTTTAGAAAAAAAAACTGAATGGATTAAACTCGTCAGGAAGGAGTTGAACAAAAAAGGAATGGGAAAAACATGCTTCATCAACATTAAAATATTCTGTGAACTGTCATTTAAAATGATGCAGTTTTGTAGGAAGATGGAAAATCGTTGTATGGAGCAGGCTGCAGTTTCAAAATATGTTTGTGCATGTGACTAATAACTAGAAAAACTTCAGGATTCAACAAATTGTATAATTGTTTATCAGTTTAGAATCCAATGAGAAATAGCCTTGATATTAAACCTCATGAAGATCGTATTATACAGAGTTTAGAAAAATGCTACCCACATAGTTTTAGAAGAAAGCATAAAATCAGTTAATTCCTAGGAATATTTTTAAAAGGTTTTTATGTGAAAAAATTTAAAAAGCCCTGTTTAATTGTAATAGAAGGCAAAAGTATAGAGGAAAATGTTCACATTTAAATATATACATTTAAAATTGATAAGTACTAAAAATAAAAGTGAAAGTGAATGTTTTTTTTTTAAGAATACATGTATAATATAGACAACACAAATGTTGCTAGTGAATTATAAAGAGCAAATGAGGAAGTAGGAAACTCATCTAAGAGGAAATGTCTCATAAAGACTTGTGTGTGGGGCTGAGAGGTAGACGTATCCCGAGCCTTTGGAAGGCCTCCGTTGCATCCCTGCTTCCACGAGCAGTTCACCTTCAACACTGTTTCTTGCCCCTGGACATTTATGTAAGAATTGCTTGAGGTGATTCTTGAAATACTTAAAAATTGGCCGGAGGTAGTGGCACACACCTTTAATCCACATACTTGGAAGGGAGAGGTAGGCTGATCTCTATGAATTTGTGGCTAGCCTGGTCTACAGAGTGAGTTCTAGGATGGCCAGAGCTACAGAGGAAAACCTGTCTCAAACAAAACAAAACAAAACAAAACAAAAAAACCAATAGATACGTTTGTGATACTTTACGGATTAACTTCTGACACTACTAGGAGACAGAAATCTCACAGCAGACTCCCCGATCCTCTGGCTCTTACCATCTTTCTAATATTCCTTGAGCCTTAGCCCCTGGAGTTCTTTAGTATCTGTTTGGACTGGGTCCACAACTCTGTATGTTGATTAGTTGTGGTTTTCTGTAATGGTCTTTCTGGTATATTGCAAGAGAAGTTTTCTTGATGAGGGATGAGGACTACACTTTTCTGTGATTAAGGATTAAGTTGGATTAGTGTAATGGTGGTTGTAGGTTCCTCGTGACTTCACTAGCCCCGGCTAGTTGGCTGGTTCCCAGTCACAGGTGTGATTTCCCCCTTTGTTGAGCAGGTCTTAGTCCTATTAGAGGATAATGGTGACTGCCAAGGTGTGCATGCTGCTACTGCACTCTGGAGTTCTCGTGACAGGGTCGTCATTGTTGCTCATAGCTAGGTAGAACTGTTGGTTGCTTCCCTCCTTTAGAAGTTTGCATGGTGCTTTCTCATACTATGGAAGCTAGTCTTCATGGTGCAGCATTCAAGTCAGCTCCAGCTTAGAGACCTTCAGGCCTTGTGTCTGAAGTACATGCTGTCTTCTGCAATAAGGACTTGACTACCACTTCTGGATGGCAACCAAGGGCAATAACAGTAGCCTGTAGTGTTTGGGGCATCTCTTGGACAACTCTGAGCAACAAATCAAAAGCGTTTGATTTTTTTGTTAGGTAGTCTTTGGTTCTTGGAGGGAGCATTGTCAAACCAGATGGGATGTCATTTGAATGTTAGTATACTTCTTTTTTCAATGAAAGACTCTTGGAATGTATGAGATTGCATTGATTTTTGTAGATGTTTTGATTTATCCTTGTCATCCTAACCTAGCAAAGATAGAGAAGAACAGGAATCCAAGGGGATGGGGGTTACTGGGTCATTGGAGTAGGTATTCTCACAGGGCTGTAATTCCAAAATATCTAGGCTAGAACAGTGATTTTTCAGTTTCTCATTTAGCAGTTTTACAGTTTGTGATTTGGTTTCTTTTGTGTTTGGTATATGTACTTGCTAATTGTAGGTCAAATTGACACAAGCTAGAGTTATCAGAGAGGAAGGAGCCCCAATTGAGAAAATACCTCCATAAGATTGGGCTGTACACGAGTTTGTAGTACATTTTCTTTTTTTTGTTGTTGTTGTTGTTGGTTTTTTTGTTTTTTTGTTTTGTTTTTGTTTTTTGAGACAGGGTTTCTCTGTATAGCCCTGGCTGCCCTGGAACTCACTCTGTAGACCAGGCTGGCCTCGAACTCAGAAATCCACCTGCCTCTGCCTCCCAAGTGCTGGGATTAAAGGCGTGCACCACCACTGCCCTGTGTAGTACATTTTCTTAATTAGTTATTGATGGGGGAGGGCCCAGGGTGGTACAACTCCTGGGCTCTGTAAGAAAGCAAGCTAAGCAAACTGTGAGGAACAGACCAGTAACAGCACTGCTCCATGGCCTCTGCATCAGCTCTTACCTCCAGGCTCCTGCCCAGCTTGAGCTCTGTCCTAACTTTCTGAAGTGGTGAATGGTGATGTGGGACAGTAAGCCAAACAAACCCTTTCAGCTCTGGTTTGCTTTTTGTCCTGGTGTTTGATTACAGCCATAGAAGAAACCCTAACTAAAAACCAAGGCAGGCAGTATCTATCCAAGTAGCCAGTGCTGAAGACCCATGTGAAGATTGCTTTTCATATCTCTGCCTCATTTTCCCCTCTATAGTTTATCTGAGAATTATAGACTAATGCATTGCCTGATTTTTTTTGTTTGTTTACAGAGTTGTAGTGCAAGTGCCCTACAGGCAAGACTGAAAGTAGCTGCACATGAAGCTGAGGAAGAGTCTGATAATATTGCTGAAGATTTCTTGGAGGGAAAGACTGAAATAGATGATTTTCTCAATAGCTTCAAGGAAAAGAGAACAGTATGTAATACTCTTCAATTGAGGATGAGTGACAACATAATATCCTATTTTTTAAGTGTGTTCATAAGTAAAACTCGTTAGCACATAACCAAGCTGGCGTTTTGAGTACTGAGCCGAATCTGAAAAGCCTCTTTGGGGAAGGATAGCAGGACTCTACTGTCGCTTTAAACCTGTTAGTTCTGAGTACACAAGCAGGTAAATCAAATGATAGTTCTCATTCAGAAACAGCAGTGTCTGTATCATTGAGTAGGAGCTGATAAATCAGCTGTAATGTTCTTCTGCAGACAACCTGTTTTACAAGTTGCCTAAATATATAACTTATAGACATTAAAAAATAATAATTTAAATACTATTTAGAACTTTCTAGAACAGCTTCTATTCTTGTGTTTCCATTGTATTCAAGAGGGAAAGACTCTGCTTCACAATTTGATACTAAATATTTAATAGTCCTAAATATTTACCCAGTATCTCTGAATCACTCATCTTTGTTATTTAGTAAGTTTTATGAAATGTTTGTGTGTAGGGGTATGTTTGTGAGAGTATGCTTGTATGTATGTGGCTTGTTAAAGAAGGGCAGATTTGGGCTGGAGAGATGGCTCAGCCGTTAAAGGCTAGGCTCACAACCAAAAATATAAGAAGGGCAGATTTTATGAGCTTCATTTTTCATGAGAGACAAAATTCAGAGATGGTTAGTAACTTGCCTGTTTTTATAGTGTTAGTAAGAATTAGTAATTGGTTTCTGACCCATTCTATTCTGAATAGTTACACTAAAGTTTTTGTTTGTTAATCTTCCATAGTTAACAAGAACAAAGTTTAGTTCTGTGTTTTTTAAAAGCACAGGCATTTGAAATTAAATAATCAAAATTTAATACTAGGAAAATTTATAGTCAAAGACTTTTCAAACAAACCTTAATGTTCTTCTGGATTCCTCCTAAATTCTGAGGAATTACTAGCTACTTTAAATGTTAAAAAGCTAAAGGAATGTTGACAAATTAAAATATTCTTTCTTAGAATTCTGTCTTAATGTAGGAAGTAGTTGGATACGTAACTACGTATTTTAAATAATTTATCTTCTAGATTTGCCACTGTAGAAGAGCTAAAGAAGAGAAGCTCCACCAGGTGATAGCGATGCACAGCCAGTTCCATGCTCCTCTCTAGGTCAGTGCACTTCCAGCCAGTGTCTCAAGGCTCTTATACACGTGTGCTCTATTTAACTGAACAGTTCTTAACAGTGCCTGTTCACTCTGGTAACATGACAGCTATATACACATTATCATATAAGTGAGCCTATGACCAGCAAGAACCCTTTAGATATTTTCTCAGTACACTGTATCCTTATTGAGAGGCTGCATTTCTCCTAAGGTGAGCTTCCAGTCATGCTCTTTCTTCTGCCATCATCTTCTCATCCATGGTCTCCAGACCTCGAGCTGCTTTCCTTCTCCTCTCTACTTATTTTAGGAATGTCTTGTTTACAGAAGAAAACCCTGCCCTGTATTCTCTTGCTGTGATAAAATACCATGACCAAGGTATCTTATAGATGGAAGAAGTTATTTGTGTTTATGGTTGGTGAAGGAGAGTCCATAATGGTGAGGAAGGCTTAGCATCAGGCAGCTGGAGCAGGAAGCTAAGGGATCACATCTTCAACCACAACATGAAGCAGAGGGCAGACTATTAATACAGTGTACTATGACCTCTCAAAGCCCACACATAGTGACTTACAAGCAAGGCTGCACCACGTCCCAAGACAGCACCAAGTGGTCAGCTACCCAGGCCTATTGGGGTACTTCTCTTTCAAACCAACACAAACCCCACAAACTTAAATAAGAGCTTGTTACTGAAGGGGAATGCAAAGTTACTATAGAGCCAAAATAAGGAAAGCACAGCCCAGTTACTGAGACACCCTGGAAGCCACTCAGTAACCAAAACAGGTCTTTCTCAGGCTGGCTGTTTCTCATTTCTGCATCCAGTCTGATTTTTGTTTTTGTAGTGTTGGGATCAGACCCATTGCTTTCCATGTGTTCAACAAGCACTCTAGAACTGACCTACATCACCAGCCCCATTTTCTTAGTTACCTTCAACCACAGCAGCTGGTGTATACTGAGAGTCCTGAGTTGCAACACGAATCCCTAGGAGAGATGGATGAATCACCTGCATGCAGCCATCCAGGCTGCAGGAGTAGACTTTAAGGAGGAGCATGGGGGATCTTTGGAAAAGGGATGAGGTAATAGGCATTTCTTATCTCTAGTTTTTATTCCATTGCTATCACTTCTGAATTGTGTTATATCTTAATTTCCAAGTTGAGCTAAATTTTATAGTTTGTGTTCACCCCAGCCCAAGAGGTAGAAATAGATTACTGAAGGAGCACACTGAAATCTTTCCCTACCCAATTCCCTCCCAGTCAGTGACAATATCTAAACAGGAACACAGTATAAAGGAATGAGTGTTTATCATTTTAAATTAAATCTTAAATTTGAAAATTTTTTCATTTCAGATTTTCCTGAAAACATGAACTACCAAGAAAGAAATGGGACACAAACCTAAGCACATTGTTTTCTATTTATGACTTAGGAATTGGCATTTCATGACCATGGCTGAGATCCAGATGCACTATAGATTGTATAAACACCCGAGACTGATTTTGTATAGATTAGAATGACTGCTATATTTGAGAAAATTTTCTGCACTATTTGCACTAAAGATGTTTATTGTTGACAAATCCTGTATTTAAGTTCCTCTGCTATTCCTGATTAAATATCTATGCATGTAATTCTAGCTAGTTTTTAATATTTTATAAAATTACTGATTTACATTTTTAGTTCCAAATTGAAGCTGTCTCATTTCTTTATCAAGAGTGGTTACTTAGACTCTTTTCCTGTCGGCCTTCTTTCAAAACCTGTTTTCAGCTGTGGAAAAGTCATCTACCTTACCCACATCTACCTTACACACATGCGCACGCGCACATGCACAGACACACACATACACACAAACATACATCTTTCTTTCTAGATGGTGAAACTGTCCAGAGCAGTTTGTTTTCAGATATTCAGTGTCAGGAAACAGCAGCCCTGCCAAGGTGCCATCTCAAGAAAGCAACCTGTAATACCTGCAGTAAAGAAGAGTGAAGAATCTACGTTCTTACAGTTTCATTTTCAGACTAAAGATGCATTTAGGGAGCAATACAGGTCAATACATTGGTTTTATTTTGTTCTGGAACAGGGTTGTACTGTGTAGCCCAGACTATCTCAAACTTGTGCTTCTCCTCCCCGAGTACAGGGTTGCAGCAGGTGCCATTCATCTCATAAATCGATATTTTACTTATTTTAAAAACTGCCTTTCACTTAAACCAGTACAATACAGACTTTCATGCTAACCAAAAAACATAAGTATATATGAGTTTTGGTTAAATGATACTCCTTTTATATTGCAAAGGTAAAAATAAACAAAAAATCATTTTGTTAAGAAATGGTAAATCTAGAGAAAAATAGTAAAATTTTAATACTTTGACTTAATCTTTTAAAAAAATTCTTTTCCTAAGAAAGAAGCTTTATAATAACAAGTAATGTTCAGTCTTAATTTTTAATGAATTTAATTTTCTAATTTGTAGATGTATTCAGCAATTTGTTTCTGTATTTTGTCACAGAGCTAAAGAAGAAAATGAATAACTACATATCTGAGGTTGGTAAGGTGGGATCTAAATCACTAAGTACCCTAACACAGAATTGCTTAGTTTTCATCCATGACTACTATCATTCCAGCATACATTGTACATTTTCTTGTCTTCACTTTTCCTACTGTACATATTTTTGGTAATGGAGTTTTAAGAAAAACATATTTTCTCATTGAAAATTTTTTCATGTTTGTGGAAGATATATTCACATGGACTATAAAGATCCAGTGCTGGCTATACACCATTATAACTGCTTGTCTTCCTGGCCCTGTTGTTAAGGGTATGCTACTTATTCCTCAGGCAGGCAAAGGGTAAACCTGTTACTCCTGACACAGGTGTAGGTGAGATAACTATGGAGGGATCGGGGACGTCCGGCGACTTCTCCTGAGCATACTGGTGTTAGTGTTTAACATTCCCAGCAATCACTGTAAGCAGTGGAAGGTTTGCCAGTCACGGTCTAGTTGCTTTCTTAAAAACCAGGGATATCCCAGAACAAGAGACACGCACACACACGCACACACGCACTCATCCAGGCCAGGACATGGTTTTCTTTTGTATTATCCAAGTTTCATCGTCAGTTAAGGAAGCATAATTTCTCCTTCAGAGCTCAGAGAGCCTCTTTACAATCCAGACATTAAGCCCAGACATTTGACCACCGTTGCTTGCATTTAACAAGTTGACAAACTAGGTCAGACATGTTTACTATTTGTAGTGAATATGTGAACATACCAGTGTGAATTTGCGTTATTTGCAGGAGGCAGTACATGGTTGTAATTGTATGGCCATATTTCTTCTTTGTAAAAATTGGCTACAGATATGAATACCAAAGCACATACTCGGATTTTACTTTAGTGTACAATATGGAAGACTATAAAGGAAAGTTTAGGAACTACCCAGGGTAGAATTTGTCAAGGATATTTAAAGGTGGGGACTACTAAGTCAGTAAAGTCAAAGTTGGGTGAGCAACTTCAGAATTCACAGCATATAGAACTAAGGTTGTTTGACCAGTTTACATATTTAAATTGAAGGACAGCTAAGATTCTGTTGTAGGAGAAAGAAGTAAATTAAACTTGTGCTTTCTATTCTTTTAAGGCAGGATTTCTAACCCAGATTGCCCCCAGCTTTGATGTAGCTGAGGACGACTTGTTCTTCTGATCCTCCACCTCCTGAGTACTAGGAGCCTAAGCATGTATCACTAACCCCAGTTCATGGGAAGCTTGGGGACCGAGCTCAGAGTTCATGCCTGTGAGGAAGGCACTCTACTAGCTAACTTGCAAACTTGGGCTGGGGAGGTGGCTCAGTGCTAACCTGTGTGTCATACAAGCATGAGGAACCCAAGTTCAAATCCTCAGGACGTAGATAAAAACCTGGCACATGGTAGAACAGGACTGTAATTCCATTACTCCTACACAGGAGAATGAGAGAATCATTCCAGGAAGCTTTGCAGACCGGTTTATATAGTGGGCAGAATGGCAGTAAATGAAGCCCTTGTTACAAACGAGGTAGAGGGAAAGGCCTGACATCTGTTATTCTGTGCTCCTCTTACTTCAGCACTGAAGGTTTCTGGGTTTGTTTGTTTGTTTGTTTGTTTGTTTGTTTGTTTGTTTGTTTTAAACTTAAAATTGTCAAATGACTTGTTCAAACATGATCAAAATTCTTTAGTACTACTAAGTAATAAATCACTTGAGCTGTAACTCTTACTGGTTGGGAAGTGATGCCTTGAATAAGTTATATATTGAAGTATTCTCTGAAACACTACCTTAAATAATAAAACACTTCACAAGTGAACCTTCATTTAGAATGAATAGGTAGCATTAGAGATTTTTAGTTGAATTGACCATGATTTATCCAGGGACTCTGAAAAGACAGGCTGCAGTAAACATGTATGTAGCTTCAGTGTTCATTTGCAAAAATAAAATAAAAGACTCCATGAACATATACCTAAATTATGTCTTATAAAAGGATGAAGGGAACAAAAGTGTGTGGCTCTGATATTGAAGGTATCCAATTTAAAAGTAAAAATCTAAAAATATATACATACTGTTTGTTTTTCCAAATATGTAGTCCATTTTGGCACAGATGTTTTTTTCTTTGTTGTTGACCTGTTGTCTACTATAAAAAAAGAGAGGCAGCAGTATTTCTAAAAGGTACTATAAAAATGGCAAAACAGCCAGGCATGACGACACACATCTTTAATGCCAGCACTTGGGTGGCAAAAGCAGGCAGATCCCTGAGTTTGAGGTCAGCCAGGGCTACATAGTCAATCAGATGTTGTCTAAAAAAAAAAATAAAGAAAAAAAAGAAGTGATTCATTCACATTATAAAGCTGTAAAAGCCATTCCCACTATCCCATGTGTTTATTAGCTATTAGATATACTATCGGAAATAAGTAAATATTCTTTAAGCTTAACTGGGAAAATTTCCAACAGAAAATGCTCAACTTAACATCTAAAGGAATTACACTTGCTTTATTTTTGTATTAACAATATTTTTATATTACAGGCCTTTAGTATATTATAGTCATTCTGTCTTCAAATGTGAACACTGTTGTATGACATTATGTGATGTGTATATACGATTCACACTAGGTTTTCAGTCTCTTGTCCTTTCTTATTACTGTATTTCTATTTCCAAAAAAAATTCAATATATTATCTGATAAAAATTTTCACACTTTAAAATACTGTTATAAAAAACTAAGATTAAATGTATCTCTTTATTAGAATGTACTTACATTGCAAAATCATAACATTTCAGTATGATCAAACACAGCAACATTTCTCCATTAAGAGTTTTCAGATCAAAAGCTCAATTCAAATCCTGTTTTAAATGCATTTTAACAGAAACTTCAGAAATGCCATTCAGTAGTCCATGGTCATGAGATATTGCTGATGTTACAGAAAAATTAATTTTCTATATAATTTGTAAAATGAAAAGTGCTGTAACCTTTATTCCCTGTGTTTAGCAGATGTGTTTGGGGGGGGGGTTGAAGAATGGCTCCCAAAGGCTCATGTATATGAATGCTTTGTTCCTGGTTGGTGGAACTGTTTAGCAAGGATTAGGAGGTGTGGCCTTGTTGGAAGTGGTATGTTACTGGGAGCTGCCTTTACATTTTCAAAAAGCCATGCCTTTTTCAATTAGTTCTTACTGCCTCTTGGTTATGTCTCGAGATGTGAGCTGTTAGCTACTGCTCCAATGCCATACCTGCTTGGCTGCTGCCATGCCTTCCACCATGAGGGTTGTGGATTCTAACCCTCTGAAACTGTAAGCCCCAAATAAATTCTTCATTCTAGTTGCCTTGGTTGTGGTGTCTTACCACAGTAAGTGGACAGTAACTACATGATAAGCAAACCCCCTAGTTCTTGACCTTTTCCCTTGCTGATGTATTATTACCTACTGAGTTTACAGGGTTGTAATTTGGAATCAGTTTGGTGCTGGCTCACAGGTTTGGTAGGTGTAATTTCTTAGTAATAAAAGGTTGCTAAGAGCTAGTGTCTGGATTCAAATTTAAGATGGAGAAAATGAGTGAGGCTTCTGCTTTGTTAGGTGCTACATTCATGTAAAGAAAGGCATACATTTTTGAGAAGCAGAAGATACTCCAGAGGGGGGAGATAAAATTATTACATTTATTAACAGAAAAGGGTACTACCCTCAGTAATTTTTTTTTTTTTAATATTGGTAAAGGCAGAAGGAAATGTCAAATGTTTCTGAGTGCAAACTGCATTTGGAAGTGAAATAAAATTCCAAGCATTAACAAGTATGAGAGAAGAGGGTTTCATAAGCAGGGACATGCTCTGCCAGGGAAGACTGTCTGGACAACCGTAGGTGACAATGCGATCCTTGTAGTGGGTAGAATTTTCATGGTCTAACATGAGCCTCAGGAATGGTCATCAGTCTTCATCAGGATTTGATAAAAGAACTGGCTATTAATAAAGAGCATTTTTTTTTCCCATTTTCACAGCTGTAATTTATGGTTCTGGATGGAACTTGCCATTTCTCAACATTTTTACTACGAATTGCACTTTCCCCTTCATTTGAAAGTGTTTCTGTGTCTTTTACTTTGGAACTAATTCTAAAGGGAAATTTCAGGCAGTGAGAAACACAGCTTCGTCAGAGTCCCGGTCCTTGCCGCTGTCTTCGCTGGGTGCATGCTCACCACCACTGGGAGATCGACAGCTCAAATCCTCCACCCCGGACTCTTGATCACTATTCACTGAAAGATCGGGATCTGAGCTTTTTAAATTGTCTTGGGTTAGAATCAGAGCAGAATCTTCATCACCCTGGGAAGGGCTCCTGGATGGGAACTTCATATTCCCACTGTAATCCTGAGGAGTGTTGGCTGTGCTGTTGTCTGAGGTAGAAAACCCCGAGGGTTTGCTGGGTTCACTTTGCTTACTCTTCACTTTGGTGCCATTTAAGTGGACTTTCTGAATTTTTTCCAGCCTCTAAAAAATAAATAACAAGTTTTAAAAAGTCACAATTTATTCTTACATATATATTGGCATATCTTACTGACTTTCTCCCAGTTGAGGACAAGAGTCTTATGTCAGTTGAAAACCAGAGGTCATGAACTTCAACAAAATTAACTGAGAGGCTTGCTTTCTTCACCTCTAATATAAGGATAGTAGTAAGCGCCTTGATAGATTGCCTACAATGTGAACAATACAGAATGGTTACACTGCTTGGAAGTGGTCCCCGACACTTTTTTTATGACTCTAAACTTTTCATTTTTGAAACATTTATGCATATAGATATTTGCTTGTACATAAATCTGTACACCATGTTTGGGCCTGGTACCTGTGGAGGTCAAAAGAGGCTGTTGGATGCCTTGGAAGTAGAGTTACAGACAATTGTAAGCTGCCATGTGAGTGCTAGGAATTGAACCTGGGTCTGATGGAAGAGTTGTCTGTGCTCTCTGCTGCTGAGCTACCTTTCCACCCCCTACATGTTTTTGTAAGGTAAGAATGATTTATTCATCTCATCAAAATAGGACTCGCTAGAAAATGTGTCCATTCAAAGTATGCAATTTACTTCCTCCTCCCTAGAGTTGCATTTTGTGTCAAGTCTCTTATAATATGTGCCTGTTTTTTGGTCTTCCTGTGTTCATGTATCAGTAATTCATTGCTTCTTAGGGCTCAATTATATTCTTACACGAGGCTATACTGTTCCTCCACCAGCTCACTATGGGCTGTTCCAAATACATTTCACCTCAGTATCCTTTAATATAGGTAGGGGAGTGTGTGAAAATGAAGCAGTACACATTCAGAAGCATCCTAAGGGTTTTTAGTTTTAGTGCAGAAGACCTGTGCTGGCCCATAGGAGGAACACTGTGAATCTAGACGCAGCCACAGCACACCTGGAGACTGTAGCACATGCGCAGAGTTCTTGTAGTCATTTCAGAAAAGTAAGAACAAAGAAAGCACTGTAACAAGACTGAAAAAGCAGAGCCTGGACAAAGCCACAAAGGCAGGAAGCAGAAGATGGTGTGAGTTAAATGGGCAGCACTGGAGACGAGAACGGACAGGGATCATGATACATTATGCTATAATAAGCAGGATCCTAAGGTTTAGAAAACTGATGTGTTTGTGAAAAATAAATTGGCCTCCAAAACTTTAATCTGCAGCTCACTTCAGTTCTCCAAGTTCAGTCCACGGTCTGAGCTCTACTACTGCCTCCAGTCACGTGGGTCATGAGAACGTGTGGACTGTAAGACGCTGCACTCAGGCACCAGGACTCATCATAGAGTAGTGATCTTGCTGCACACAGTAACAGCTACTTCTTCAGTGAGGTACAGCATGGGATGCCTGAATGTACCCCATGTGCATCCAATGTCTGGGGATTAGAAGACACGTCAGATCCCCTGGAACTATAGTTACCTATAGTTGGGAGCCATTATTGGATACTGAGATCCAAATCCAGACCTTCTCTGAGAGTAGTACTCTTAACCATTAAGCCATCTCTGGCCCCATCTTATTCTATTTAAAACATTGATTCTAATTTGAAAATAAAGGTTCCAAACAATGGGAATTTATAGCCAGTTCTTGGGCAAGTGAATGTTGAAGTAGTTTATGATGAACGGGGTAGAATGAATAATACTCACTTAAGAAGACAACAAGTAAATGTTTATGTATAACACAACATCTCTGCCCAATAGTGAAAATTACATAGCCAATCTCAGCTATTTACATATCAGTGCAGTATTAACATGCAATTTTAAAAATGGAGCAGCAGGTTTTATTCAGTTGAATGTATCCAATTTTGCTTTTTCACATTTTCACAAATTTTTGTTTTTTTTTAAGAAAACTTAAAAACAGTGATGGGAAAAATCAAACGTACTAAGCAGTAAAGTATTTCTTCAAACTGAAGTGAGCCAAAAACTAACACAGATGACTGGACAGTTTTCGGTTTGGCTTCACTGTCTGAGTGCTGACCCACTGACCTAAAAACGGCTCGTGCCACATTTATGTTCTGGATCCTGAGGGTCTTCCTTGAGGGAATGCTCAAGAAATGGGCACAGCAAAATAAAAACAATAGCAAGATTCTTACTTCTTCTAGAGACTCCAGTTCTTCCTCCAGCTGCTGGGACTCCTCCTTCACAGCCATGAGGTAATCTGTAACAGACTGTCGAGGCTGCAGCCCCTTTTCAAAGCGGTTATACATCCCATTCCAAAACCTACAAGGAAGGATAGCACATATCCCACTCTGAAAAACCACAATCCCACGTCCTGTCCTCAGTATCACAGCCCAACAGTATTCATAATAGCAAGTTACAGGCTTGAAAAGGCAACTACTAAAAGTAATAATTTCTTGCACTTCAAACAATTACCATGATGGGAACTTGTACTGTTAAAGGCCTTATTATAAAGCATCAATTTCTAAAGGGAATTTCACATGTCAAGCAATGCAAAGAGAAAAACAGCATGGCCAGAAACGCCACCATCACTTAGTTAAGCATCTTCTCTGCTGGGTTTTATGTCCAGCAAAACCTTCAAGCTCTTATCTCATATACCGTGGCCTCTGAATGTTAAGTCACCACCAGCTGCTAACCACATCTGGCAAGTTCCTAAAGACTGACTTACTTGTATGTGAAGTTGCAGGGAGCTGTGGGCAGATGAAGGCTCCCCTGGGTCTGACTATGGTCAGCTCTAAACAGAGGATTGAGGTAGTCAGCCCGATTCTTCCACAGGTTCGACCACAAAGAGTAGGTTCTTTCTTGAATCCTGTTATTTCAAAGAAAGGCAAGAAATGACCAATCTTGGTTCTTCTAAATAACAAGTATTTACATTAATGCTGGAAAAGAATTAGTATAGTAGTGCCATTACCACTGGCCAATAGCTCCTCGGCATGGCACAGAAGCATTCTTATAATAGTCTCTGTACCACTACTATCTGTTCTAGCCTTGACCAAACCAAATGTTTGCCCAAACCAAAATGTTTGGTTATTTTGAGTACTTAAAGAAACATCGGTTATGTTTTTTTTTTTTCAGTTTTTATCCCCCAAATAATTATTGGCTACTTAACTTTCCAAACACCATGCTAAATGTTTCAAGTTTTATTTAATCCACAATTCCTATATGTCCTATTTTCTGGATGAAGAGATAAATGAATGGAAAGTAGTCTCTCCAAATCCTACAGCTAGTTAGTAGAAAAGCCAGTATTGAAAGCCAACCAGATAGCATTAGGGTTAGCTCTCCTAGTATAACAGACCACAAACTATCCAGACAAACAAGTGAGACTAAAGGATATGCTCTGCTGTGTGCACATTCTCACTCGTGTGCTGTGGTCTCCCCAGAGGCCAGCATTCAACCTCAGGACTTCTCCTTCAGGAACTGTGAATTCTTCTTCCTTTTTCCATTCTCATTGTTTATGAAGGAAGCAGGAGGTTGTGTGTGGGCCTGCATGCATGTACAAGTGGTGGCTTGTAGTATCGGTGTCAAGAATCATCCTTACCTGTTCTACCTTACTCATTGAGGCAAGCCCTCTCAACCAACCCTCCACCTCATAGTTCACTAGCCAGCTGCTCTGGATAACTTCATTACATGAGTTCTGGGATCCCAAACTCCAGTCCTCCTGTTTGTGGCAAACATTAGCCACTGATCCATCTCCCAAATACCACTTGTTTTTTGAGTAAGGAACTGTTTCTACTTCCGCAGCACAGGGATTATAAGCATACCAGCCAGACTAGAGAGATGGTTGGCTAAGCAGTTCTTTCAGAGGACCCAGGTTCGGTTCCTAGTACCCACATGGTGGCATACCTCCCTTAACTTCAGTAATGGGGGATCCGTACCCACTCCTGACCTCTGCATGTGTCAGGGATGTGTGCAGTGCACATTCTTACATTCAGGCAAAACACACCTAAAATAAAAATAATAAATGGTTTATAAGCATGCTGCTACACACCCAGTGTTTGTTTTGTTTTTAAATGTGGGTTCTGGGGATTGATCTTAGGTCCGCATGCTTACACAGGAACCACTGTGAACAAGCATGGGCTATGGAGAAATCATACTAAATGTTTCATGGAGAGAACAAAGCAGCAGCCACCAGAAAAAAGTCATTTCCTATTCCACTCCAGATGGCACAAACCTACTGAAATTTATTTTATTTGAACTCATTTTTCCACAACTAAACTGGATGCCATACACGACACAGTACAGTTAAAATCATTTTCAGGCTATAAGTATCTCAGAAAGTTCTTTAATTTGTACTTCTTAAATCACCTTAATTTACAATGCTATTAGAGAGTCCTCCTTTCAGATATTATTAACCTTGAGTACTGCAACACAGTTTTCATCTAACCTGGCTGGAGTTGTCAAGTGTGGTGGTACTCGGGTGCAAGAATCATGAGTTCCAAGGTATGAGTGCCTATTTTCTATACTATAGGCTATACTGTGACACTCCATCTCAAGTAAATCCGGGCTTTGAAGGCAATAAAGGGGCACTATATAGGGTCTACTTGAATGAAAATAACATATCAGCTGTTATGTGCACTGAGTATACTCAATAAAAAAAATCAAACTAAAAACCTAATGGCCTCAGTTTCAAATAGCTTTTCCATTTAATTTGAAGTTTTTATTACCTCTGTCAAATAGGTCTAACTATTTTTAAAGACAAAACTAATTTCTTTAATTCCAGAAGTTTCCTTTAACTAGTGTCAAGTCTTCTAACCTATCTGATTCAGATAGAAATCACAGGGAAAAGGGACTACATATTTTTGTGAGCTGGTAAGTAATATTTAAACTACGAATGAAATCATGCCAGGAATAGGAAAAGAATGCAGAATAATTTTGTAAGTCAGTTAAGTAGTTCTCAGAATTATGAAAATCTATATAAAACTCCCAGTTGCCAAAATCATTAAAAAATGGACAGCATAACTTACTTGAGTTCTTGTCTCTCCTTCTGGCTATTACACAGGAAGTTTCCAAACTGGCAGGAATAAACATGATGCTGAATGTGAATCAAAAACCTCTCGTTGAACTCAAAGGCACAAGGAAACTGTTCCATTAACTGCCAGACACACTCAATGAACTGGTCGATTACTGGAGAGATTTCTTTTGGGTCACCATCTAAATTGCCATATCTATAAAACAAAGTATTCTAGACTTTATAACATAGGAGGTTTTTGTTTTAATTAGAAAGCTGTAAATGCAAAGATTATCATAAAAGCAACTTTAATTCCTAAGTAAATCATAAAACCTCAGGATGAAATAGGAAAATAAACTTTAAAATTCCAATTGGAAGATAAAGATTGTAATAAAAGTCTGGATAGAATATGTGTGACAGAAAACTTTTCCTGGACAAATAACTTCTAGGTTCTTCACATTTGTGTTACTAGCTGTAAAGACCATTTCTTCAAGGCCATCCAGAGACGGCCCCACCTGGGGATACATCCCATATACGGCCTCCAAACCCGGACGTTATTGTGTATGCCAGGAAGTGCTTGCTGATGGAAGCATGATAAGCTGTCCCCTGAGAGACTCAGGCAGAGCCTGACAAATAAAGAGGCGGATGCTCGCAGCCAACCGTTGGAGTGTGGGGTCCCAGATGGAAGAGTTGGAGAAGGGACTGAAGGAACTGAGGGGGTTTGCAGCCCCATGGAAGGAGCAACAGTGTCAACTGCCCTGACCCCCTGGTAGTCTGGACCACCAACCAAAAAATACACATGGAGGGACCCATGGTGCTGGCCACATATGTGGCAGAGGAGGGCCTTGTTGGCCATCAGTGGGAGGAGAGGCCCTTGGGCCTGAGGATATTAGATGCCCCAGTGTAGGGGAATGCCAGGGCAGGAGGATGGGAGTGGGTGGGTGGGTGAGGGAGCACCCTCATAGAGGGAGGGGGAGGGGGGGAGGGGGTTTCCAAAGGGGAGACCTGAAAAGGTGAAAACATTTGAAATGTAAATAAAGTAAATATACAATTTAAAAAAAAAAAAAAAAAGACCATTTCTTCAGCAGAGTTGACCATAGATCCCACACTGCAGTGCTTCCACTCACATTTCTCTACTGAGACCACCAGTGAATGACACTAGCTTGTGATTATTAGAAATAATCCCGGGTCTCATCCCCAGTCCTGTAGCAGCCTACCTGAAGGTGCCCGTCCTCCAGTCCTCCTTACCTTGCTGTGGATATCTCAGCCTGCCCTCCCTTTGTGTCCCATTACAATTCCCCTTCCTCCCTCTCTGTCAGCCCCTGATGCCTGGAAGCACTCTCTACTTGGGGCAGTACCTCATACCCCTCTTCCTGACCTCCCTAGGTACCTGTGTGTTTTCTAAAGAGAGGTAGGACGGATGGAGTTAGAGACCTATGGGACAGTGTGGGGCGGAACTGGGGAGAGTAGAGAGGGAAAGGGTAACTAGGATATAGTGTATTAAAAATAAATCTACTTGCAGTAAAAGGAAAAATATTGCTTACCTATGATTAAATTTATGTCCAAATGAAATCCAGTCCTTTTCAATTAATACCTACACACACACACACAAAAAGAATAAAATATTATGGCAGCTTGTAAGGGAAATATGAGAGAATTAAACTAATAAAAAAAAGACTGAGTTACTGAGAGCAGAAGAAGCTCCCACATGACTGAGAATATGTTATCCAACAGGAGAGGGTTCGTTAGTACAAGAGCACTTCATGTTCTTCAGAGGACACAGTTTCAGGCCCTAGCACACATATGGCTCCTCACAACTGTCCATCACTCCAGGTCCACGTGCACATGGTGCACACATACATACTTGCAAGCAAAACCTCTTATATAAAACAATAGTAAATAAATCTTTAAAGGCAAGAAAATTAAAAGGCATTTGTGAGACTGCAGGAACTACTCAGAGTCTTCCTGTGTGTCAGGCACTGTGCTTGATGTCATCTTGTTGGTTTGACAGCCATTACTCCCCATCGTTCTAGAGAAGGGGAATACAGATGAAATGTTCTCCAAAGATCAGGTCTCAGGGAGCACTTCATGTCCTATTCTCATTTGTTAACCAACAGGGAATGCTGCTTTCTTTTTAACAAATGGTTAATGAAATAATATGGAATAATTTCATTAATATGACTCCTTAGAACTGATGTCTGCCCTTGACAACTCTAAATGCCTTTTATAAGTGTAATGGCTTAATGTGGAAAGATTCTTGTGTAGGAAAGAAAAAGACTCGTGGCAGTATGTACACAGGAAACTTGACGCTCTCAACTAAACAAAGGCGTCTAGTCTGCTCAGGAAAACACTGAGGCAGGAGCATTCATATCTCAATTGTCTAAAGTAGTATGTTCTGAAGAAGTGGCCTGCCTCTTCGGCCTTGTTTCCAGGGTAACAGCTGACATGATTCACAAAACTGGTCCAGTGATGCAGATGTTTTCTGTGGAGTTCCTGTCAGCCTCTGTCCCAAGCAGATTCAGGATCCACCAAAGTACTTCCTATCAAATTATAGTCAAGAGGCAGGTACCAGGTCACCTAGTCACCAGGAAGCCCTTACAGTCATTTGAAGGAATGCTGCCAGCTCGTCCCTAACATCACATCCAAAGATTCCAGCTCTCAAGATGTGTTCCCAGTTTCAGCAAAGACAGAAAACACTGAAATTCAAATACTATCATCCAGTTTTGTCAAGGACCACTTAAAAAATAGGAACTGAGGAGCGAATGTTGTCTCTTTTTTTTCCCCTCCCAAGAACTATTTGTATGTACAATACTGAAGTTTTTCCAAATGTTGTTTCTCATGATTTCTGTTGATATAGTCATACACTACCCCAACTTGAGATACTTATAAGCAAATTATGTATACAAACCATTATTTTCCAAATTTTTAAATCTATTTTAAATTGCTTCTGAATTCATACCTAGGAGCATTGAACTAAACTAGTTTCAACATCCTCAATATTAATGTATTTCAAGCCTGTCTCAATTTCTCCCCTTTAGCCAACCTTGCTGATGTACTTAGAGAATAGTGCTCATTAGATGAAAAAAAGGTCACACGATTCTAAAAATGAAGTACATTGCTAGTCAAGGCTCTGCCTCTCAGGAAGGTTCTCGCCAGACTCACCATGAATCCTTTCAGAGTACGGTAGTAAGGATCCAGCAGCAGGCTTGCCACCGAGCACACCTGGGCCGTTCTGTCCCAGCCGTCAGAACAGTGGACAAGCACGCTTGCCCCTTCCTCTGAAACTGCCTGAAATGACAGGGTCACTGTGACTATTAGGTTTGACTACAGAGTAAGGGAACTCGGAATTAGCACTTAGGCCCAGCCTTCTGAGAACTAGTGGCCACAGCTTTTCTTTCTCATTACATATAAAAGCCAACATTCAAATCTCCGCGAATTTAACATATGTACTAAATACAAGTATATGCACTAAGCAACACACCTTCATGACCTGTCCCCAGGTCACCTGCAGCGCAAGTTAAGCCTTGCTGAAATTCTGGGGATTCTACAGGCCTTTTCTAAAAAGGAAAGGTACATAAGTTCTAATTTATCAATGATGAAGTTACAGATAAAAAGAAAAGGGCCAAGTAATATGTTAGAAGAAGAGGAAGAAAAGGGAAAGACTACATCAGGAACTGTATGAAAGAATTTCTGTCTGTCCTCACCTGCATCTGCAGCGGTCAGGCCCTGGGAAATACAGTGATTATTTAGCATTTATCAGTAACTGAAATTATACTCTGTGTGTGTGTGTGTGTGTGTGTGTGTGTGTGTGTGACTTTGTAAGCGACTTGGCTTCATACTGCTTACTGCCGTACCCACAGCACAATGCCAGGCACTAAACAAGGATGAATAGCTGATAAATGGCATCACCGTCACAAAGGCGTGGTTCTCTTTAGGCAGAAATCTAAGCGGAATTTATTTATAGAAAACACTCAATATCATAATAGGATTATTAAACATTTTACATAAAAACATTTTATATTAAACAAACAAACAAATCAGTTTACATTTCAATCCCAGCAAGACCCTTCCAATGGTAGAGTGGAATCTGTTAGCTTTTACTTAAGCCATGACTGACACGGAGGAACTACTGCATATGATCTAAGCCCCTGTCACTGAGGTGACTCCCATGGAGTTGTACAGTCTCCTATAGAAAATTCTTTCCTTTATCCAGGATTAAATCTGATGAAAGAATATTCTGAAATAGTTTAGCATCTGACCCCTGTGTTATCACAGTCATCTGCCCACTACACTTTTTCACAAAATCATTTTCACCACATGAGGTCAGCGAAGCCTGCTGCCCATGTGTGAATACTGGAGAGCCAACAGGAAGAGGCCAGACCATGTTCTGAGGTTATACTAGCTCCAGCCAAATCCCTTCACTTTTTCCTATGCCTTCACAAACCTTTGCAATGAAGATCCCCGCATCCATGATCGCTTTGATGTGCCTTAGCCAGCCTGAGTTCTCGAGCCCCCACAGGAAATCACTCATAGAGGGAGATTTAAGTTCACACACTGTAAGAAAAACCATGTTACAAACATCAAATTAGGGCAATCTCGTTCTACATGACCATATTTTAGAGTGATCTGTTGGCTTTAGTAGATACAGTCTAGCTAGTCAATAAATATCCAAGTTTGTAAAATTAGGCTCTATTAAATCACTTCAAATAAGGCTTTTCATTTTTTTCCCTCTGACCACGCGACACACTAAATCTATTATGAGAATCCTACTAGTAGTGAAAATCCTTGACTGTTGCCATTGCAGAAGCACAGCACAGACCACCTGTCCACTTACCTTTCTGGTGAAGATATTACAATTGTGCAGCCGAGGAGCACTTGCCGTAAGAATGCTAGGGGGGAAACCATCACAGTGCAGACTCTAGCAATTAACCAGTTAGAGTGGCTCACCACTTCAGTGCTTTACATTAGGGCTGTTATAAGAACTGAAGATGGAATAATCCTAACAGGACTCCCTACATGGAAAGGATGCAGCTCCTTTTGCCAGCAGCCTACTAGGCGGTGTAACTTGTGTACAGAATGAGGTCGATACCTTTGCTCCCAGTCCCGTGCATCAGGCCCTTTGACTAGAAGAAAAGGCAGGATCCCAATGGTATCTATCTTTATACATCCAAAGCGGGTGTGCAGGCCCTTCAAAAGCATTATCAACAAGAAACGGTGAAGTCAAGAACTCATCTTGTATTTAACATAAACTATTAGAGCTAATATCTATGTATCTCCAACACAGCGTTTCAAACATTATGAGAATCCATGGGTAGGAAAACCTTTGGAAAATTAAATAATGATCTATGATTTATTTGAGCCTAAGTATATTCTATGATACTCTCATCTATGTAGTAAACATACAAAAACCAGGGTGCTCTGCTTCCTACTCCCAACTGTCAGTAAGTGTGTAATCTTACAGTTGTCATTTATCCCTTGAGCCTCAGTTTCTTTGGTCTTTGCTTTTTCTGAGATAATTTAATTAATTACATCTCTTCCTCCCCTCCCTTTCCTCCCTCTAATGTCCCCATATACTTCTCCCCAGTCCCCTTCAAATTCATGGCCTATTTCCTCACTTACTGTTACTGCAAGTGTGTGTGTGTGTGTGTGTGTGTGTGTGTGTGTGTGTATTCCTAAGGATAACCCTTTGTGTCCATACAATGTTATCTGCATGTATGTTTTTAGGGCTGACTGTTTAGTACTGAATAACCAACCAACGTGCATGCTCTTCGGGGGGTGGGGGTGGGGTAGGAAGCATCTCTTCTACTCCTAGCTTCTCTCAGTTGCCTACAGTTCTTTGTGTGCAGTTGAGGCCCTGTGGACTTTTCCTTACCAGTCTGGCATGGTCAATGGTGCCATCCTTGTCCAGCTCACGTTCTGGCGGTCATGCTGGTGAGACCCTATGAGTATAGCTTCTAATGTTACTAGAAGACATATCTCACAGCAAACTCCCTGACCCTCTGGCTCTTAAGCTCTTTCTGCCCCCTCTTCTGCAATGGTCCTGAGCCTTAGGTATATGAATGTTAAGACAGAGATGTACTTTCAAAGTTAAAACTCCCACATTCAACTTTAGGTCTTTGAAAGTACTGTGAATATGGGAGCACATGAAAACTGTTAATGACAACATTTAATTCAGCAGATGCCTCCTGCCAAGTATCAGATAGCAAGAGTTTCACTCTGACTTCCTGTAAAAGAGCCACACAGAAAAACCATCAGCAGTTAAACTCTTAATCACACAAAGATAATGATGAAAAAAATAACACTGAGATTCCCAGCACAAATATGAATTAAGAAAGCCATGTTATTAGAGCTCAGGGAGATGGGTCAATGAGGAAAGTCCCTGCCTCCCAAACCTAAGTACCTGAGTTCGGATCACTAATATCCAAATTAAGACCTGGGCATGTTGGTGCATGTCTGAAACTCTGGTCCTCAAAGGAGAAGGAAGAGACAGGAGGATTCCTGGCACTTACTAGCCAGCTACGCTAGCCAACTGGTGAGCCTGGGTTCAGTGAGAGATGATGTCTTAAAAACTAACGGCAAATGTGGTACATCTACACAATGCAGTACTACTCAGCTATTAAAAACAATGACTTCATGAAATTTGCAGGCAAATGGATGGAACTTGAAAATATCATCCTGAGCGAGGTAACTCAGTCACAAAAGAAAGAAAATGGTATGTACTCACTGATAAGTGGATATTAGCCCAAAAGTTCGGAACCCAAGTTTCACTTTACAGTAACCACTGGACTGAGAGTGAGGTCCCAGATGGAGGAGTTGGAGAAGGGACAGAAGGAGCTGAGGGAGTTTGCAGCCCCATGGAGGGAGCAAC
>CM052719.1:29214181-29242002 GCA_028551405.1 Uromys caudimaculatus
AACTGAGAGCAAGGTGAGAGAGTTCACCAGTGCCTGCCACAGGAAGGACAGGCTTCTGGGTTCCTGCCGTGTCAGCTCATTTCTTCCACACTAAGGACAGCTCTTGGGTAACCATTCTGCTTTCAGTAACACTGAAATTGCACATGCTTGGGAAATTAATCCACCCACCCACCCAGGACTTCAGGCAAGGTGACAGCTGAGAGGATGTTGTCCCTTAATGGCCAGTGGCCATGTTCAAGGCAAACAGCTCTGTGGATGATTAACACACATGACAGATGGGGCTACACTTGAAGCTAAAACAATTAGTGCCCAGGCTTTTAAATAGGAAACTGTTGTATTTGTTTGGATAAACTAGGGATAAGGGAGAAATACTGATTTGTTCACTCTTGTTGCCAAACCAGAACCAATATTTACAAACCATTTTGCTGAACAAAGTTCATGTCAGCTGACATCAGAAGCATATGCCACAGATTGCAGAGAAATGTACTTGCCAGCCTCGAGCTAGATGCTAGGTCTCATGATACTGTTTTATATAACAGGGCATTTCTACTGTATAAGCACACAAAACACTGCAAAAAATTAAAAGCCAATATAAGGTGTACTTTAGAACTCAACAAATAAGAAAGTTACTCAGAAGAAAAGCAGCTTCGCCTGGTCTTTCCTGCACACTTCCTCCTGTGCAAATGTTTTGCAGGGTGAGGGAGGACATAAAGGGGCATGGTTAGACACATCTTCTCCCACTGAGGCCAGACAAGGCAGTCCTCTGCTGTATATATATTGGGGGCCTCATATCAGCTGGTGTATGCTGCCTGGTTGGTGGCTCAGTGTCTGAGAGATCTCAGGGGTCCAGGTTAGTTGAGATTCTGGTCTTCCTATGGGGTTGCCCTCCTCCTCAGCTTCTTCCATCCTTCCCTTAATTCAACCACAGGGTTCCCCGACTTCAGCCCAATGTTTGGGTGTAAGTATCTACATCTGTCTCAGTCAGCCGCTGGTAGGGCCTCTGAGGACAGCCATACTAGGCTCCTGTCTGTAAGCACACCATAGCATCAGTTTTTGTCCCTGCAGTTCTTTTACACAGGAACAATTCTGGATCCGAATTTTTGACTGTGGGATGGCAACCCCATCCCTCCACTTGATGTCTTTCTACTGGAGGTGGGCTCTACAAGTTCCTTCTCCCTGAGTTCCCTCTCCCCGGCATTTCATCTAAGGTCCCTCCCTGTGAGTCCTGAGGGAGTGGGGAGGCCTGGCAGGGGTTGGGGAAAATCCTCTTGGAGACAGTGGGGCAGGAGGAATGGGATAAGGAACTGTGAGGGGTACTGGACAGAGGGCAACAGTTGGACTGTAAAAAAATAAAAGTAATTTTTAAAAAAATGTTAAAATTAAAAACTACAAAAGGGGGGGGGCATAGGATCAGTCTGTCTTTCCACACCCCCTAGTACCTAGAGCAGTAATGAGCACATTCTTTCCCTGATAGCCACCTTAAAGCATGCCCATGTGCTACTGATGTTGGCACTTTTCTTTTTGCAGTCAAGAATCTGAGGCCATTTAGACAGCCCTCAAATAACTAGCATAACAACACTCTCCCTTCACTGGGCAGCATACGAACAAAGTGGTACCACTCAAAAAGGACACGACTGGAGTCTGCAGAGGGAAATGTTT
The DNA here is from genome assembly GCA_028551405.1 of Uromys caudimaculatus. Lineage (NCBI taxonomy): Eukaryota > Metazoa > Chordata > Mammalia > Rodentia > Muridae > Uromys > Uromys caudimaculatus. The sequence goes on from CM052719.1 coordinate 29,215,841, forward strand.
AGATAAGTCGGCTTTGTCGTCTCACACTTCCCAAGACTCAAAAGAAATTCCTGAACTGTACTTAATGTAATAACGTCCCATAATGTAAATACGTCCCATAGCCTCGCCAGCCACACAGACCATTTAAGAAAACTTTTCACCAGCTGGAGAGATTCCCCATGGAGCACCAACAAAAGCAAAGACTAGTCTTCAAAACATTTCTACTTTTATTGACGATAATATTTTCTGCAATCTCTAAAGAATACTACCATTTTTTGAATAGCCTGGTTTTCTTTATAATAATATAGTATTACAGGATATATTGCAGTTAAACCTAAATTCTGTGTGTGCATCTGTGTTGGCACTGCTTGAGCTAGTAGCATAGGAAACAGTGCACACACGTGTCCATGCAGAGAACAACCATACACGTGCACATGCAAGTGCGTACCCGTATGCATGTGCCCCGGAATACTAACCATTCACCTGAAGAAAACCAGACGGCAGGCAGGTCCACAAGAGGGATGCCTGGTAAATTTGTTACCTTCACCAGTAAATTTTGTTTATGAAGACAGGTTCACAGATTTACAACTCTTCAGTCTAGGAAAGTGAACTCCTGGTCTCCTTTCAGTGAGCAGTTCCCTGTGTGTAGCCAGGATGGCTGACTGACATGGCACCTTTGTTCCATGATTTCTAGGCCCACTTCCCATCTGCTCGGCTACCACAGAGATTTCTACCTCTATTTAATAACTTGCTGGGGAAATCTCCACCAGGCCTGACATGTTTGTTAAATTATTTTTGATGCACTCATACCAAGTGGACATAGACTGTATTATGAGGCAGGCACATACATGCAAACTGTCTTCTGAATACGGAAATTAAGAAAACTGACCTACAGGAAGGCATGGGACCTATCAAATACCTGGCTGACTGGATTTACCATCTCAGTGTTTACTTTAAAATAGAGTATGGACTTTATATTGAGAAACACCTGATAGTCTATAAGGCATCTTTGTAATGTTACAAAATATATATAATTTACATTACTTACACATAGGAATGCAGATCTGCTCAGTTTTACACCAATTCGATCAGGAACCCAAACCTAGTTCTTTCACCAACTTAGACCTGGTTATTTCCCATATCAGCCTCCTTTCCCTTCAGGTAAGAGTTGAATGGCTAAGAGTGTGGGTTTCTGTGAATGCCATGTTTGACCTTACCTTGGTGAGGCTGCATGAGCTGCTTAGCCTCTGTGCGTCTGTGTCCTCACCTGCTAAAGGAGAGTGATTTAAATGCTCATTTATCTACCCCAGTGCTAAGAAGTTACCCCAAGGCCTTATACTGCTGAGCTAGACCCACAGCCGTCAATCAAATTTTAAAGTGTTGCAGCCAGTGGCACCAACTTTCACGTAGAAAACAAACAAACTGGGTAATTGAATCCTCTCATTTCCATGCAGGTGCAGTTCTAAAGAAACAACTGATGTGTTCCAAGTCCCACAGTGACTAAGGTCAACCGGGAATGCAGGAGGAAGAGATTGGGTCTCCTGGTGACACTTGCCCCAGGGCACCTTTAGGTTCCTATCACACAGCTGTCCCGACAGAACAGAGGACTGAGTAAGTAATCGAGGACAGAGGTGCATCCCCCCAAAGTAGTTCAGCTCCTCCTTGTCCTGCTCCATCCCACACTCCACAGGTCCTACTGGGACAACCAGCTTCCCAAGATTCCACCCCATCCCTGCATGTTCTCCTCAAAAGCATTCTAGTGTTCACAGGCAAGGCAAAGCTCTCTGGCTTCGGCATCTTCCTTCTGTCCACTTGCCTCTGCAGGCAGCAGGATGTGTCACAGGACTTTAGGATCAGGTAGACCTTAAACAGTAACGAAGCAAGTCTTGCATGCAAAGCATTCTTCCTGCTACTGAATGCATAGACACAAGAGTAATTCTTCCATACCACATGAGCCATCCTTTCCTCCCCTCACCGCATGAATACGTAAGTCCTCGTGTGTCCTGCAGTGAGGGGTGGGAGATGTATGTGCATGTGTGCTCCAGCGTTCCTGGTATTTAGACATGAGGATCTAGACCAAAACCTATGTATGTATGTATGTATGTATGTATGTATGTATGTATGTATGTATGTACCTATCTATCTATCTACCTATCTATCTACCTATCTATCTACCTGTCACTCAGCAATGTGGGGACAATTTGTGAAGCTGATTTCCACACAGGAATGCTCGGTTCTAGCTTTAAAGGTAGGACTGCTTTCTTTCCAGATGTCTTTGACTAAAAGAAAGTGAGGAAGAAGAAAGGAGGGGAGGGAGGCAGGCAGGCTCCTTCTCTCCGTGCTTTTATCTAGGACACTGCGCTGCCAGTGTGGAGTCCTGGCTCCTAACTGCCCAGTGTTAAAACCACTTGATTCCACTACTCCAACAAAACACGGAGGCTGTTAACATGCTTACAGAGTCACGGAAACATGATGACTTCCCAACGGCAGCATTTTCTGAAGTTGCCACACTTGTTTAACAGTATCATTGGAAAAAAATGAAATCAAACGCCCATCTGATTCCATTTCGGCATGAAAATACTCGACTCTTCTCTTGCCGCCGTGCGTAACACAATGGCTTACCCTCCAGCACTCTCTGAAGGCTGTTCCTCATGACGTGGATGTTCTCTATCCCGATAAACTGGAACTTGATGTTGGAGTAATTGTCCTCATTCTCATAGCCTTTCCCTGCAGCACGGTTTGCCATTGCGTTAAGCTGCAGGGGTCAGCAAAACAGAACAGTCATCAGTTACATTCACAACACTGAACTACCACTTATGAAAACACTGCGAAGACACGGAGACACATACTATAGTTTGAACCCCTGAACACGCTGTACTGAGCTCTCACAGTGCAAACATAAAGGCCGAGCTTCTGCTCACGAGCACTCATGTGCTGGCCTGGGAAACATTTTCTTAGTGGAAAGTATTCTCTAAGTTCTGGGGATGCCTCTGGCCAGTTTGGTGGTGGTGTTGACCTGAGGTGGAAGTCTGGCAGAGCCAGTTTAACACTGCACATTAAAACTTGCTGACCCGCAGAAGTATCCACAGAGACAGCTATCAATACAAGTCTCTGTGCATTAAACTATCTACCAGAACCATAACATGGAGAAACAAGTCAGAATCGTCAAGTAAGGAACATCAGTCAGGATGGTCCTTCTCATCTGCCCAGCTGAACCTTCTGCAGGATCACTGAAGAGAGGATGTTGACAGTCAGGCTTCAGGACGCTCCTTCCCACCCAGCCACGATCCAGATGTCTGATGTGGGAGCTTCTGTCACTTTCATAGCCATAGACAAGACCTTGGGACGTCAGTGTAAACTGGTTTCAATGCTGATGGATGCTGAAGAAACTGATTAAGCCCAAACTGTTCTAACCCTGCACAGTGGAATTGAACAGACAAGTCCTGCCCGGGCTGGAAAAGACTTCTCACAGGGGTACAAGGCTGGGAACGGTCCTCTCTCGCTCTATGGCTAAGCAGTCTACCACTCACGGAGAACAGGATTCAAGGGCCACAAAGGCTAGGGGATTAACCAAATGGAGGTCGGGAGGGGGAGCTGCTCTTAAGTGTGTAGTCCTGCAAATAGTTAAGTTTAAAAAGCTAAGCTAAGTTAAAATACTTTGGCCCAGATCTTCTAGTTCTGAAAACCCCATAAAAATAAAGGTCTTAGCATATATAGATCAAGAATATCTGTGACAAATGTTTTTGTAAACTCAAAAGCTGCAAACCTATGACTATCTCATCAGAGTGGTAACTGCATAACCCATGGCATATCCATGCTGTGGAATATAGCCAGGTACCAAAGACACAGACCCCGATCCAGCTCTCCCCCTCTCTCTCACATACACCACACATCCATATGTACATATGTGTAAGCTAAAAAATGTTCATGCAACCGCCCACCGTTAATACTCACTGATGTATTTATTTACAGTCATTAAGAAGAATTAAAGTTACTGCAGACTACGCCAATTTGGTAACAATTTCAGAAGGAAAAGAGGGAGTGGCAAGCTACAGGGGACTACCAACAATACCTCAGATACTCTCAGCCTTTCACAGTTACAAGAAGCACATGTTAAATCAGGACCACAGATGACAGGTCTGAGCCAGTCAGGAAGAGAGCAAGCCACTGCCACAGGGGTCCCTGCTTCATCAGCAAGCCAGCTCCTACTCCTCAGCTGAGCTCCTCTGATATCTGTGGGAGCTGTCAGCTCCTCAGGAGACTGACCCTCATTACACAAGCAACTCACGTTCCCAAGAACAAAGGCTTTAGCCATAACCAAGAAACACTTGGTTAAGAAATGACGTATCTGCTATAAACTGCCAGAGTAAACTTTGTAGTTTTTCTAACTTAAATGATTTCCTTTTAAAGTCAAGTACTATTCTCTAGGAATGGATATGAGAAGATTCTTCAGAGATGTTGGGTGTCATAAATGAAGCTTACCTTAAAATGGTTTCTAAAGCTAATTAAAGAAGGATCCAGTCCCTAAAGTAAATTGAAGAAATCCTTAAATCTTCTGGTTGAGAACTTAGAAGTTGTCAATGACTGTGTCTTTAAACCAAGGACAGAGAAAAAGGGCTGAAAAGCACAGCTGGACAACCTTTGAGAAAGGGCTATTTTCAGGTGAAGAAGGAATCAAATCTCTTAAATAAAAGTTTATTTGAGCTGGGAAAAAAAAAAAAAAAGAAATGACGTATCTTAAGGGATACTCTATGCTTTAATATTTTAGGGGGCTTTTTTTTCTTCCGAAAATTATATATAGATGTTGTTCTCATGGAACTGTGTACTTAAAATAAGTCACTGCTTAATCTAATTATTTTCAGGGCAATTGTGGCTGAAGCTCTGTAATGAGCTTCATAAAATGCAACAAATCAACAGTTCCCTACAAGCCTTATGTTACACGAACTACACACTTATGCTGCATCTAAATTCAGGGTCCAGCTTTCTCATCGCCCCCCCCCCCATCTCTTCTAAACATGTATAACGAGTAACAAGCAAAATACCTTTACTATTACAGTTCCTATATACACAACATACGCTCACACTTTAAATAATTCAGAAGCTATACTGGGAGAACTGACGGGCAGTTTTCCTTAAAAGCAAACAGGAGAAAACCTCTTGAAAGTCAGTCTGTACTTCACACAACGAACAGAAGGTGGCAGTATTTAATCTATCATACAAACTATTTTTCCCAGAGCTCCACTTACTTTTTATGTGGCAAAAGCTGAACTTTCAAAGCAGAAACACAGTTTTAGAAATAATAAACATTCAAAAAGGTACTCCAGACTGAGACAGACAGACAGACACAGCAAAGCTGCCTTTAGGAGAACTGGGCCCAGGAGCCAAAGATGGTCCTTTCCTCTCCTCATTCTGCTATGACCTACTTACTAACTTTAACTGTGGCACGATCTTGGAAATACTAGATGATTTTATTGCCTACAAGTATTATCTGCAAATGAGTTTGTCAAAATCTCCTTCCCTTCATCATCTAGGGACATCCTGCACATATTTAAGAGTACCAGGATTATATTCAAGTGTGAAATCTTGATCCAGGCTAATTTAAATTTTCAACCCATATACGATGCAAAATGGTCTCTTTCCCTGTCTGCAGGCTCTGTGGCTGATGAGGACCCTTCCCTCCCGTGGGGACACGGCACATCTAACAGGCACATCTGTTCTGTGTACTTGGTAGAAGGGGCCACATGGAAGGAATGCAGTTAAATAGCTCTGCAAAGCTCGGCGATTACAGCTGTCTTACAGGGTGATGGTGCTCCTGATTAATACTAATTGGCTGTCCCTGGCTTCTCTGCACAGGTATCCAAAGGGTGACTTTCCTAAAGGCACACATGTAGGCTCCTAGAAGTGCATAGTGCCGCCTTTCACTCACATACGAGATGCACTGTGGCATGAGCCTCGACCAGCAAGCTATACTAGCCCAAGGTCCCTCGCGGGGACCTTCAGTATAGGTAAGCTGTGTTAGCAAGGGTTTATCAAGTTTGTTAAGGTCCAAACTAAGCCAAAGAATATTTCTCCATCCTTGCACTGACAAAGAACAGGACTGAAGGCTGTTCCCTCACCTGCCACAAAACACAAATGTCTCTCTCCCATTCTCCTTCCTCTGTCGATGGCCACCTGCAAACTTTATGCATATATGACCAGGAAATAAGGTCCCAGGTTCCCACTTTTTAGGCACCCTAATCTTTATAGCTGTGTCTTGAAGATGTCGCCTGCATGGGACCCAGTGAAGAGACATTACCTCATTACCAGCAAAAGAGAGAAATACCCTCTGACTTCCTGTTACACAACAAAACAACCACTGGCCCTGTGACACTAAGGCCATAACCACAAAGCAGTCCTTGGAGCTGAGACATGACACAGGGCCAGTCACTACTGAAGCAGGTGACAGTCTCAACCTCGCCCCTGCCTTTAGGACTCACACTTCCTCCGTAGCTGGCAGATACACAGCACACAGCTTAGAGCCCCTCCTGTTCCTTTGGCCTTGAGGTGATTTTGGCTGAGCCTGGAGCTCTTCAGTCATGTCTCTGGTTCCACTGGGTATATGATCAACTGAGGTGTCAACCCTCTAGAGTCTGGAAGTGGAGACAAGGTTCCCCTAGAGGTGTTTTGGTAAACAGAAAAAACACTGGCTTTGATGTCAAATAAGCATGTATTTGACTGAATGTGGCCTTGGGCCGAAACTGTGTGGTCTCGGTGAATTACCTAACCTCTTTAAAGCGAAGTCCTAGCCGCGTGGTGGTGGCGCACGCCTTTAATCCCAGCACTCGGGAGGCAGAGGCAGGCGGATTTCTGAATTCGAGGCCGGCCTGGTCTACAGAGTGAGTTCCAGGACAGCCAGAGCTACACAGAGAAACCCTGTCTTGAAAAACAAAACAAAAATAAAAAATAAAAATAAAAAAAATAAAGCGAAGTCCTTACCCAGGAAAAGACAAGAAATCTCCTAAAATCTGCAGAATTCTTACAAGAGTGAAATGGGAACGTGCTGCACATTTTTGCAAGCTCAGCAGAATCCCAGAATATCTGACAAAGCCATGGGCTGGGTTGAAGTACGGTGACACACTCCTTGTTTTAGATCTCCACAAATACGGCTCGGGCACGATTTCATGTTAATGCACCAATCCCTAGCAACAGCGTGTGATCAAGGAGACTCCTCCGTACACACTGAGGCTATCACCGCCTCTGCAGCCCACACGGTCCCATCAGTGAACAGTTCAGACGCTTTCACCTGGGTGGGTGGCTCTTATGTATACTTAATCCCGCGCCAAGAGCAAGGATCAGGACCCTGTGAGCTTTCTCCTAAGCCTGTATCTTCTTGATTATACTAGGAAATAAACCTGGATGCAGCAGGCAAGGACTGAGGAGAAACTTGCATGTCACCATGCCAACTTTCTTTTTTTTTTTTTTTTTTTTTTTGGTTTTTCGAGACAGGGTTTCTCTGTGTAGCCCTGGCTGTCCTGGAACTCACTCTGTAGACCAGGCTGGCCTCGAACTCAGAAATCCACCTGCCTCTGCCTCTTCTTAAGAGTAAACAAAGTGAGTACTAAATATACCCTTCAAACTGAATCCTTAGGATTAAGTAAGTGGCTTTAAATGTGGATGAGGTCTGGCCCTGCATCTGCCGAGTTCTAATGAGGACTTAAGACTGCAGGGACCTAACTTGGATCACCGGCTCTTAAGTTAGGAGGTCAATCTGTTTATCCCTGTTTAAAGCTGAAAAGGCAGGGCAGGAAAAGGGTTTCCAGACTCCACTCAGGAAAGCCCTGTAGCCTTCCCTTCCCATCCTGAGTTTGTCTGCAAAACAGTCTCTAAGAAGCACACCAGAAAATACAGAACAGGTCTACCATGCACAAAAATACAGGGGCGGGGGGGGGGGGGAAGTCAGGGCTGGAAGAAAGGGGTTTGAGCCTGATTCAGACAGAGGCAGAAACTGAAAGACAACAGCAGAAGTTAAAGACTTTCACATCTTTCAAGTGCAGATCTTCCAGCAGACCTTCCAGCAGACCTTCACCCCTGGATCGAAGATTTGATCTACGTTGTACAGGGAAAGCTTACTAGAAAGGCAGGGACCCATAATGTATGATGTGAAGACTATGTCTATAGACACCTACAACTGACTATGCCACCAAGCACCTACTCCTAAAGGTTTTAATTTTAAACTGATTCAATCTACTAATCTATTTTTTCTTTGTCATGTTTTTATTCCCCTGTATTCTGTTTTGAATAGCACTGCTGACATTTAATTCACATGCCATACTACTTATAAAACTAAACAGTGTGACCAGCACAATGTTAAAAACGGGAAATAAAAATATACTCAGCACACTCAGCCCCTTCCGGAGCTGAGACGCAGCAGAGAGCAGCCCTTTGGTGTCCCCTGTCTGATCACACCAAGAACAACCCTTTACACATAAGGCAAATGGCTGACATCAGTTAAGCTTTGGTTCCTTCCAGCCTCGGGACTCAGGGCTGCAGAGACATATATGAAAACTCTGACACTTACTTTAGGCCTTGTGTCCACGACATAAATGAAGTCACTTCCAGGATTGGCTTTCCTGATGGCTTGGAGCATCTGCTCATCCTCCAGGCACCGAGCACTGAAGCCAGAAAGGGGCTGGCTGCTCCTGCAGATGGAGGCCTGCGGGGAGAGGCCACAGCAACACGGTACTGTCAGACACACTTTGGGAGCTTCCCCAGAAAGAGGCGCCTTTGATTAGCCCGCACTCCACATCAACATTGGAAAATGGGATTGGAATTTATGGAAATCAAGATTTGTTTATTTTTAATCCAACTTGAAGAGCCTACTACCTGGGCAAGCTTTCTGTGTAAGATATTAGGAACGTGTGAAGATGTTTAGGTAGGATCCATATCATGAATTTAAAACTATTTAAACAACCTACTTTTCCCTGTCAGTAATACTGCTTCTTTTCACTGCTGAAAGCAGTATAATCACTTTCCTGAAACTTACCAGATACTATTAGTGGCAAGACTAGGGAAACAATTTTAGTGCTTTTTGGTTTTTGGGTTTTTTTGTTCTTTTTTTTTTTTTTAAATATACTAGTCTATTGAAAAGAATCATGAACACTTACAATCAAATCTAAAGGTCACATTTTCACAGTAGGAAAAGTCCAGGTTACTGCTAGGTTTGCTCAGTAAGAACATTTAGAAACAAGGGTTCTCTTCAGACCCCACCTCAGCACACCCCACCATCTCTCTGACCTACGTCTCCAACACCACACAACCATCTTTCCGTTCCTTTTACCATTCACCAGGTCCTATCAGTGGGTTTAATCAGCTATGGCTTTAAACAACCATGGATCAAAAGTATTCAACTAAAAGGACTGACTCTGCGCCTTTCTGTTGCTTAGTCAGGGTTTCTATTCCTGCACAAACATCATGACCAAGATGCAAGTTGGGGAGGAAAGGGATTATTGAGCTTACACTTCCAATTGCTGCTCATCACCAAAGGAAGTCAGGCCTGGAACTCCAGCAGCAAAGCTCCTGCCTCCTCTGTCATGATACTGCAGGGCCTGACTCCAGAGCACCCTTGTCACTGCTCCCAGGACAACCCCAGCATGGCCTGTTGCTCTATGGATGGGTTACATGAGCAGTGAGAGCCTGGAAGCCAACAGGCCACCTCACCCAACTTTCACTTGGCCATGGAACTCCATTCAGCAGTGGTACTTCCTCAAGACAAGCCCTCGCCAGGAGCTCTTAGACACTTGAACATGATACTGCTATCCAAATATCCTTATAAAACACAAAAAATGACTAGTATTCTACCTGCAACCAGACTGTACAGAGATGTGAAAATAGGAGCTCGTGTCACACAGCCGGTGGATCCAGAATGACACCATGACGAAGTAAGTGATGCTTAGAAACATGTTGTACTGGCTGGTTTTGTGCCAACTTGACACAAGCTGGAGTTATCACAGAGAAAGGAGTTTCAGTTGAGGAAATGCCTCCATGAGATCCAGCTGTAAGGCATTTTCTCAATTAGTGATCAAGGGCGGAGGGCCCCTTGTGGGTGGTGCCATCCCTGGGCTGGTAGTCTTGGGCTCTATAAGAAAGCCAGCTGAGCAAGCCAGGAGAAGCAAGCAAGCAGTAAGTTACATCCCTCCATGGCCTCTGCATCAGCTCCTGCTTCCTGTCCTGCTTGAGTTCCAGTTCTGACTTCCTTTGTTGATGAACAGCAGCATGGAAGTGTAAGCTGAATAAACCCTTTCCTCCCCAACTTGCTTCTTGGTCATGATGTTTGTGCAGGAATAGAAACCCTGACTAAGACACATGTCTATGTGATACCTTTGCAAGAACAGCTAAAACTGGGTGCAGAGGACTACTGACTCCACAGTATATTTAGTCACGGGACAAGTTCACCGTCAGATCCGAAACTCATCATGAAGGTCATCAGAGCAAGGCCTACCTCCTGTAGATCAGATCCTGTCTGAAGTACTACACCTTTGCCCTTTGTCACACCAACCAAGAAAGGTTCATTTTTCTCTGAAAAAGAAGTAGCATGGAACCTGGGCTCACTGTTTAAATAAGCCTCTATCCTACTGCTGAAAGGAGGAATAATCCTCTTTCCCTCATCCTATCTCACTTCATCAATAAACTACAAAGTGTGAATGTTACCGGCATCCCAATTTAAAATATAACAACGTGAAGTCTCATAACCTTACTAACTCCATTTTTAAAAAAGAGGAGTCACAACATCCTTTGCTTCTAAACACTGCTCCACTCCTGTGTGGCCTAAAACATCTTTGGAGTTAAATAATACAGGCAAAAGTCAACTTTGTCCAGACCCCATCTCATGGCAAAGAGTAGAGAAAGAAGAGTGGATGAAAATACATCCTTTCAAAGAACAGACCTCACCACCAAATGAGTATTTTCTTTTGAAGAAGGCAACACAGAAGGCTGTGTGCTGCCTGGTGGTGAAGCTGCCTTGCTCAACGTATTTTCAGAAGCCTCCTGTATCATCTGACAACTGCTGCTCCACCTCGACTGTAGTAAATTTATGTTCACTCTCACACAATCACACACATGTGCACACACAGCATCACTTGGTTTCAAATATAAAAGTATATTAACCATGAAAATCAAACATTTTTGTCTGGCTTGAGCCAGATCATTTTTATAGTAGATGGCAAAGACCACAGTTACTCCTCCAAATTTGTTTTTCTATCTTCCTTGGAAATAAAGCTTTAAATTTTGGTTCCTGGCATGGCTACCCACAAGACTGCATTTTCATGCCTGCTCCACATAGTTCTGGTAAATAGGATGTGAGCAGAGATGTTGCCCAGGCTTCTCAGAATTTCCCTTTAAATTTTGTGGGAGCATACTCTCCCTCCTCATCCACTGCCAGGGGAGGGGAAGTGATGGCTGGTACTACAGCCTCCTTTAGGATCTCAGGATCAAAGCCAGGCACCTCCACAGGGCACAGCTTCACTCACACGGCTGATCACACTTAGGTACTGTCTGAGTCTACCATTAGTTTATTGCCAAATATACATGGAAGGTAAGTAAGTTTCTACATGGAACTAGACTGTCTCACACCATTCACAGAATATGCGTGTACCACTAAGAATTTAAATAAATACACACAGAAAAAAGTAAAAGAGACAAAGACAGACAGACACAAGGGAGGGACCACTAGAAAAGTCCCATTTAGGCTAAAATGTAAAAGCAGTGTGTGAAACAAAGGCCTGCTCTGAGACATACATGGCTTTCTTTACAGTAGTAGGAAAGGGCAGGAAACCGCCGTCTGCTCCGGAACTTGGAACTGCCCACGATGATATGTGCTGTGGCCGATCTGGGCACGTACAGTTCTGTGGGGTAAGAGTCACAAACCTGTCACCAGAAAATAACAAAGGATGTTGAGGCATCACATTACGTTACATGCAACTTCCCACCAGAAGTCCCATTTCAACACACTTAAAGGGTGCACATCTTAGCTTTCCCAATCAAGTTACAGCAGAGGCTACTTCGAGAAAACCTGAAGCCACGCAGAGAAATGAAGCACTGCTGATCCAGTGACGTAATTCTGAAGGAAAAACAAAATGACCACCAACGTCCTGCGACTGTGCGCTGTCCCTTTTCTTTATGTGGGGAGGACAGTAACAACTGAGTCTTCCTTTTACCAAAAAGGTACAAACTATAATTCTGCATCCTAACGGCCAACGACACATTAGATGCCTGTATCTGACTGGCAGCCTGTGTGGGGACAATCTCCTAAAATGTAATCACAGTGGTTACATCCTCGGGTTACCTCTGTGTCCCTGGCACACTGCACACTTCTTTGGGCTTCTCTGAACAACCCCGCTCCTGATCCTCTCAAGCTTCTTCCATTTGACCCTAGCCTGCCTGGTCCCACTTTCCTGAGAATCGTCCTCCTGGGTCCTCTCCCAGGAAGATTTCTAGATAGGATTTCATAGTGTGCCTCCCATAACCACATAATGTACCGGCTTTAACTGTGATTCAAGTGTGTTGACTTTGTGAGTGGTAAGAAAAGATTTGCCCCTTCTGGCAGGAACTGCTGCAGCGGGACCTGGTACCTTGAGAAGATCTTAGAAGTGAGAACCAGAAGTCAGCCGCTTTCCACATAGCGTGGAGTTTACAGCTCCACAACCTTGAGGAAGCCAAAAACTACACAGGATGCTTTGCTTTTCTAATCTCCAAAACTGATAGTTTATTAATGGTATTTTACGAAGTGGATAAGAAGAAGGAAAAAAAAAAAAATCAGACAACACCCATGACAGAGCACTTTAGAAACTACCAGAGCCAAAAGAAATACCAGCACTTGGCACTGGCGACAGTGGCTGGCTGTCGGGTGTCTGGCTTTCCCATCAGTCAATCTATCAGATGGCAGTTCCCTGGGCTTCATTAAACAACTGTTTATTTCCTGGAAGTCAAGCATCTTTGGAATCATAGCAACAAAATCCACACGGGTGTGGCAACAGGGGTAATATTTTATCTTTGGTCATCTCCACCCACCCATACCACACTGAGGGAGTGAAAACCCACAAGCCTCCAAGCAGCAAACAGCTCTGTCAGGATGCCTACCTCCCTGCCAACTTCTATGGACTCCCTTAACCAGACTGCTAAAAATCATAGAGCAAGCCATTAAAAGGCCATAAAAGGAATGACCACAGGTCCAGAGCATAACCTCAGTCTCATGCGGGCTTGGGTACCCTGAAAGAAAATCCTGCTCACCAAGAGCGTACCCAACTCACTTGGACCCAGACAGCTAGGATGACCCCCCAGAACACTGAACCTCCCTGAGATTACAGCCTGGTGTTTGAGTCTGTCTCAATTAAGCAAGCAAGCTACTAGAACACTAACACCCACACCCACCCCACTCCTGCTGGCCCACGGATCAAAGACACGTGGTTACTGCACCAGACTGCCATGTGCTGAAAATAACCAGTTTTAGAAGGAAGTAAGGGGGTTTCCAATAAACTGAGAATTATATATACTCTCCCTTGCAACAGCAACACAAAGCAACTGGAAAGTTAAGTGAAATAATCTGTACAAGGGAAGACTATCCAAAATACTGTACATAAACCTGAAAACCAGGAGGAAAGTAAAAGATTCTGCAGCTCCCAACAGCCCTCTGAGGGCCTCCCAAAGCCAGAAAATGTCCGCAAGGCTCAGGCCACACCATTAGTATACCATGGCTGAAATCAGACAAGGAAAGGAAAATACCTAGCGCCTACCCTTTCACATTCACAGCCCAACTCAGAGGCTGTACTGACGTCTCTGCACACAGTCCTCTTCACGTACTACTGGGAAGGACAGTGGCTACCTTCTAGAACAGCAGAGTTATCACTCCCCGGAGGAGAGTGTGACCCCCATGGCTCAGTCAGCGCAAAGGCCAAAGCTCCCCTACCTGTGCCAGTCAACAACAGCCATGCTTGCAAGCTGGCAGGCACAACCTCCTGTCTTGAACACAACTCTCTTAAAGGAATCCTGCTTCTTCAGAGCGCTGAGCACTCCTATCAGGAGTATGGAGTGAATGGCACTCTGAGCAGCTCCCATTAGAATTTCTAAGAAGCTGGAGCGCCTGTTAAATCCATTAACGCTGTGATATTAAAGATGATAGCGACGATTATCACACCCTCAGGCCGACAGTATCATTTAACTTGAGTTCTAATAGACAGCTTTCTACGGACAGAACTGAAAGAATGACATTTACCCTCCTTTCGAAGTAGGCAAGGCTCCTGAGTGAAAACTCAGTTCCTACCCTGAAGTACTTCTCCAGAAGACACAAATGGAATGATGATTGAATTCCTGGAGCAGAAGACCCAAGAGTAGTAGGTGCCCTGCCCAAAGCAACCTACAGACCCTAGGCAAAGCCTATCAAAGTCTCAATGGCTGCGTATTCAGAAATACAAAAATTTATCTGAAAACTAATATGAATTCTCAAGAGACTCCATATACTCAAAACATTTTTTTCCTAAGGAACAGTTGGGGATTCATACTGCATAATTTCAAGGCAGGTTATACAGGCACATGTAACCTAAGAGTGTGACCCTAGCACTAGGACAGACAGATCAATGTGATGGAGGGCCCACAGAGAAGTGTCATTTGTACAGCTGGGCAAGCCCAAGGAAGGTTCCAAAACTATTCCGGAAAAGCATGGTGTCTTATCTAGTTATAGGAAAACAGAAAATTCACAGCCATAGGAAAAAGGTGAGTCCTGAGACCTTATTACAAAGTTAACTCAGTACGGATTGAAGGTGTAAACGTGGGATGCAAAACTCCCACACAAGTACAAGAGGAAAAGCTTCCTGTCAGATCTGGCTTTGATTTCTTTTATGTACAGTGTCAAAAGAATAAGCACTGAGGAAAAAAAGAGACTACACTGAACAATAACTCTTATGCACCCAAGGAGCAGCCAAAAGAATATAAAGGTAACTTAAAAAAGGAAGAATATATTTCCAAATCATATGTTCCATATGAGTTTACTATCCAAAATACATAACGAACTTCATGTCAACAAAAGCAAATGGCTTAACTGAAAACAGACAAAAGACTTGAAAAGCTCCAAAAATGCTCAGGGTAAGTTAGCACACACACAAAAAGAAGTTCGGTACCACTAACCTGCTGCTAACTACACTGAGAAACCGCCTCACTACTGTTAGGCTGGGCACCATTAAAGCAAAGCTGAAAACAAGTGTTGGCAAAGATACAGAGAAACCAGAGCGCTGTGAATGCTGGTGAGACTCTGAAGCAACACAAGTACAGTGAGAAACAGCACAGAAGTCTGTCACAACTTTTAAAATACTTTAAAACATAATTACTACATGATCCAGAAACCTCACTCTGGGTAAAAATCACCACGAGAGGAAGCTGACTTACAAAGAGGTATTCACACAGCCTCACCAGAGGTGGCGCTGTTCCCGATAGCTGGGAAACAAATGCAGCCCCCAAATCCATCAGTCGACAAAGGAACAATGTTTTCTATTCACAAAGGAATATTAGCCACCCTGAAAAATCAAACTAAATTCTGCAGTATAAGCCACACAAAGGGATAACATTGCATGGTTCCATTTATATTCAGTATCTAAGAGTCTAATCCATAGAAACAGGACATAGAATGCTGACCACCAGGCCAAGCACAGAGGAGAGAGAATTACTGTTTAACGGGCACAGAAGTGTCAGCCTCGAGAGGTGAGTTCTGGAGTTCTATTGCACAACAATGTGGCATACTGAACTCTACTGACCTGCACACTAAAAAACGAGGAAGACGCCAAACCTTGCTGCTGTCTCTTTGTAACTAGTTCACGGAGCTGTAATCAAGCTCTGGTAATGAAGAATGCGCCACACAACAGAACTTACGCTACCGCATTTTACAATTCCTCAGGAACGGCCTGAGGTTTCTGTCTGGTTTTAAAAATCAAAAGGACCAATTTCGAGAGAATGGGAAAAGTTCACAAGAGTGAAAAATGCTTTTCTGTTGCTTTTTACTTCTGATTTGGCCTTGTTAGTGAATGCAATTTTGGCTATTGTTTATAAATTTTAAATTGTTTTTTTTTTGTCCTCACTAAATAAATTAGCCCGCCTTAAAGGCTCACATGTCTTGGTGTAGTCCTGCCCTAGGGAATCTTCTGTAATTCCGACATTCATTCAGTAAACAGTTCCCAAGCCTTTACTTTCTTACTGTTAGACTTGGGGCAGAAATGGGTGATAGAGATGGTCACACTCTCAGAACTGTTCTCTGCTGACCTGGGCATAACCTTCCAGTAAACGTATTTACCTACACAGATGGTATCCATCCAAGATGCTATCCAAGGGGTCTGAGTCAGAACTGGGGTAACTTCTTGTTGGGAACTGAGAAACATCTACACAGAAACACCTTTGAAAATATTTGGATCCTAGAACTTACTTCAAGGAATTTATAACAAATGAAGTTATGAACAATGCAAAGTAATTAATAAAATATCATATATCTTAAGATTTAGCTGTAGGGAACTTAAGTTCTAATTTAGTTAAATTTAAAAATATGATTAAATTTAAAAGAGTCTAATTAAATATGACGTTTCGATCGCATTTTAACTTATATTACAAGAAAGACTGAGCAACTTTTCCCCAATGTCCAGGGACTGAACATTGGGCCTCTGTGTGCAAGCAAGTGCTCTACCACAGAGGGACATCTCTAGCAAGTGTTCTACCACAGAGGGACATCTCTAGACTGACTAAAATTTTAACCTTGTAAGAGACACCAATCACTTTATCCAAATAGAGTAATTTCAGGGTTGTATATAAAATGAAGCCCAAGCTTATAGACTTAGGCTGCCATTAGCAAATGTCACAGGTGCTTCATTGACAACAGAGATGACCATGACTAACTCACTGCAGGCCACTCAGACTCAACTGACATCTTCTGTACGACTCGCAAGTTCCTCTCACTCCACTCACCTGGAAGGACTTGTGCGCAGTGTAAAATAACTAATAAAGCAAGAGGAGAAAATGTGTATTTTTCTCAGTCTTAAACTCAGATTCACAGGAAGTGGATTGAGATGAAATGTTCTCAGTGGATGACGAGTCAGAACTTACTATGTAAGACAGTTTTTGTTCTATTTCTAAACTGGCAGTAAATTAAGATATTCCTCTGATATTTCTCAAGTCAGAAAATCCCCGAGGTTTTCACCTCTTCTGTCACAGCAGTCTGTAAAGGACCAGGTTTGCTGTGTTGGGTGTTACTCTGGAAAAGAAATGACAAGTGACACACGGTTTTCAGTCTGGGTAACGCAAGAACTCCGGTTACTATGCGTGACTCATATTTGTGATGGTAATTCTATGGGGGAAAGTCACAAAAAAAGTAAGAAGCAGCACCAAGAAAATATTATTCACTGGTTGTGTTTCACTTTCTTTTCTTCCTTGCTCAAGGACAGTCATAGAATTGAAGAATAAAGTCATCCGACTTCTTTACAAAAGTTGGATTTCCCTTCACTCTCTCATCTCATGGCTAAAACCCTCGGTGTAAAAGTTGGCTTTAGCAAGAGGACAATTTTGTCTAATTATTCTAACCAGCACTTCACAAAGATTGCATAAGGTATCATTATTGAGTTTACACATAATTACAAAGAAAATTTATTATCATAAGGAACCAACTGTATCTCAAATAATCTGTATCTCCGAGATACTCTGGACAATATTGAAAAAGCATCCGATTTTAGGATAAGGTTTAGCATCAAACTGTAACAATCATAATTAGTAAAAATGTTGTCTGTAGATCTTACACGGTGTCAAATTTAGACAAAGATTAGCAATATATAAAAGCACAAATCACGGTTAAAATGAGTAGAGCTGGGCTGTAGCTCAGGTGGTAGCGTGTTTCCCTAGCATGTAAGAAGTTCTGGGTTCAACGTCCAGCACCCCATGAGTCATGGAAGCATACTCTATGCCCCAGCACTTCACGTGCAGAGCAGGGGACCAGGAGGTGAAGGCCATCCTTATATGGTGAGTTTGAGTTCAGCCAGAACTACCTGAGACTGTCACACACACAAAAAAATCATAAATCAGAAGTTCTGAAGGTCAGAAAACATGCTGAGATGTATTTGTTAATAGCTACAAGAACAGTAACAGTTACTAAAGCAAAACAGTATCTATAAACATACACCAAGACAATCTCGCAAAACAAAGGAACAAGAATGAGAAGGGGCGATTCTGAGTCACTATGAATGGCCACAAAACACGGGCACTATTTAAATAAGAAAAGAGGTGGTCAAAGGATGTAACCATGAAGGAAGGAAGGAAAATGAGACAGAAGAGTGGGCTCGGAGAATATCTCAGTGGGACACCATTTGAATGACATGCACAGAACCCTGGGCTTGAGCCTCAGCACACATACCCACAAATACACTACAGGGTTAAACCACAAAAATTATCATCTCTCCCTGCCACTCCCCAATCTCTATCTCCCTTTTCTTGCTTACTCCCTGGAGCACTAGGAATTAATACCGAATTGTGAGTTCGTCACTGGAGAGAACAAGAGGTTCACTTGGCACTCCTTCCTGGGAGCACAGGCACTTTTTTTTTTTTCCACATCTCTCTAGGGAGCCTCTCGGTGACCTTATGTACCAATTGAGAATACAGTGAGCACATCAAGAGGCTGGTGCCAAACTGCCATCAGGGTCCCTCTGATTTCCACACACTCGTCCCCTGTGCTATAAAAAGATGTGATGGGAGAATGAGGTCCCAGCCAGCTCTCTCTCATCAACTGCTGGCCACAAAGTCTCCACTGGGACTGAGTTCACAAATGCTCACCCTTAAGAGGAGGAGTATGTAGGGACGGTCTTGAGGGACCAATTCTAGGTGCAGTTGGACGGGAAGGATGGAAAGGACTGGGGCTATAGCCACAGTGGCGGATTACTTGTGTGGCATGCACAGGAGCCTGGGTTCAATCCCCAGTGCTGGAGGGGGCAGGGACCAGCACAGTGAAAGATGTGGAGGCCCTCAGACTCCATCTACAAAGAGCTGCAAAATCTAGAGGAGATAAAGGTGACCCCACGCTAACTGGCATGGTAACTTCCCAAGAAGTAAGTGTGTCCCACTAACATGGCACCACTCACCCTGTAGTCTCTATTCACATCGCTGAGCTGCCAATAATTATCAGGGAGGCCCATTCGCTTGTATTCTTCACTAAGGTCAACCAGCAACCAACCCTGCTCTCGTTCTTCCTTATCCAGCTTGGGATTGAAGGAAAAGCAGTATAGCTCCTCGTATTTCACTGCAAGAGAAAGAGAGTACAGCCAAATCAAGCTAGGTCCAAGCCAGAACCAACCTACCCCAAAACCATTCTGTCCCAGCTGGAGTTCACCGTCCCAGCTGGAGTTCACCGTCCCAGCTGGAGTTCACCGTCCCAGCCTCCCACCCCTGGCATGGGCACAAGGGCACCCAGCAATGACAAGAAGACCTGGAAGCATCTGGATGCAACTCGGCAGGAGCCTCTTCTCTATACAAAGCACAGTGTTTCCTTGTTGGCCGTTTTGTATTAACTACTTTAAAAACGGGTATATTTCTAAAACACATAAAATATGGAGCATAAAAATAATTAAGAATGTAGGGATTCATCAGACATCTGTTGTATTTGGATTTGGAATGGATTCTAACAGACATGGGTTTGATGGTCACAATATTAAGAAAGAAGAAACAAAATAGTTACAAAAGGTATGGATTTTGTTACATGTTTCCATTAAAAATGTGTATTTTTAACAACTACACATAATATAATTGTATCGCTCTTAAGACATTTATTGGAGTAATTAATAAAAGCAGTTCAAAATGCACAGCAGCGTGTGCGTGGAGTCCACACTGAGGGGCCCCATGAAAGCCTTCCTTCAGCTCTGCTGGGGCGTGTTTATCCTTCAGCTTCTGAGAGCAGCCCAAGAGCCTCACAGTTTTCCTTTGCCCAATAAAATCTAGCATTTGGCTCTTTTTACTCTGGTCTTGCCTTATAAGGGAAGTATACAATTCAGCACTGCCCAACAGAAATATAATGTAACCCACACTGTCATTACAAAACTTCCTGTTTCCACATTAACAATTTAAAAGGAAACTGAAATTAATTTAGTAATATTTTAATCCAATATAGCTAATACAGTTACTTTAACATGTATATAGTACAAAATATAATACAAAATACATATTTTGTTCTGTTTTTTGGGACTCCATGTGTAGTTTGTATTCCTACAGCTCAGGGACAGTTCTGTGGCCAGTGGCTACCATACTGGAAGTACAAGCCTTAGTTCTTGATGCTGCTGCTGCTGCTGATCTTATTTTGTTCTAACAAACCAACTGAGCCAGCTGGTACACAGCAATGCTAATCCTCACTTCAAAGAGGAGAAAAGTAAGGCAAAGGAGGCTGAGGAGCAGCACTCACTCAGGGTCACAGAGCTGGTAGACACAAGCCCAGCATCACTGTGCTCCATGAGCCCCCACAGCAGCTCTCAGTTCTTCCCTAAGTCCTCTCCTCCATCTAAACTTCCTGTCTCCCTCCAATATGTGCTTATATCCTCAGCTTTCCCAGGTCCTCCCTTTTAGTGCTCAGCTCGCTGACAGCCATCTGTGCAGACAACTTAACGCTCCTACAAGGGACTGCAAGCCCTCTACACGATCTGGCCACCAGCAAGGAGCCAAGGAAAACTCAGCTGCAAGCTTGTTTTGACTGCTGTTAAGATGACTCACCAACATGAAGGAAGAAAGGCAGGGCCATGTTTTGAAGAAAGATAGGAGCATATTCAAGGACTAAATCCTTTTCCCCAGGCCCATCAGAGGCCCACCTAGACAGGTCATGCTCCACTTGAGTGTTCTTGGTATCACCTTCTACACTTTAAAACAGAACAGGCTGCGGATCAGACAAGAAAGGCGCACAGACACTCACACAGACCAGACCTGTCCTATGAGCTCATGGGGAACAGCGGGGAAGACCAAGGCCCTGTCCTGGGAACAGCCAGTTCAGCTCTGACCCATCTTTTCCATTTCTGAGTACCATCTTCATGACGCAGACTTCTGCTGCCATAACGCTAACTGCAGCTGCAATTTGTCAGAGATGCCAAAAGGATCTCCTGAGAAATCTTTAGCTTCCTGGTGGCGATAATGGAGGTTAAGCTTCCTTTGCCCAATGTTTACAAATAGGTTTAAAGTCAGGAAGAGAAAAACATGCCAGGACTGAGAGCTCTCTGAACGTGGGCTGATGATCAACAGCGAAACTGCACAAAACAAAGAAAGTGAAGAGGAAGATCATTCTGGAGCTGGAAGACCTAAGACTAGGCTTACACTGAAATTATAAAATGTCTTCTTTTCTTTCGGGCATTTTTATAGAAAGGGATGATAAACAAATCCTCGGGCTCAATTTAAAATTCCATGAGGGTAAGAAAGCCTCCATACCGTGCTGACCAACCCTGCATCTTGCTAATGTACTGTGGGTAAGTCTCTTACTGAGAAGATGGTCTACACTGTACACTGGCACAGATGTAAATTTTAGAGAATGGTTCCCATTTCATAATTGGTCTTCCTACTCCAAAGCTTATCATAAAATATAACATAAATTTTAACAGTCACCAGGAAAGTAAAATTTTTAAAAATTGGACTAAAAATGCTTAGGAGTATTCTGTTTACAGATGTTTTGTAATTTTTATAATAACAAATTCTAAGTATTTATCTATTCATGAGGATCAGTGTGGTGTTGAGATTACTATTTGTGTGTGTACTGTGTGTACATGTGTATGTGCATGTGTGTATGTTTGTGTATGTGTATATATGCATGTGTGAGTGTGTGTGTGATGTATGTATGCGTGTGTGTGTGTGTGCGCACATGTGTATGTGAGTGTGAGTGTGTGTGTATGTGAGTGTGAGTGTGTGTGTGTGATGTATGTATGCGTGTGTGAGTATGTGCACACATGTGTATGTGAGTGTGTGTGTGTGTGTGATGTATGTATGTGTGTGTGTGTGTGCGCACATGTGTATGTGAGTGTGAGTGTGTGTGTGTATGTGAGTGTGAGTGTGTTGTGTGATGTATGTATGCGTGTGTGAGTGTGTGTGCGCACGTGTGTATGTGAGTGTGTGTGTGTGATGTATGTATGTGTGTGTGTGCGCGCACATGTGTATGTGAGTGTGAGTATGTGTGTGTATGTGAGTGTGTGTGATGTATGTATGCGTGTGTGAGTGTGTGTGTATGTGAGTGTGAGTGTGTGTGATGTATGTGAGTTTGAGTGTGTGTGTATGTGTGTGTGATGTATGTATGCGTGTGTGAGTGTGTATGTGCGCACGTGTGTATGTGTGAGTGTGTGTGTATGTGAGTGTGAGTGTGTGTGTGATGTATGTATGCGTGTGTGAGTGTGTATGTGCGGACGTGTATGTGAGTGTGAGTGTGTGTGTGTGTATGTGAGTGTGAGTCTGTGTGTGTGTGATGTATGTATGCGTGTGTGAGTGTGTGTGTGCGCACGTGTGTATGTGAGTGTGAGTGTGTGTGTGAGTGTGTGTGTGTATGTGAGTGTGAGTGTGTGTGTGTGTATGTGAGTTTGAGTGTGTGTGTGTGTGTGTGTGTCTGTGTGTGTGTAGGCCATGGCACAGGCATGGTGGTCTGACAACAACTTTCAGGAGTTGGTTCTCTCCTTTCAGTGGGATCAGGGGATCAAACTCTGGTGTTCAAGTTTGCACAGAGAGCAGTTTAAACCACTGAGTCACCTTGCAAGTCCTGTCAGGATTTTTAAATACAATATGGAAGGATTAAATCAAGATAATTAACTTGGAAATAATGTACAGTTTTATGATGAGAACATCTGAAGTCTTAACAGTTCTGAAATTTGTGATACTCATTAGTAACCAGGCTTGTCATGCTGTGTAATAGATCAAAACACAAACAAAATAAAAGCTGGCTTGTTCTTCCTAAGCAGGGCTTTAGACTCTTGGATAAGACCTTTCTACTCCCTCTTCTGCCACCCTTGCATGGCCACCCCCCCCCCCCCACATCTATGAGTCCACCAGTTTTAGCCATATGCTCTTCCTTTAGCTTACTTTATTTTGCACATGGCTCTCTATTTGCATCCACACTTTCACAAATGATAGAAATTTTGCCTTCTTCAAAGCTCAATTGTAACCCTTCACGTACTGGGGGACTAGAATGTGGAGAGTCTCGCAGAGGCTATGTGTTTAAATGCTCCATCACTTGTTGGTGCTGCTGAGGGGGAGACAGAATCTAAGGGACGTGGAGCTTTGCTGGAGGACACACATTACTGGGGAGGGCTTTGAGGGTTTTATAGCCTTACTCCACTACGAAATTTGTTCTCCCTGCTTTTGGGTGTGGTTGAAGATGTGAGCTCTCAGCTTCAAGTGCGAGCTATCTTCTGGACTCCAACCCTCTGCAACTCCAAACCCAAATAAACACTTCTTTCTATAAGCTGCCCTTGCTGATATTTTAATCAGAGCAATAGAAAAGTACTAAGACCTGTGGACACTGAACATTTTCTTTATCCATTCATCGGCCGATGGACACACGGGTTAATAACTGTGCTACTGTGTATACCGCTTCACTGAACATGGAAGGAGACATCTCTTCAATGTAACGATTTCACATCTGTCAGGTGAATCAGAGGGCAGCTCTAGGTTTAGTTTTAGAGGAGTGTCCACAGTGTTTACGACATGGTTCTCTTTTCTGTATACTCTTTCTGATCTCAGAGTTCCCTTTCTTTTGCACGTTAGCCACTCTAATAGATGTGAGGTGGTATCTCCGTGTGGTTTTTGTTTTCTTATCTCCCTAGTGATTGGTGACGCTGAGCTCTCCCTTGCTTCCCACTCAGATCTTCCATTTAGAAGTGTCTAGTTAGGGCCTGTAGCTGGTTTTTGCTACTTTGTGGGTTCTTTTTCCCACCCTTTATCCTTCCCCTCCCCATTTCGTTTCACCCCCTATCATTAGAGAGGAAAAAAGAAAGATTGGGGGGGAGGAAGGGAGGGAGGGAGAGAGAGAGAAAGAAAGAGAGAGAGAGAGAGAGCTGAATCTAATTTCTTCTTTGAGCACAATTACCAACAAACTGCACACAATCGCAGAAACTATCCACAGCTGGCAAAACCATGCCTCTGCTAGAGCATGAGGCAAATCATAGTCAACTGCTGGAAGCAGCCCCATATCCCACACCTGGGATTAAAACACAAACATATTCTTATAATATTTCTGTGTTTTTTAAAGAAACCAAAATTCCAGAATTCTCACTACTCGTCCCTTGTAATTCTAACGTGGATTATGAGTTTTTTCACACAGAGTTTAAGTTCCTTGTATGGTTTGGATATCAATCCCTTATCAGATGTGTGTCTCACAAATACGGTCTTTTGATACATGGACTATCTCTCAATCCATGAACCCTTTGTTGTATAGAAGCTTTTCATCATATAGAAATCATTAACTTTGAACAGAGAAAAATATATGTGCCTGTTCAGCAAGGCCAACTCCCTCAGCTGATTCACTGCAGATATAATAAATACTCCTCAGACTTTTCATATCTACAAGTCTGTGCCACCACACCCAACAAAACAACTTTTGTTGCAGTGACAAGGACCTCATCCTAGGGTATCCTGACTAGGAGGGCACTCTGGCCCCCCCCCCTTATAAAAAGCAGAAGCAAAACAAAACAATAACAATGAAAAGAACAAACAAAACCAAGTTTCTGAACTATGGGAGTAATCTAAGATGCACCTTTAATTTTAAGACTTGCTTTTTAAATTACAGAAAGTTATGAGCTGTATTAATACCTTCAGGTGTACTACCTACTGAGAGAGTATATTACCTTAACAGAGGCAGACTTGAGTGTTTTCCTATCCAGGAAAGCAAACGGACAATTCATAAAATATCACATGAAATTAACTAAGCTTGAATATTTCTGGAAACCCTGACTGGTCTCTCAGTCAGATGCATAATGAAAACTGGGCGCCAAGATGTGCACTCTCAGTGCTTTAGCCCCATTGCTCACTGCGTCTTCTGACCCTGGGAATCAGTAGTCCCTCCACACCAGCTCAACTTCCTTTTCTCCCCCTTGTCTTCTCCCTCAGAAAATTGAATTTCCCTGGAGCAAACCTAAGTTCACCAAGTGCAGACGCTCAACGTGGAACCTGCCGCTGACACTTTGCTCTTCTCTCACAGAAGAGGTGTCACCTGGCTGACTCCAGAGATGTGGGTCAGAAAGGAAACCCTGGGAGAGAGGAAAGGGATTCATTGTGCAGCTATCAGCAGAAAGAGTTATGAGAAGAGTGTATTCAGAAAAAAACGAAGAGATTTTATCTCACTGTAGAGTAACTTGAAAAAATAAGAGGGTAGCATAATATTAAAAGTACTTTAAAAATGCAAAGAAAAACTAAAAAGGGATGAAAAGGCCACCAGCAATCACCGGGATACAGAACTGTGGAGTTTGTTAGACCAGAGCTAAGTACTGAAAGCCAATTGCCTTAGATTTAAAAGTCCACTGAATTTAGCCAACTCAAAATGAATGCCATGGAACACACAGCAGAGAACAGTAAGAAGATAACACAGCCTGTTTGTGCACCCCTGACAAAATAATAAGCATGCCTCACCTTCACTGTGTATTTTAAGCAAGTCCAAGTTTAAATTAACATCAGAGATGTGGAAGCTAATGTCTTGGAAGAGGACTCCCAGACTCAGATGAACATTGTCAATTAAGAAAAAGAGAAATTACCAGGGTGGGAAATGGAGAGTCAGTAAAGCTGCCACCTTGCAAACACGAGGAACTGAGTTTCATCCCTGGAACTACATTAAAAACATTCAGGCATGGTGGCTCAACCTGAATCTCATCACTGAGGAAGCAAAGACAGGCAGATTCCCAAGACTGTCAGTCTACCTGCTGTGACCCACACCACTTAAGAGACTCTCTCTCAAAACACAAGGTCTGGAGAGGTACTCCAGCGGTTAAAAGCACTGGCTGGAACACTCCTCCACTGTTGGTGGGACTGCAAGCTGGTACAACCACTCTGGAAATCAGTGTGGCGGACCCTCAGAAAAATGGACATAATACTACCTGAGGACCCAGCTATACCTCTCCTGGGCATATACCCAGAAGATGCTCCAACATGTAATAAAGACACATGCTCCACTATGTTCATAGCAGCCATATTTATAATAG
>CM052719.1:29242502-29303078 GCA_028551405.1 Uromys caudimaculatus
GCAAGCACAAGTAAGAGACAACACTGACAACGGGCAGGGAGGTCTCAGAGCCACGCGGACAAGAGACACTCCTTGAAACACGCTTTGTTCAACACCCGCACTCTGCTTACAAGCTCTGGAGGGTTCTACATAAGAGTCCGCTATAAAAATCTGTGATTTTAGTTTTCTGTACCAAGCTTTGATATCCAAGATCATTATTTTGAAAGGAAGTATATTTTGCATTTGAATTTACACAGCTCCAGGTAGGGAACATTTGGGCCGTCAAATGCTGGATGCATTTCATAGCGAAAATTAAATAAGGTCATGGGAAGTTAGTAAAATAAACTTGTGCAATCAATAAAGGTTAGCGATGGCTCCACTGGGAAGTGCCACCATGTTCCTTAATTCCACATGGAATGCCCAAGCTCAGTGGCCACTGCCACTGTTTGCTAAGCTGCCGGTGGTCAGGCACTCTTAAAAGGAGATCTTTCACTTTCTCACTGTTATTCTTAACGGGCAGAGCGCTGTCTGACAGTGAGACGAGATGTGGAATGATTAAACCAAGCTAAGCCAACTAGTAATTTCTATATATATATATCTCCATAAACTTCCTGAGCTACCATTTTATGGTGATAAATTTGAAATTTACTAAAGATATTTTGAAATATATAATATATTCTGATTCACTATAAACCCTTGCATACAATACGCTAATCTCAAAGCCTAGTCCTCTGGTCTATCTGAGTCCTCTGGTTACCCTGATCAATAACTCCCCATTCTCCTCCTCCTTACCTCATCTATAGCCTCTGGAATAAACCACCATTCCATTAAGAAAATAGGCTGGTAAGAAAATAAACCATTCTGGACTGTGTGTCTGTGATTTGAGGAGATCTATGTTCTGTCCTTAAAGACAGCCCTCCATGCAGTTCCAGGCCACGGTGAGGCGCTGGCTACTTTCTGCTAAGCGCGTCCCTGGCCATGGGGTAAGGGAATGGGACCTACAGGTCAAGACCCTGGCCAAGGGTCATAAAGCCATGTCTGTGCTGCTACGTAATGTCAGAAATGTCTTCTGGCTTGAAGGTTAGGCACAAGAATTCCCAGTGATGGGACTAGTCTCTAGCTTTCCTTTTCTTTTTGAAATTGCCAGAAAAGTAACATCAACATCATAAAAGAATGGAACCGACAATTTAGAAGTCCCTGCAAGGGAGAGGGGTCCCTGAGGCTCCACCCTCATTGGAGGAACTCTTGGCAACTGAGAGCTGCAGAGAAAGGGAGAGTCACCCTCCTCTGAGGGCATGGCTCAACAAGATAACTCTGCACAGCCGGTCCTACCCAGACTCAGGGCATTAGTAACAACAATAAAAAGAGGAAATGAAGTTGAAAGGGAGGCA
Organism: Uromys caudimaculatus; assembly: GCA_028551405.1. Lineage (NCBI taxonomy): Eukaryota > Metazoa > Chordata > Mammalia > Rodentia > Muridae > Uromys > Uromys caudimaculatus. The sequence goes on from CM052719.1 coordinate 29,243,873, forward strand.
GGATCTTCACTAGGGAAGCAGAGGGATGCCCATGGTCAGTTCACAATCTGCGAAACTTTCAAACACTAACCAATGTGTGTGAAATAACAGTTATAACAAATCAGGGACTGCAGCACGCTACAGCTGACAGGACTGAAGACCTTCCCGGCCATGAATAAGGCTCCAGCAGCTTCAGGCCACTACTAGGCCTACCTTGGATGACGTCTAGGTATCAGTGTTTGAAATATCTAAGTGCATTGGGGATGGCTGTGATTTCAGAAGGAAAATTCCTTTTCTAACACACCTCAGAAATCGCTTCCAAAAATGCCCCCAAAAGTCCACGGTCCCCATCCTGAAACCAACGAAAACCATGTAAGGCCAAAGATACAGATGTCATACCCAGGTTTCTTTCCTTGTGTCAGGTGCATTTTCCACGAATATGACGTGAGTGGCCGTCAGATACAAAGTTCCCAGCGCCGCCTTTTTACAAGACACTCGGTCTACCAAGCGCACATTTTCAACCTAGAGACGTTGGATGAAAATCAAAAGAGCCAATCACAAAATATCCAGGCACCTTGCATTTACTCTAAAACGTACATGGGAGAATTGTACATTGTAGCTATACAACACTTCTCATTTAAGCCAGCACACACATGCATTAAAGCTCAGTATTTACATAATGACTGTGTGTGAATATGAGCTATGTTCTATCAAGACGAAACACTATGCTTTTCCATGTGTCTGTAAAGTGGTAGACATGGCGTGTGGATGTTTGCTTCACATAAACGACCATAGTAAGGAATGTAAAGATATATATGGGAGAAAAGGTACATGAAGAGACCGTAAGGATTGAGAACTGCATCGGGTCACGGTAAATCCTTCTAGTGAGTCTGATGACTGGAACTCTCCTCCAAGTGTTGGGTGTGTGGAAATGCTTTTTTCTTAATAATTTAAAATTTTAATAAAAATATAATTACATAATTCTCCCCTTCCCTCTCTTTCTCCCACCCCCTCCCACGCTCCCCCCTCAGCTGTACAGAAAGTGAAATCATGACGTCTTCAGGTAAATGAGTGGAACTAGAAAAGAGCACAGTGAGGAAGCCCAGGCCCAGGGAGACAACCGCTTCTTCTCTCTGTTCTCTCTCAACGCCTCCTGGCTCCAAACCTTCAGATGTGAGCACATGTCCTGGAATAAATGCACAAGCCAGGAAAGTAAAACGGGAAGCACTGCCAGGCTCCGGGGTGCACGAGCCATAGACAGGGAAACAGCTGGGAAATGAAAACTTGTGGAGATGCTTTCTAATCACGTATTTGTGTGTTTTGATGCGGAACCATTTCAGGGATATTGCAGTAGGACTGTCTCACGACACACCACAGGAAGGACGACACAACCTGTCCTGGCTGTGTGGAAACAGGAAGACAAGGACTTCTTTAGTACAACAGCTCCTTTTTATTTTAAGGTTTATTTTGTTTCCAATTATGTGCACTGGGGTGGGGGTTGTGCATCCAAGTGCAGGTGCCTTAGCGGGCAAGAAGAGTGCCCTGGGGCTGAGGCTGCAGAGAGCTGTGAGCCGGAGACCTTGGGAAGGGCAGTACACGCTCCTAATGCTGAGCCATCTCTTTAGCTCCATGACACACAGCTCCCTTTATCCTCTGATGAAGTCTAATATTGCAGCTTTCACCTCTTCTTTGGCCCACAACTATTTAATGAGCATATTTTGTCAGTTCCCATATGGTTGTATTATTTTATTTAATTTACTAAACATTCTATTTTGAACTAACTTTAAGGACACTGTCATGAAACAACTATGGAAGGAAAAAAATGAAGATATGTTATCTTTACAGCATTTCTTTGGAGGGAAATTATTTAGCTGTTTAAAGTTATATAGTTAAATTATGTAGGATCAGTATACTAATTAACAATATGTAAAAATGAAAGATAAATCATTTTTTATATCCTTTGGACTAGTGAAACCGAACTTCACTCTAATACACTGAACTAAGGTAATATTTTAAGGTAAAAATATTCAGTATGGAATATTGCCCCCGTGGAAATGAAAGAGGCTACACCACTTCAAAGTATTTTTAGAAAGCTCAGTAGAACAGAGTGAGGAGGAACACATATGTCGGCAGACGGAAAGACTTAATGGAATCATCCCCACGTCTTTTTGTTAACTTTCGCTGCTGAGGCAGAAAAATTAAATTTCAAAGTTTGGTGATCACTCTTACAGGTCCCAGAGCTGTCAAAGCAATTCTGAAGCTATAGAAGACAAAAAGAAATGGAGGTAAAAAAATGAGAGAAAAAACCCACCAAAATGGTCTACCAGTCTATTAAACAATACCAGGAATGTGTCACATGACAATTCATCACTGGACAAAGTGCATAAGGACAGCAATGTTCAGGGGCCACGTCACAGCATGTGCTCAGGTAGCTGGAACAACCTTAAATGAAATAAATCCCCCCAATTCTAGCACCATCCTGAAGACCTACTAGTTGAATAGCTGTGCCTCATTGGTCAGCTACCTCAAGCCTATTTAATCTACACAGCAGTAAGACTCACATATCTGAAGATGAGACTTGGGAACCTACTCATTTCTTGGACAAAATTTATCACAACTTGTTTGCCTGTTTCTGAGAAGACTGCTTACATGACACACATACTGTGGAAATGGCATTTAACGTATGCTAAGAAAATTACACTTGCTAATTTTGGATTGTGCATTTGTCACAAATGTGACATTTTTAAATGAGATTCATCTATGCTATTAGTGGGACAGCACACTGGTGTTATTTAGTTGCTGTTGCTCTTTTCTTCCTTTGTGGGACATAAAACTCTGATGCTTCTTATTAGTGGGGTCTGAAATTGTAGACTCTGCATTCTATGAAGTCATGGAACCAAAAGAGGTAACCTTGAAGAGTTATGTCAACTGGGGAAAGAAGGCATCTGAGGAAATCCAATGTTTAAAGTTCTCAGATAGAGGAGCATGAAAATCACACATAGGAATGATCAGGTAGGATTCTGTAAGTAACATTTTATTGTCAGGGAGCAGAGGAAACATTTATGTCAGTTGCTGTTGAGACCTGGAATAAGGCAGAACTGGAGTTGATAACATGGTAGACACTAGACCTTTAGCAAGAAGGGGCCTGGGAACACCAAGACTGGAAGCTATACAAAGCCACCAGAAGCATGAATTCATAAGTGCTGAGATTGTAAAAATTCTGTCTGCGTAGAAGTAGGGGCATGATGGGATAGAATCAGAGGCCATTCTGATCATTCAGACTCCATCCCAGAGAAATACAGCCATTTTAAAGACAGACATTTTAAAGTAAGTTCTACTGTTGGAACACAGTCCAAGAATGTACTTATGGAAGGGGAATCCTGGGTGCTTAATTGTTCTTGTAATGTCTTTCTGTACTCCTACCAGATGTTGTGGATAGGAGTGAGTTTACTTCAGGTATTGTTATTCATATGCCTCAATGGAAAAACATGTTTTAGCTACTTGTGGCCTGTCCTTGTGACTGAAGACTGGTGACTCTCTTTAACCCTCGGAGTATAAACTGTCTGATGCTCTGAATAAAGTTGGCTATTGAATGAGACTTTAGCCCACCTCATTTTTAGGCTCCAATCTCTCAGGTTCATGGCCAGCTAGAGCAGTAAACTGTATATTAGTATTGCTCACAAGAGTGTCTGTGCTTGTGATACAAGTGTTAAATGAGTCTAAATGTCTGTGAGGCTGTCAGGGTCTTACACTTGAAAGGACTAGAAAAGACCCTTTTTTTAAAGGATCACTTAGCAAGGACTTACACAACTCATGAAAAACTCTTCTCCAACTCTATAAAGTTTCTTAATTTTTTGTTTTTGTTTTGTTTTGTTGACATAGGGTTTCTCTGTATAGTTCAGCTGTCCTAGAACTCTCTTTGCAAACCAGGCTGGCCTCGAACTTACAAGGATCTGCTTGCCTCTGCCTCCTGAGTGCTGGGATTATAGGCATGTACCACCACGCCCTACCATTTTCTTAATTTTTAAAACTGGTTTGTTTGTTTTCCAACTGTGGGACAAGTACTAATTCACCTAATATTTAAACACCCTGTAGTGTAGACGGAAGAAACAATGCCTAGAAGCATAACCCGAGCATAAGCAGCATTCATGTTTTAGTACACTGTGGAAAACATCTATGCTCATTTTAAGTAGGTTTTATTAGGTACAGGGATGTGGGAGGGACAATTCCCAGTAAAGCAGGAAGGAATCCAGTCTGTCTGCTTTACTGCAGCATCAATCTAGCCTTAGCCAAAACTGTCCAGACATACAAACCTTGGGAGTTTGGAGACTGAGAGTGCAATTAAGGAAGAGGCAGGCCCCATGCATAGCTGCACCAGGGAGTAAAGATGAATAATAGATGCTAAAACTACCAGAAACAAGATGTATCAAGGGAAGAAAGACAACATAAGTCCCCATGGAAACTGGCAGGCATTCTCAGGATTGCTTTGGACTTCCAAAGTTAAGAGAATAGAGGTATTAAATAACCCTAGAAATATCGCACACATCAGCCCCAATCCAAGCTGTCATGGTCCATATAAAAAATTACCAAAAAACCACCAGTAATAAAGAAACAGAAAGGTTTTTCTGGTATTTCCTACGCTGCGCCATGTACTACACGACCACTTGGCACATCTGACCTCATTTCCTTTCCACAGAACACTCACGAGTCAGGTTCTTCACAGTTCCCATTTCTAAATTCTCTTCCGATACTTGATCAACATCCTCAGGTCAAGGTGGCTAACTCTAAACCTACGACTGTCATTCATCATGGCTGTGGGAGCCTGCCAATGCTTCTGAGGTGGTTCTAGAACTGTTTTTAAAGAAATAACATGTTTAAGATAACGAATTCACAATTACTTGCAGCAATCTTATACATAAAATTTGAGTTTTGAAAACGAGGTGATTTACTGGGCAAGACAGCCATCGTATGGCTGCAGGGACCTTAGAGAGTCAATGCAATGAAGGGCAATGGTTTAAGATTCTTATTTATTGCCATCTCATGTGCTGGGTCTAGGCTGAGAGGAATAAAGGGCTTTTTGAGCTTTTCTAGGACAAGGCTGAAAAGCTTCAATCAAAACCCAGGGCTCCATCTCCCGCTGCCAGGCCTGCAGGCAGACACCCTGGCTGCACAACAGCACCCTTCCTCTTTCCATTGCTGCCTGGGAGTCAGGAGGTGGAGCTTACAGATCACCAAGAAACAGGACCCCTCTCCATCAATTCTCACCCCGCCTTCTGCTAATCTCACCATAAGAGGATATCACTTTCCACCCCGCAGGTCAGATACAGGGCTGGTGAGCATTCTGGGTTCCAGAATCATCTGAGACTACCTGGGTTAAGTACAGCTGCCATGCCGGACAAGGAACTCACAGGTAGAGCTACCCTTCGGTGAAAAGGATGGGGGAAGGGCCGATGGCAGTGGCCACAGAGTGTTCTCGGCCAAATACCAAGACTTCACTGCTATATAAATTAGGCCAAAGGTCACTGTCAATCATTTAGGGGAAGAGATCCAGCGACTGTTGAACAGAGAGAAATCAAAATGTCTGCAGCAGCCAAAACCTAAGACAAGTTTATGTTCTAATCTAAGAAAAGCAGCTAGATAAATAGTTTGTCATGCTAAATTTGGTATCCTGACATTTTCTGACTCTACCAACATGAAAAGAAAAGTATTCACAAGTCAAGAGGCCCGGGCTCTAGATCGGGTTCTGAAATGAGACCACTAGGAAGAGGCAGTTGAGCTCTCTGCTTCTGACCTGCAGAAGAACACAAATGTCTTTTAACTTCTCCTCCACTCTAGGATGCCAGAGCTCTGCCTCAATAGTACTTCAGAGACCACCCAGAACACAAAACAGCCACCAGGAAAATGTACATGGTAGTGACTCAGCCACATGGGAAGCAAAGGAAGGTACAGCCTTTGCTACAACAGTATTTAACCAGTCCAGAGGCTGCACTGTTGAACACAGCTCTAAGCACAGAGTGAAGCCATGAACACCTCACATGTAGGCACACCTTCCTAGTTGCTGGCGGGACTTCAGGCTGAGCTCTCCTGTCTTACAACTCTCTTGCATTTTCCTCTTCTGGTAAGCTATGAAATGACTGGCTACATGCGAGAGTATTTGAAAGATTTCCTCGGTTATTTCTACCTGCCATAATTATAATTTGTTTTTAAGTCTGAATTGGTGGTCTTATAGCACTAAACATAAAGCCCTTTGGTTGACTTAATAAAACGAACATCATAATCTCTTCTTTGGCATTGCATACAATATGACGCCTTTTTTTTTTTTAAGATTGAATAAACAAGCCTTTCTGGGCTAGTGAGATAGCTCAGTCAGTGGAGAGGATCTGAGTTCAATCCCAGAACTTGTAAAACCAGAATTCTAAAATCCCTGTATTGTAAAACCAGGAAAGGATCATGGATCAAAACTCCAACTTCCAATTTCCTGAGAACTCCAATCAGACTCTAATGTAGCAGTGAAAAGGCCTAATGAAGTTGAAGTGACAAGCAGTCTGGCTGGCCATCTGAGCCCCAATCTGCTCTCTTCTTGTTTGATTGGGAAAACCCCTGTGTCCAATCTGAACAGCCTAGTTTCCTGATTCTCCCATGACTCATGGCAATGTCTTGAGGTCTGCAAAGGTACGTATCCCATCATGAGCGGGAAGACCTCCTGCAACTCGGGAGAGATGAGTCAAGTCTTTTTACTAATTTTGTCTGACAAATGCAACTTAAAGAAACGGTTTCATCTGGCTTACAGTCCCAGGTTATAGTCTATCATGGCAGGGGATTCACAGCCTCAGGAGCTCCTGTGAGCTAGTCACACTGCGTGCAGAGTCAAGAAATGGAGAGGACACTCGGCTCACTTTGTCCACTGTACACAATCCAGAATTCCCTGTCCAGGAAATGGTTCTGCTCACAGTTAAGATGGGTCTTTCCAGGAATGAAGAAATGGCTCAGTATTTATAAAAGCACTAGATGGTCTTCCAGAGGGCTGGGATTCAACGCCCAGCACTCACATGGCAGATCACGCCCATCAGTATCTCTAGTTCCAGAAGGATCCAACACCTTCCTTGGGCTTCTGTGAACACCAAGCATATATATGGTACAAAGATCAAGCATACAGGGAAAACACCCACATACATATAAACATTTTTGTAATTAAAAAGATGAGTCTCACGTCAATTAACCAACTAAGCTAGCCCCTCACAGGCATGCTCAGACTCTTATCTCCAGGAGATTCTCGAGTCTGTCAGGTTGACCATTAACAATAGCCATCTACTAGTCATGAGCTAATTGCACATATATAAATGGAAATTCTAAAGTGGCTTTGATTACAGAAGGTGTCACTATCTGTGTAATAGTTGCTAAGATGTTCCAGATGTTCCAAAGCTCCTGAACTATAGCCCCACTTAGAGGAGAGAAAAAGAGAGAACAAGAGAGGAATGGAAAGGAGAGAGGAAAGGAGGGGAAGGGAGGGGAGGGGAGGGGAGAGCAGAGTGAGAGTGAGAGAGAGAGTGTGTGTGTATGGTGTACATCTTAGTTGTCCTCAACAAAAGTAATTATTACTAACTTTATCTATACCAAACAGAGACTAAAATATTACTCCGTCCTCCCACTGAATACTCACGTCTGTGGCACAGTTCCCTTGTTACAGCAGTAGTAACCAGAGATGTATTCAATTATAGTTGGCAAAATGCCTGACACGCAAGACAAACTGAAGCAAAACCAACTTCTTCAGACCATTTAGGCTCACTATAATCTCATAATTATGGGGGAGGGGTCAATTTTTCTCACTTAAACAGGAAGCACTTCCCTCCTTGTGTAAGCCTCCCTAACCACATAAAGAGCAATAGTCACGAAGCTTGAAGAGTTTTCCAGAAAAATCACCAACATCCATCCTTTCCCCAAAAGGCAGATTTAAACCGTTCAAAACTATAAAACCAGTGAAAGTCTTTTTCCCAGGACCATTTTATTCAAAGGTCAGAGACAGAAGAACTAAGGGAAGGGCAAAAATCCTAAAGCACAGTCCAAGGAAATATACGACGTGGAACCAAAAGAAACAGCCCGTCCTTCAGGGGCCCTAAAGGCCTTCAGCACACTGCATGAAGGGAACCTTTAAAAGTGAACTCTTGAGACTACGTACTACTGTGCAACTAGTTATTTCAAAAGCCCAGTTAATAAGCATGACACCTGCCAATTAACCCACTGAAAATTAGACAGCTGACCCTATCAGTTTACGTTTTTCAATTTTTAAACATATTAGTTATGTTAATTTGTTGAATGTTCATGGTGTGCCAGGAGCCCAGACAATTTAGCAAGGGTTGCCAAGGAGTTTAACAGGCACAGATTATTTGACTCCATCCATCTCCTTCCATGAACCTTCTAGGAGAAGGAAACGTCTCACCCACACGTGGTGCAGGCCAAAGAGAAGTTGTTAGGTAATAGTCTGCAAAGGTCAGTGGTAACACTGGCTTCAGACTGGCAGGAACTCAGAACACCCAGTTCCTCACACACCAGCTCCTGGCCACACCCTCCCTGCGTGCGCAGGGTTCTCTGCTCCAGGCCACTCCAGCAAGCCCAGCCTTATCGTCAACCACATCTAAGGACAGAAAAGTAAGGTTATCAGATGCTCCATCAGCGCTGCAGTTCCCCGGGTCACAGGCGTAACCACAAAGTCACATATTGATGCAATCCAAGAGCAAAAACTGCTGGCCCAGGCCACACACCCTGCATGCAGTCTGAGCAAGTATCTTCAGGGTCAAGGAGAATGACAGTGAACGGCGTCTAACAGAAAATCTTCCCTGAGTTCCACTGAGAGTTGTCCTTCTACACACTTTCATTGTGTCTCTCTAGTCACAACGAACAGCTTCCTTTCCACAGCACAGCCCTACCTGATCTGCTGAGCAGATTTTTCCTCCCAGTATAGTCAAAGCCAAACCTTCACCCTCTCCCCTTCTCTAGCAATGGCTGTAGCCCACATTTTCAACTTTGTCTCCTTAAACACAACCTTTTCTCTGGATAGGGCCAGATTCATCCAAATTAACTGAAGTGGGAAGAGTTCGGAGTGGGAAAATCCAGAGCTGGTTGAAAGTAGAAAAAAACATCAGTGTGATCTTGATATGGTTTCAGAACTCCCAGGAGGACAGAAGCTTACTCCTAACTACATTCACAAAAAGGTGTGGAAGTCTTGGAATTCCGTGCATGTTGGGAGGATTGTTTAGTGTACCAGACTTCAAAGCAAACAAGCAACATACTTCTCAGTTTGCTGGAGAATTTTAAGTCCTTCTTCCACATGGAAAAGAGGGGAACTGGATGCATGTATTTCTAAAGACTTGTTTGCTACATAAACATTCTCAAATAATTCCTGAGTAGCTATAGTCCATCTGTGAAAACAAGGATTTGAGAATTTTAAAAATGAGGAGAAAAACAAACTAAACCAAACCAAAACAACAACAAACAAACAAACAGAAAACAGTCCTGTTCCCTGTATTAAAACTCTTCTACCTGACTTAGGTGAAGACAAGAAAACCAGCTGGAGAATTCCAAGCAGACTAGATGTTCACACACAAGCAGGACGCTGTTCTACCACTCATTACTTACTACGAGAGCAGAGTTGACTGGCATTTAACTACATCTTTAAATTCCACTGAGGTAGATAGTGAACCAAAATGGTGACACAGAGCAGCAGCTTCAGAAGAAACGAGAGTGTTGGGAGCTCCTAGGAAGGCAGAAGGGAGCCTCGTGGCTTCCGGGCAACACAAACATCATGCCAGAAGCCATGATAGATAGTCAGGCACTTGAGAGTTTTACATGAGGCCGTAAGATTTATTTTGGTAGGATGACCCTGGATGTGTAAGCTCAAAGGAACATGTCCGGCCAAACAAAAGAACAGTCTTAGGATTTATTCCAACATCACCTTAAAATAATCTCAAACAAAAATACCATTTTCTGCAAGCATAAATAAGGGGATTTAAAATGTTAAAAAGAAATTAAACTAAAACCAAATGCTGGGTCTGATATAATTCAAATACTAAATGTTTGGAGCAATCTATTAACAACAAATGGATTAAAAAGAATAAAGTGATTTAAAGAAAAAAATTAAGTATTTTTGGAAGAAAAAGACCATGCAGTGAATCAGCACAGAAAGTTAAAGACTATTTTGTGATAATGATGCATTTCTATAAAAAAATATTTCTAAATTTCTAAAAATCCTTCTGAATTTGATTTATTTCTGACAAAAGTATTAATTAGCTAATAAAAGTCTAAACAAACCCTTTACTTACAAAGCTCTTTGGAAACTATGGGGAAATATTTTTCCAATGCCAAGTTGTGCCAAATGGAACTTGTGGTCCAGGGAGAAGCAGCAGCGTGGGCAAGCTCTAGCCCCTCCCACCAACTCAGGACAAGTCCAGGGCCTGAGGCTGGAGGAGTAGAGGCCATCCAGTCAGGGAAAAGCCAGGCTTCACAGCATCATGTCTATATATCCTCATGCTGAACTCCTCAGAACCAAAGCCCTGGAAGACAGACTGCAAAGTCTACCACACTCTCTCCTCGGACAGTAGAGCCCTGAGAGACCCACCATTCCCCTTCTATGAAATGAGTGTAAACAGGAGGCCTCTTCCAAGTTCTGAAAGGAGACACTGCACCCCTGCCCGTCAGCGTGGTGGCAAGCTCAGCACAGACTAATAGCCAGGTTCACCCATTAACACCTCCTTACTCAACCACCCAGTACAGTGGCCGCTCTCTGCCCTTTAAGCTGCTAGGATACCTCTGATAAGTAACACTCATACTGACCATGGGCTCCCTTAATGAAGGCTGTTCTTACAGTACGGCTTGGAATCTAAGCTCAAGGAAAGTCCTAGTCATCTTGTGTTTGATCCTGCAGCACCAGGAACTATGGTAGGCACACACTTTCTATAGATATCCCATGGCTTATTGAATCTAGAAGCGATAAACCGAAACTGCAGAGCAACCACCCTGAACTGGTTCCTAGGACGGGCATCACAACCTTTCCATATTTGCAGGCTAATGCCTAGCAAGTATGCTAAAATGCTTGCCTAATGAATGAAAAGTAATGATGCCTTGGTTAAAAACAAAGACTATGAGAGCTGGTAAGTAGAACTGGGTATGGTTAAGCAGGAAGGTACACTTACTGAATTTAAGTTTTCAGACAAGATAAAGAGGAATATTCTGTTAGGAATACATTATACATAGAGGAAACAAAGAACAGGAATAATGAATGAAGAGAGAATCCATGACCTATCACTAAAAGGAGACAACCCTGAAGGATAATAAGAAACAATGCCATTGAAAGGTCTTGGAGCTTGGACACAAAGTCACATTACACCATATTCTCCACTCATTCATTCAACAATCTGCAGGTTCCTCTCCCTTGAACCAGTGTCTTGGATATGGGGGTTACATAAATAGTTGAGATAAAGTCACTGTGTACATTCCACATGGGGATGTGTGCTCGAGACATAGACAACACTTCAGATGGACAAACAAAACAAAATGTGTGTGCGTGCATATGTTTATGCTAGAGGATCCAAGATCTGAGGGAGGAAATCAAAACAGATAGACACATTGGTAGGGATGCTGGTCTGTAGAATCTCTTACATGCATCACCTGTCAATAAAAAAGCATATACCCAGTGAGCTGTGGCAGGAAACAGGAGGTGGGACACTGGCAGAAAGGGAGAGGATTCTGGGAAATAGTGAGAGGATGAGGGAGATATCTGGGAGAGAGATAATGAGGGGAGACTTAAGCAAGACACTGAGACGCTGAGGAGACATGAGGAAGAAGCCGGTTGAGACTGAAGGAGAGGTAACTAGCCATGTGGAGGACAGAATAGTTTGAACGGGTTAAATAAGTTACGAGGTAGTCAGGGAATGAGCCAAGGCTTGTGGTCAAAGCATTTAATAATAATTAGTCTCAGAATCGTCTTGTCTTCCTGGAAGCAGGGGCTGAAAAGAAAAAAATGGAATTTATTATTATTATTTTAAACAGTGGTCTGCTCAGGAAAGGCTTCTCAAATCAAATAGCGAGCTATTTCAAAACAGACCCAACAAAGGCAGGGACAGCTCAAATGCTCAGGTTGTGGGAATGGCTAAGCAGGTCAGGGTGGGGAGGGCTGATGAGGTGGTACAGGCTGCAGAGACAAAGCTGGAAGGGTCTCCTAGACCATGATGCAGATTCAACTTTGACACTGAGTGTGGTGGGAAGCCACTGGGAAACTTACAGGGGAAAGGCAACAGGGCCGCAGAAAGAAATGTTCTAGAAATAAAAAGGTTTTCCACACAGATTTCAAATACATTGTATAAAATGATTATTATATGCTTGTTTAACTCCAAACGACAATGTAAATTCCATGAAACTAGGCCTGTCAGCCTTGTTAACCGTCAGGGATCTGGGCCTTTACACAGGGTCTACCACACAGGAAGCATGCAAGTTAACAAATGAACAGACAGGCTTTTCAAGCGATCTACTTAGCTCAAAAGGCAGGACCCCTCTTCGTAAACCGTCACTGCTCAAACTGGCTGAATTGCGCCTCGAACATTCTACATGACTTGTGCTTAGTCACATGCCCAGAGGAATGTAACTGTCTTTCATAGCTTGGCAATAAATTTATTTCTCCGGGAATCCGTGATAAGCAGTGTTTTAATAAGCAAAAAAGAGAGGAAAAGTAAATATACAATTTTTATAAAGTTGTCATGGCCTGCCACGAAGCCTTAAGTGGGAGCTATTTTTAAACTATTTTAAATGGGGCTGTGGGAGGAAGGGTTGGGTCCGTGTCCTGGGACATGTTCTTACTCCCGAAGGCTTCAACTAGCTGTCCACCAGAGGAAAGGGCACTAGAAAAAATAGTTTTGACTGTTCCTGGCCTAAGAAATATGGTACAAAGTGAGCTGTTTGCAGGCCCTCTGAGTGCAAACCAGGAAGACAAAGCTGAGCCATCACACAGTCATGGAATTTGGGGTATCTGGTCAAGCCATTCAGTTTCACACAAACTTTCACAGCTTATCCTAGTCAAAGTGGAAAAAGGAACAATAAACATGAGTGCTAAGCTGAGAAAACCTGTATGCATGTGCGCTGTGAACTGTAGCACTGCAGACCTGTTGTATCTGCAGAGATGGGCAAACCTGATAACAACCTCACCTCACGTGAATCGACCAGCGAAGGCTACACTTTACCAAGAAGTAACTAAGGTGGCCACACACAGGACTTCCAGTCTTCATCACCCAACCACGCAAACGTTTCCAGGTACATAACAAACGCTCAGATTGACTCCCTTTTTGGTACAAACGGTACTTTTCCTCAGGACAGAGTACATCATTCTTTCTCTCCTCCACCCGTCCACTACAAAAAAGACCCTCCCTCAAAAATCTGGGCTTTGCCTCCCAGGGCTCTCTAACAGTGGCTCCCTGAGCAAAACTGGATACTATCCTAAAATTCACAAGCTTGCAGAGATTAATGTTTTTATTAAAGAAAACTCCACTGGGAAAGCATGGGTGTGAACTAGAGTTGGGTTATACAGAGCCACTCTTTGGAGACTGCCTCCAGGGGAGAAAATATTTAAACCCATGTGAAGTGTGGAAGTGAGCAAGCCGGTCAAATGAAGTGTTTGCACTGAGAAAATGCTTTTTATTCTCACATTGCATGCAAGTTTTCTCAGCATACAAACCTGGCATTACCTCCTTTTGCAATGAGAGTAATAAAGATTATTAAAAAAAAAAAAAAAAAGTGCTAAGAAATACCATGAGCCTCATTATTAAGTGCTGTAAATATATTCTCTGTCTGGCCTGCAAAAGTCAAAGGCCAGGAAGCCAAGGCTGCAGGAGTTCTTAGGAACTCTTGGAGACCATAGACCTAGCTGTAGTCCAGATTGTGGACTGACAGACAGACACGAAGACTAAAGGGACAGAATTAGGTTAGCCCAAACATCTGTGCTGAATTGATTCTCGGCACATATGCCAAGACAAGTAGACAGATGAAGCGGGGTCTTTTCAAAAACAGCTCTGGAGCAGTTGGTATGCCACAAGCTGAGGGACTATAGTTCTCTATACAACATACACCAAGTGGATCAAAAACCTAAACATGCTGAGTTTTTGTGAGCTTAGGCTAGGCAATGGTTTGTAAGGAACAAGGCACCAAGGGAGGCACTAAGAAAACAGATTACCCTAGACTCCCGACAACGAAAAACTTGACCAAGAAAGAGAAAAGACATCCCATGGAGTGATCACGAGTCATGTATGTGCTCATGAGCACAATCTATGAAGAACACTTGTGGCTCAAAAACGAAAGGCAGACAACCCAGCAGAAAGCAAGCAAATGGTCTTAAAACACATACATCTAAACAAGACACAATCAACATGCACAAGAAAAGTAGTCAAGATAGTTAATCTCTCAGCGGGGGGAGGGGGGGAACCACACCCAGTAGGGACTACTCCCCACCCTTCACAGAATAAGTTTTATCCTGAAGGAAGACAGTGCTGGTGAGAAGCTGGTGCATTGGAATGACCATCATTCATCTTTGCTGGGAAAATAAAATGGCACAATGGCGCAATGGCGCTGGAAAACTTAGGAATCAAGAGACTCTTGATTATACACCCAAGAGAACTGGAAAACACGGGTTCCCCAAAGCACTTGTACATAAATGTCTGTGAAAGCACTACTCATAAATATTCAGAAATAACCCAAATACTCATCAACTAGTAAACGGGTAAACCACCTTGAATGCATCCACAATAGACTATTAACCCGCAGGAGCTAGGAGATGGAGCTCAGGATGCAGGTTTGAGCTCCAGCACCGCAAGGAGGTAAACCATGGGTGGTGGGGTGTGTTTGTAACCTCAGTCCTGAGATGGCCAGCAGAGGGGTGCAAGGGGCTCTGTACCAGCATGAGCTACAGAAACCCTGTCTCAGAACAAACGAGAATATTATTTAGCAATATATGCTAAAATTTATATGAACCCTAAAACATTACACTAACTGAAAGAAGTTGCTAGGCACAATGAATCACATAACATCATTTATATAAAATACCCATAAAAGGCAAATTTGTAAGACACAAAAGCAGATTAGTGGGAGTCTATAATACAGAAGGTTACCAAGGGGAACAACTGCCAACGTATACAGAGGTTCATTTTAGACCGTCCGTGGGTTTAAACTGTTTTAAAATCATATTTCTGTTCAAAAGCCTTTTACCTGGAAGACTTGTTATTGTCATGTATGAAGAGGAGCCCTGACTGCCAGCCATCTGTCTTCTCAGAGTTCTCTACTTGTCTCATTTTCTCCCAGAACATGCACACACATGCCAACATGTTCAGCCTTGACCCAGCTACTTAAATAGACATCGGCAGCTAGATGCATTCTACACTATATGAATGAATAAAAACGCAATTCAAGAATGGAGAATTCTTTAGTTCTATGACAGACTGTGTGTCCTAAATATCAAAGGCTGATTCAGAACAGACTTCACCCAAGTATCGCTAAACCTATTAGAAGGGAGGATTTCAGAAAGCATGGATGCCTGTGTGTGTGTGTGTGTGTGTGTGTGTCTGTGTGTGTCTGTGTGAGTACGTAAACATGTATTTGAGCATGTGTATGTTTTGTGTGTCTCTGTGTGTGTCTGTATATATGTGTGTAGGTGTAAATATGTATGTGTGCATCTGTGTGGGTATGTGAGCGTGTGTGTGTGTGTGTGTGTGTGTGTGTGTGTGTGCATCTGTGTGGGTATGTGAGCGTGTGTGTGTGTGTGTGTGTGTGTGTGTGTGTGTGTGTGTGTGTGAGCGTGTGTAGGTCAGATGAGAACACCAGATACCCAGTTCTTCTATCACTCTGCCTTATTCTCCTGTGTCGGGGTCTATCACTGACCCAGGAACTCAATTTTCAGGGCTCTGCTGGTGGTCAGCATGTCCTGGGGTCCCGATGTCTCACAACCCCCTGCTTGCAGCCAGCCCATTTCTCACATGGGAGCTTGGGTGGAATTTGGGTCCTCATGCTTGAGGGAACAACTACTCACTCACTGAGCCATTCCTCCGGCCCTAAGTACAGATGATTCTGAGGAATGCTTAACACAACTTCTGTGAGGATTTAGCTTTCTGAAAACTAAAGAAAACAAACTGCCATGGCTATACTTTAAGAGTTCATCCCCACAAACGTCCCCACCTTGCCTCTGAAGTGTGAGAGACCGCGTGCAATCACACAGAGTGTGTACTCTGAAGTTGTCAAAATCCTTGGGCAGTACTGGGCATACAGTGCTGCACCCGGTACTTTTGGGAAAATCAAATTGCAGTATAAAGAAAAGGTGACCCGAATGTTGGAGAACACAAATGCAAACTGTTCACGTGAAGGTAAAGATCCAGGCAGGCAGCAGGTGGCCTGGACCTATTGA
Source organism: Uromys caudimaculatus (assembly GCA_028551405.1). Lineage (NCBI taxonomy): Eukaryota > Metazoa > Chordata > Mammalia > Rodentia > Muridae > Uromys > Uromys caudimaculatus. The sequence goes on from CM052719.1 coordinate 29,260,281, forward strand.
ACATCCAGCCCCAAGATGCTCTTTCACCTCACAGACATCAAAATAATAATAATAATAATAATAATAATAATAATAATAATAATAATAACAGTGCACTTGTAAAGCATACAGAATGTCGAGCCACACTGCATGATTCTCATTCTGCCTCTCCTAACTGAAAAACCTGTTCAACCTCAGTTTCCTCCGCTGTGAAGTGGGACTACCGACGGATGGCACTCCCCTGAGATCCTGACTGAGGACTAAGTGGATTCTTACATGGAAAGCCATAGAACAGTGAGCAGTACAGTGGCTACAGTGCTCTACAGGACGGCTTTCATCAGGTTACTGAATTATTGTAGCTATAAGTCGCTACAAGATAAGCTCAATGTTACCAGTAAGCAAAGAAACATAAACCAATAAATCACATGTCATCATCAAGAATTATTTTTAAAAAACTACTACAATAGTACCACACAAAATTCAGAAAGAAAACGTTAAATGGTCATTTAAAAAAATCTTTAAACACTATGTAGAAATGGGACCAATAGAACATAGGCAACACAGACTTCTGCACAATGATTTAAATACACTGATGTTTATTGTCGTTATTTATTAGTGATAAAATGGGGATAAGCTAAATATCAAATAAATTAAATATTAAATGTTTATCCTAAGGATGATGAAGTACCTGAGATTTTGACTGCTTACAACATAACAAGCGGCCTCCCAGAACTCCCTATAGACACAAGACTTCTGGGTGAGAAACAGAAGATGCTGTTGATCACTGCACACCAAGAGTTTGAGTTGACACGGCTCTGCAGCCTACCTCCTCATTGTGTCCAAGGGACAATACAGAGCATTCTGCACAGACAGTCTACAGAGATCTGTGTCACAGATGGGGAGTTTTCAAACTTAGAATTCATAAAAATATCAAATCATGTAAGTAGGCTTCCAATAAACCTGAAGAGCCCCTGCCTCTAAAGAAAACACTATTATTTATTATTGTCGGAAAAAAAAATGAGGTCACTCTATGCTACTTAGATAGAAATGCCTGAGAGAGAGAGAGAGAGAGAGAGAGAGAGAGAGAGAGAGAGAGAGAGAGAAAATGTAAGCTGTTCACTATACACCATCCTTCAGATACTGCCAAACTAAAGCATGAAAATGTAAATGGCCCAGGAGAACCACCTCCCTAAATAACTCATGGTTAAACCACAGACTACAATTATAGTCTACGAGGTTATTAAAAAGTCATTTTTTCAGAAGAATATTCAATAAAAAAGAACACACAAAGAGAGAGAATATGGACCCAATTTTGTTGTAAATTTCATTTCTATCTATACACAAAGAAAAAGGCTGGTATTCTGTAGTGAAGTAGACTTTTCTGGGTGTTGAGATTTCGCATTATTTGGTTTTGTTCTGCTTTTCCAACTAAACATCTACATTACCTTGATACTCAGAAACACTGGCTTTAAAAAAATAGAAGACACAACAGCAAAACCATGATTACCACCCCACACCACAGACCAACACGCCATGAACACGTGGGTTAATAAACTTAAACCTCTGTGTCTCAAACCGACGCTAACAAAGGCTCAAGGCTACAGCTGGGGTGGGGGACTGACACCGCACTACCCTGACTTGGCTTGCATTGCCTGTCAACGCAAGAACCCTGAGGTGCTTCCCCACTGGCCGGCATCACTTACACCAGACATGGCGACAGTACCCATCATCTCAGAATGGATTCAGGTAGGATCAGGTGTTTAAGGTCATCCTGGGCTTGGCTACAGAGCAAGATCAAAAAACAGAGCCAGCCTGAGATAAATGATACCGTCTCAAAGTCAAAGACGAGAAACAAAAACTATCAAAACAGTGAAAGGGAAGTCTTAAGAATGGCAAAAATCTGACAACTCAGATACCTGACTAGAAACTACATCCAGAAGGACCCTCACAATTCAACAATTAAGAGTATTAAAGGGGAAGACACATGGGAAAGTGGACATGACCACAGCAGGAAAGGTGTTCATGCAAACTCCATAGTGATATCTACAAGTATGTACTATTAACATGCAGTTGTGACTTTAAAAAATAATTTCTTTAAAAGATTTGGGAAAAAAAAAACAAAATTCAAGTTCAAAATAAGCAAAGGATTTAAATAACGTTTTCCAAAGAAAATACACAAATGGTTAATAAGCACATGGGAAGACACCTTCAGTCATTAGGGGATACAGATGGAAGACAGAGAAACCACTTCACACCAACCAGGATGGGGTCAGCACTGAAATGTGAAATGTCACAGACAGGCTCTGTGTGGAACACTCTGTCTCCTGCTGACAGCACTATGTGAGAAGCTGCTGGACTTTAGAAGTGGGTCCTAACAGGAAGTGGATCCCTGTGGGCAAGCTGTTTCCTGTCCACCATGAGGAACCTCCTCTATCACACCTGCCAATTGTCATGATGTTCAACCCAACTGAACTAGGCCAAGCAATCATGGACCAAACCCTCCTAACTGTGAGCAAGGCAACTCATCCATCTTCTGATACTGCTGCATTAGCTAATACAGGAGACTAAAACAAAAAATAGTTAACAAGAGTTGGTGAAGAAACAATCAATCAAAACCTGTAACAGTAGACATTGTTGGAGGCATGGTATAGCCTCTTTGGACAATTTAGAAAAGTCCTTAACATGCTAAGAAAACTTTCTCATAATTCAGCAATTCTACTCTTAAAGAAAAGTCACTGTTAAGAAAACTGAAACATGGATCCACATTAAAAATCCAGACACAGGAGAATTTGTTAGCAACAGCCAGAGTAACACTGTTGTGTTTTATAAAAGGTAAGAGAGTAGAGGTATGTTTGGTGGAGGTGCAGTATGGTGTGGGGGAAGGGGCACCTCTGCAGGCCCATGCTGAGGCACCCTTTCCCCTGAGGTACCAGTGGTATAGTGGTATAGTACAGAATAGAGTTTATTCAGGACACGGGGAGGGGAGTTGAGAGGAAGGCAGGGGGGAGGGGGAGGAGGAAGAGGAGGAGGAGGAGGAGGAGAAGAAGAGAAGAGGAAGAGAAGGAAGAGAAGGGAAGGGGAGTAGAGGCCAGCTATGGGCACATGGGGAGGGGGGAGGGGAACGGGGGGGGGGAGAGGGTAAGGTAGCAGGAGCAAGAGAGAACAAGAGCAAGAGAATGAGGGCGGGGGAGGGAGGGAGGGAGGGAGAAGAAGGGAGGGAGGGAGAGGGAGGGAGGGAGGAGGGGGCAAGCAGCCCCTTTTATAGTGAGTCAGGCACACCTGGCTGTTGCCAAGTAACTGTGGGGTGGAGCCTAGACTAAATGCCAACAAACACTACAGTAGAGCAACACTACAACCTGGGCAAATTTAGAAATCAAGTTTAAAAGGTCATAAAGAGCCACATATTTTATGGTTCTATTTATATGAGATTTCCAGAAAGATAATATAGTACAGATATAAAGTATATTATTGGTCGATAGAGGTAGGAGAAAGAGAACCGAGCCATGACCACTAATGAGTATGGAATTTCTATGGGGGTAATCGAAATGTTCAGATATGGGCAGGGCGCACAAACATGTGTGCACTCCCTATTACTTTTATCATCTGCAGATTATTTGCTAAATAAAAGAGAAAGGTCCGGTGGCAGTGGTATAACGATGCTGACTGGTGGAAAGAAAATCTCAAGTCCTAATGTCAAACAGAGAGCAGAGTGCACAGATGAGACTACTATTCCCAAACGGAGGACACAGTCAAATTGGTCAGTTTGACATTCATTCTAAGCAAGATTCTAAAATTAGTTACTTAATGGAACATTGTTTCAGCCTAAAAAAGGAAACCATCAATCATCAGGGACATCAGGATTCACTCAAGTCATCATTTCAAAAGGCTGTACTTCCCTTCCTTCTCGATGAACTATTTGGAGTGATGGGGGGTGGGCTAAGTAAGAGACCTAGAGAAGTTACCAAGGTCAAGCCCTAAGAAATGGGGCAAATGGCATCGGCTGCTAAGAATGCACACAACCCGGTTTATCTCGAGGAGGAATGAGGTAACAGAACCAGACCTAACTCAGTGCCTGGGACCAAACCGAGAGGACGAGAAGATGGGTGTAAGGATCCAAAGCAGGATTAAGCAACAGTCTGACTTCAACGGCAAACAAGCAAACAACAACAAAAACGACTCATGTAAGTTTAAGACTTTATAAACCACAGCTAACCAATGGTTTCTCTAGGCATGATGAACGTGTTCAAAAACAGGACAAGGACGCCGCTTGCACAGCACTGCCACACATGATGCTTGGACAATGCCCCACACACACTAAAACCACGGGGTTGCATATCTGATATAAGTGGCATTATGTTATTCACATTTTATCACATTAAACATAAATGTAATCACTACACACTAGACACACACACACAATTTAAGAGGACTCACAATACAATCAGGTTATAGGTACAATGCATATGAAACCTGGATTTCTAATACCTAGTCTAAAATAAGAAGCACTGAAATAAAGAATACTATTCATTCTTTCAATTAGTATTTATTTAATGCATGCTTGCTTGGTACCAAGCACTGCTGAGGTGCTGTGGATGCAGGAGTGAATACATCCACCTTCTTCTGAGACTCCCAGCTAAGACAGGAAGCTTACCAGTCAATAAATACCACTCCAATGAATGCAGTAATCATTGGGAGGAGCAAACAAGCAAAAGAAAAATGAAATGGCTCCATTTAAAAATACAACAGGCAGGTCTAATTTAAATGAAGGATGTGGGTACCAGCCTCTCTGAGATCACATTTAATTGGAAACTGGGACTATGAGAAATTTAGCCTGGTGAAGAAAAGATTAGAGTGTGCCACTCCCCCACTCTTCCTGTGATGGAATGACAGTGCACAAATCTCGAGATACAAGAGAACCTGTCACACTTGATAAGCTAACCAAGGCCATGGCCCTAAATAAAATGGGGAAGTGGGACAGGCCAGTGGAACAGAGCCCTAGAGTCCTCTGGAGATTCTTGTCTTGTACCCAAGTTCTGAGAGAATTCACTCAAAAAACGTTGGCAGAGTAAGTAGGATGGTTGATTGCAACTGATTGGATTTAAAAACAAACAAAAAACAGCCTAGGACATTAACAAGGCACAGCTTGAGGTATGTCCAGGAGAAGGTTTCCACAGCATTTTAGCCAAAGTGGAAAAACTCACACTGAATGTGGAACCCCAAGGGCTGGGGTCCCAGACTGATAGAAAAGGGAAAAGAGGGGGAAATAACTAAGCAGTGCCATTTCCCTTTCTCTACCTTCTGGTGAGCACCAAGGATGAAGCCTCTCCACCACATGGCCTTCCCTTCCGTGATAGACTGTAAACCCTCTAACTGTGAGCCAAATTAAACCCTTCCACCTTAAGCTGCTTTTTGCCAGGTATTTGGTTGCCACGATAAGAGAATTAATGCAAGTAAAGTGTGACCATATGTCATAATAGAATTACCCAAGAGGAAAGAAGAAAACAGAAAACGAGGAGACTCTGCAGTAAGGGCTCAGACTTCGAGTGGGAGTCAGAACAAAAAAACATTTAAAGGGTTGCATTAGAGATGATCACATATCCATTAATAACTCAAATTTACAAATGTGGAGGAAATGCCTTTCAGAAGAAAAAAAAATGAAATACTACCAACACTTCAGCTGTTTCTAGGAACTCAGAAGCCTTTTGATGTAAGTAATACTTGAGCTCAAATAATGGTAAGTTTCCAATGGGACATTTTCTCACTGATGCTGGGTTACCATCCAGAAAGGAAGATCAACAGCAAAGCTAAAGCCTAATTTCCACTGTGAAGGGTACAGGTAATCCTGAACGGCCTCACTTTCACCCAACTGCAAGACATCTCATTCTTGGAGTACTTTTTCCTTGCGGGGAACATCCTGGTTGCAACACATTCTATTTAGCATATGCTCTATGAAAAGCTTTAGTAAAGTGTACAAGCAGGCACACACAAAGAGAAAGAAATACATGCAAGATACTCCTAATTATTCCTATGTATGTATCTTCTTAAACTGCACACCAGAGCACAGGCTGTGACAGCTATTACCGTTTCCCCTAAGCAAATCAATAACTTACATTGTCAGTGTGAATGCCAACTATACATCACACATGTATGCATTTATTTTCCTCAAAACAAACCCATTTCTATCCTGGTAAATAGTGCATCAAATGAACAGTGGATCTGTTAAGCAAACTTTATATCTATGACAGACCTAAGACATAAATCTATGAAATCAAGAAAAAAAACCTTCCCATTCAGCTCCCCTGAGAATATAACAGAGCATGAAGTCTAGGTATGACTACGGCCACTAACAACTACACAGATGACAACGTATGCTCTTCAAGTAGCTATACTCTTTGCATGCCGCCATTAATGTTTAAAATCTGTGCTTATAGTGTATGCACTCCTAGATTCTAGAGCTCCATGCTGAGTGCCTTCCTATACTGTTCTCTCCACCTGACTCAACCTGGAGCTTGCTGTCTTGACTAGACTGGCTGGCCAGTGAGCAATGGCAATCCTCCTCTTTCTACCCAGCCCTCAGTGCTGGGGTTTCAGGTGTGTGCCATCCCATGGGCGCTGGGAATCCAAACCCCCATCCTGGCACGTGTGCAATAAACCCTTTACCCACGGAGCCATCTTCCAAGTCCAGTGTATTCAACCTTTTGATGTTACTAGATGGCTTTGTCATCTACAATGTGGGCAGGCCGGTACCTTGCGGTTGAGCTTTGTGTGTTTGATCTCACAGACTGTTTTAAGTTTACTGCTTTGTGTTGGGCTGCATTCACAGCTACCCTTCGTCACACATGCCCATGGCTATGGGCTGGACAGTCCTGAATGGTGAAAATTACTTTAGGACTTAAAAACATAGGATAAAAGGAAGTTGGTCTTTTTTTTCCTCAACAGACTTCCTTTTCAGCCCAGTCTCTTGGTTTGCAGATTCTCTGAGGTCGCAACTATTTATTCTAATGCATATTTACAGAATTATGTGACGACTGTCTCAAATGCTCTTGAGCATCATCAATTCCTTTGGTGGCAAGAATCAACTCTGCCAAGAAGACTTCTCATCTTCCCACGGAAATACACACGTGACACAGCGGGAGGAAAGACCCACAGGACCATGTAATGATTGACCCTCTATCAGTTCCCCTCTTTGTAGCCACTGTACCTTGTTCATGTCTGTGTCTCAGTCATATAATGTCATGTTCACAACTGGCACCCCGTCCAGACTCTGGGTTCCTACATGTATGGTAGGCCAAGCATCTGACAAACAGCACGGTACAATTCTTAAACGCTTGTGGAATGAACTAGATAAATGAATCTCATCTACTTAATATATGTAACCTCAGCATCTTGTTGTTATAATATTTATCCTAATGCTAATGTAATCCTAATGGCCATGTAATTCAAAGACACTTCAGTGACTTCTCCATCTCAACCACCAATTTTTTTCAATTTCCAAACACAGAATTTTCTACATGGCCTAGAGGTTGTTGATGAAAACCAATTTAATAAATACTTCTCGTTGCTCAGGTTTAAATATATGACTTTGTCTGAGGTGAAACAGAGTCAAGTCCAGAAAGCGATAAAACTCTCCCAAGTTTATATTGAATAAGAGAATGCCATCCGGTGACACAATACCCTGTCTGTCATCCTTGCTGCCGACATCCACATAAGACACCACCTGTATAAAGGGCCCCTTCATCATGAAAGAAGAATGCCCTTGGCAAGAGACAAAGAGAATCATGGGTTAAATTCATCATTCTTGAATAAATTATTTAGTACCACTTATGCCCTGAAAGCCTTGGGCCGCCTATCTTGTGGCTTATGGCACTGTCTCCTAAGTTTACAATTTCCTGATTGTAAAGCAACCAGTTAATTACTCTGTGCAACATCAATACAATTTAAATTCACCATTGGAACTGACATTCTCCAGCAAGCTAGAAGACTAATTCTTCCATGAAAATAATATTAAAGAGGCTTTTACTAACAAGGATGGGCAACCATCTCAGAATATAGGAATGAATTCTTGCTGGAGAAAGAGCAAAGTAATTAAATTTATGTTCCCATGAAATGATAATAGCCTTGGGATTACATGAGTTCTGTGCACTCAGATATAATTTTGGCCTAACTCTGTCAGGGACCTAGATTTTAAATATGATCCTGAAAGGACTGTGAGGTGGTAACTAAGAGATAGACAACAGGATTTTTAAAAAGTCTTCCTTCCCAGAGGTTTTTAAAATCAGATAAGAACCTCTATCATTATTTTCATTCTAAATTATATTGCAACAAAGAGTGGCGGCAAGGTTTGGTACTATGGCTAAGGCTTCCAGTCTTATTTAAACGGATAATTGAGAAACAGTCATTTCTGTTCAGTGGCAAACGCCGGTGTGTTTAACACACACTCACGGGCGAAATCTATACGCAGCATCTTCTTCCCAAAAAGCCAAACAAACGGGAAACAGAAGAATACGCCATCATTCAGTCATAACAAGTATGGATCCTAGGATCAGCTGCGGTCCCTAGCCGCTCCCACCTCAGAATGGGAAAAGGATGCATCGGGTGAGTCTGAATCCTTAGCTTCAACAAGCTTCCAAGTTCATTCAAACCATCTGTCTAGAATGCACTTTCTTTGCACCTGCTAGTCAAGAGCTTGCTCCCCTTTCAAATGCTCAGAGCTACCAGCACCTTCTTTAAATGAAAAATTTTAAAGCCTAGAACCAGGCAAGAAAAACCGTTGACCAGCACCCTGTTACTCAACAGACAAATGGGGTTACCCTCCTGCCCACCCCTGCGTCCACTGCGCACCCCCCAAGGACAAGAGGTTAGCTCCAGCTAGGCCTGTGAGCTAGCAAGAGAAAGACCGGCCTCGCAGTGCTCTGGGAGATGCTAGGGCGCCGCCAGCTCCTCTCTCGTTCGCGGTCCAGCTCCCGGCAGGGCAGCCCCGTGCGCTCAGCATCCCTCTTCCTTCTCTGCCTCCTCCGCCCCGGCCACCAACCTTGGGCGTGCGGATGTGCTCCATGGCGGGCCCGCGTCTGCAGGGTACCGGCGGGCGCGGCCTCACGCACCTGCGCGCGCGTGCGGCGCAATGGGAAGGGCGGGGAGGGGGCTTCGGCGGGAGCGGGCGTGGGTGGGTCCCGGACTTGGCTCCTCCTCCAGGTGCGAAGCTGTGCTGGGCGCCTGCGCGGGCCTGGGATAGCGGCTCTGCGCCTGCTCGTACCTGTGGATCTCAACCTTGGACTTCGCTCTCCTTCCCGCTTCCTCTCTCTGGCGGAGGCTCTCACTGCCTAAGTCATTAGGTATTTCTCCAGATAGGCATCTTCAAGCTGGCTGTGGTGGCGCTTGCCTATAATCCCAGCCACTCAGGAGGCTGAGGCAGGAGGATCATTTGGGTCCAGAAGCTTGGAACAGTAAGAGGGACATAAAGACACCCCCATACTTTAAAAAAAAAAAAAAAAAATCAAAAACCGAGAGTCAGGCAGCGGAAACGTTAATACTGTGGCACTACTGTTTCCTAAGGCACAAAGAGGGCCTTGTGTTGGGTGTGGCTTCTTGGAAAGATGCGAATGAATATGTGCAGCTTTACACCCTCATTGGCTGCCTTCCAGAGCGTCCCAGGATAGGTGGAATTTCAGAATGGGGTAGGAAAAAAACAACTGCACCCTGATGCAGTATGCATAGTCTAGTGGGTTCTGACTGTTCTGGCACAGGCTCAGCCAGCAGAGTATTTAGAACGAAAGAGATTAATACCAACATTGTTTGCGCCCTAATAACTTTGCTGTCAAGTCAGACATCTCACATAACCATGTGACTTCACTGTTAGAATATTGAGAGATATGTGAAAACCCCCAATCCTGTGCTAGGTACATATTAGCTGTCTTTACTAACTAAATGAAAGCTAGACACAAAGCATCCATTATGAGGTACATTTAAGCCAACAAGGGAAGCCAGAGACTAAAAACACTCTTTGCCATACTGAAATTTCATAGAACAATTCGTGGAGTAATATTTGTTTCGTTGTTTTCCTGATCCTTGTTTATGACATTTTTGTAAAGTCTTTGACCCTGCATACTGTTTTTGTTTGTTTTTATCGCCTGTTCAATACTGGCATATTGCAGCCTTCCAAATATGTATTCATTAATGTCGAGTTTATTTTAAAATTGTCCCATCCCCTTCACACGTTTTGGACCATTTTCATCCTCCTACCGCCCTGGAGGGTCGATTGGAACATGCTATAAACCATCATTTGTAAATAACAAGGATAAGTCAAAGTGTTAATTTTCTCTTTTGTAAAGAACATCAGGAGTAGTCAAAGAAAGTCCCACTTTAGTCAATAGTACTTCCTGGTCTCAGTTCAAACCAACTCCAGTCTCCTTATTTACAGAATGAAAACATCATTTCCTGTCTATATGACCTCATCTCCAAATTAAATTTTACGATATAACAAGCTTACATCTGTTTGGAGGGAATATTCTGAATCAGACAAAAATCCTGAAATACTGTGTTTTCAGCATTTGCTCTGTCTTCTTGTAGGCCAATCAACAGTGTACTGGATCAGCAATTTTTGCACACAAATATTATAGCATAGATTTGAAAACATCTATACATAGGTGAAGAGATATAAGTCTGAACAATTCAAGATTGATCTAAAATGTTTATGATTTAAAAATCATTATACTTATTAAAACACCTTTGTAAAATAACTAAGTTAATCTATTATAAGCCAATTATTAGGGTAAGTTAACAGAATGTGATGGAAATATAATAAGAGTAGGGAAACAAGCTTCTACTAGCAGCAGTTTGGCTTGATCTAATAACTCCCTAAGGGATCTTTCTCAACCTGTGCTTTAGCACCATCATTATGGAGGTTATTCAATGATAAGGCGTCTAGTCCTCAGTAACCACGTGAACTCTCTTGTACTCACTATAGTATCATATAACCCGCAGGCTCTCTGCTTTCATTACTCAACACCCAGTAGATCAGAAGACCCTGGAAGTTTCTGGTTTGGTTTTGTAGAAGGCATCTTAGAGTAGTAAGGTCAGGGAAGAATATACATTCTTTAAATGCCTACTTTCAATATGTCTCTATTCATGGGATGTCTAAATTCATCCTGGTGCTAACGCTGACTAATCATTTACCAAAGAGACACTGTCAAGATTTAATCACTTCATACTCAGAGTATCATAGCCGATGCTGAAAGACTGATGTCGATGAGACCGCTAACTTAGAAATGTGATACAGCTAACACCAAGCAAATCAGGGGCAACGGACTCAGATGCTCACAGATGTGGAGAATTCCTGAAGGAAAACCTCCAAGGAGTTGCTTGTACTTTGAACTTTTTTGCTATTACTTAGGATCAGATACTTAGTTCATAAAGTTTGATTTTGCTGGAGGAGTTCTTAAATATAAACTTGATATAAACTGGGAACTTTTCCTAAGATCCTGTGACCTTCGCTAGCCTAAAGAGATTTGGAAATGTGCCACACATTTATAAGTCTTTCTGGAATAGTTGATCTCTCCCAAGACAAATCACATTTCTGATCAGGCCCTGATGCCAAATAGTGTTTCCTCGGGGACTAGTGCAGCTAATGATTGCACATTTGATAGAACCCCAGTCAGCACTATTAGACCCTAATGGTCCATGCAAGAGGTACAAGAGTGCACATGTCTCCAAATGAGTCCAGCCTCTGATAGAAAATGTTACTAGACACCAATATGAGAAGGCCCGAGATGCATTGGGGTTTTGTCGTATAGGAAAAAGATGTCATCCCCACCCTCACTGTTGAAACGAAGTTGATCATGTGAAGTATCGTGGTTTGTCCTGGACCAAAGATGTAGAAAAAAAAAAAAACAACAACAACACTAAGTGGATTGTAGACAGCTCTGCCTTTTTTCCAGAAACCAGAAAAGAAACATCAGAGCAGCCAAAAAAGAGTTCTCTGAGCAGGCAGGGGTTTTAAATAGTCTCCTTTATTTTGTTCTCTCTCCAGGAAGACGTGGGGCTTAAGCCAAATCTGTGTCCTCGAGCCACTTACTGCCTATTCATTCCACTCCCATCCCTTCAAGCACTACTTGAATACATGCAATTTCCATCTTGGTATTTCCAGTTCTGAATTCTCTCCTTAAATATTACAGCTCCATTTACCTCCTAGGTGTAGCCCCTTGGATATACGTTGCAAGCTGAAGACATAGCTCAGATGGTAAGGTTCTTGCCACATTAGCATGAGGACCTGAGTTTGGATCCCTGGATATGAAATCTAAGTATGGTGGAAGAAATGCCTGTTATCCCACCCCAGGGAAAGCAGAGACAAGTGAGTGCGCAGGCTCAGTAACAGCCATCCTGGTCTAATCAAACAAGCCACAGTAACAGGCTCAAAAAACAAGGTAGATGCCTCCTTGGGAATGACATGAGATTGATCTCTGGTCTACACATACACATACACACAAAGGCACACAATCGTCCACATGCGATAATAATCCACTTGTCACAAACCAGGTTTGGTTAAGAACTTGGGCACTAAAAGGAGACAGGCTTTTATTGAAATCATGATTGTGACCTATATTAGCTCTGTAACCTTGACTAGGTTATTGAACTGCTCTCAGTTTCAGGCCTCTTGTATATAAAATGTGTATGACGGCAGTGCAATGGACTGGATATTTGTGCTGCTTTGAAATGTGTATGTCAGGACTTGAACCCCTGAGGCAGTGGTATTAGAAGTTGGGGACCTAGGGAGGCAGATCCTTTAGGACTCACTAAGTACTGTTATGACTAGGATCAGGCTCCATAAGGAAAGCCCACATCTTTTTCCATCAAGCAAGTTATGGTGAACAGACAGCTATTTATGAACCAGGAAATGGGTCTTCACCAGGCACTAAGGAGCTGGTATCATTATTTTGAACTTTCCAGCCTCTAGAATGGTAAGAAACAGATGTCTGCTGTTTATAGGCCCCCCAGTTTATAGTACTTTTGAATACTGAGGCCAAAACAGGCTAAGACAGATACTTCAAAGCTCTCTTTGTCATGCTGAACAGATGGATATTTGTGTGGTATATTCATTATAATGTTTTCTATTTTATATATGCATAACAGTTGTCAAAATGTGAAAGGTAATTGATATGAAAGTATAGATTAATTATACCTCCTTCAGGGTGATTATCAAATTTCAAAAGATCAAACATATAATACATTTTTCAATAAAGGCCCCTATGGAGGGCTCGTTTTTTGCCAAGCATTGGGGCTATAGTATGAATGAAAGCAACCCCAGTCCCTGTCTTCAAGATCTAATATTATTAGCTCTAATTATATTCGTATAATGTTATATATTATAGAATGTGTTTTCATTTGTATCTTATTATATTAGCTCTATATTATATATTTGAATAGTAAATATTTCCCACATCTGCAGAACATGTGGTCCCAGATAGTAGCACTATCTCGGGAGATGGTAGAAGCCTCAGGAGGCGGGGACCTAGCTGGAGGAAGTGGCTCATGGGAAGCATGCCTTTGAAGCAAGCTGATCCTCAGTCTCTCGCTATCATTTTGCTTCCTGCTACCCTTGAAGGGAACAACTTCTCCACAAACTTCTGATGTGATGTTTTGCCCAAGCACATGGAGCTAAACAACCAAGTGTGCAAACCTCCAAAATCGTGTTTCAAGGTATCTCTCCCCTTTTGCTTCTTTATGGCATGTCTTGTGTCAAAGCATTGTGAAAACCTGGCTAATCCACTCACCTAATATCAAATCGCTTCCTGACTGGGTTGTGGCTCTTATTTATTTTAAAAGCCCAGTGGGCTTGGACATGTTCTTGGCTTTGTCTCTTACTGGCTCCACATCAAGACATTTCTTCATTGCCTCCTTTTTCTCCTTTTTTTTACTGTTGTTACTCAACTTCAGATCCTCATTGTTTCTTCCTGGCTGGGACATGGCTTTCTGCTGCCAGATTAATCTTCATAAGATGCAGCTCTCATCATTATAACTCTGCCACTTAAAACCTTTAAGTGCTTTGCTGTCTGGACCGTTTCCTTATTCTGTTGTGTAAGGCCCAGACTCATCTTCTTCTGTCTATTACAAGCTCAGCCAAGTCAGTCACTGGACTCAGGAGAGACTTCTTTCAATTATCAACCAACTCCTTCCTGTAGCTTGCATTTGCTTACCTCTACGTGTTCATGTCTATGGTTCTCTACCAAAGGCTTTGAGGTTCATTTCAAATTCTTTTTTTTTTTTTTTTGGTTTTGTCCTGGAACTCACTCTGTAGATCAGGCTGGCCTCGAACTCAGAAATCCGCCTGCCTCTGCCTCCCAAGTGCTGGGATTAAAGGTGTGTGTCACCACTGCCCGGCTTCAAATTCTTATTAACATCCCTACCAGATGCAGTTCTTGCTAAGTTTGTTCATTGAATCAGGCAAAAATCATCTGTCTTAGTTAAGGTTTTACTGCTGTGAACAGACTCCATGACCAAAGCAACTCTTATAGCGACAACATTTAATTGGGGCTGGCTTACAGGTTCAGAGGTTCAGTCCATTATCATCCAGGCAGGCATGGCGCAGGAGGAGCTGAGAGTTCTACATCTTCACCTGAAGACTACTAGCAGAATACTGGCTTCCAGGCAGCTAGGATGAGGGTCTTAAGGCCCATGACCACAGTGACACACCTACTCTAACAAGGCCACACCTCCAAATAGTGCCACTCTGTGGGCCAAGCATACATAAACCATCATATCACCCAAATCAGTTTATTTCTATCCAGAAATATAATTTTCTGCCTCCCTGTCACAACTGTTCCACTAGACTTTGGTCAGTACACTGTGTCCAGGATCCCAAGGTCTACTACATTGATAACAATAATAATTTTTTTCATTGTATCTAGTGAGCAGAAAGTAGGAGAGGCCCAAGGAAGCACACATGTACCACAGAATGAAGGCTAAACTCTGGGATCAGCTGGGCTCCTGACATCGCAATGAGTTTTCTAGGGATCTGCAGTACTCCAGGACCTGTGGGAAACATTTCTTTACAGGAAGGGCAAGTTGCTCCCCATGATGTGATCACCACTCTCTGAGGTAATACATCACTAACCTATTCAGTGGAGTTATCAGCTCTGCAAGGGGCCAAGAGCAATAAAAGGCTCTGCAGCTTGCTTAGGTCGCAGTGGATACTGATCTGGCACAATAGACTTTCGCCCTGAATGTCTTTCCACATACTCTGAAGGCATCTGAGAAGACAGGAGTTCTGTTATGGAGCCTGGCAAGACTCATCTAGAAATACAATAGATTGAGGGCATGGCTCACCGCGGTTTGTTGTGCCTTTGTGCTGATTTTTTTTTTAATTTATGATAAAAAATAACATAAAATTTGTTCTTCTCCCATCTGAAGGCTCCTGTCTTAAGGGTCCAGTATTAAGTACATTCACAATGTTGGGCAAACAAGGAGTGGAGGGAATGTAATTCTCCCAGTGGGCAAATCCCTGCAGTTTTCTGGAAATTTCACATGCCTTCAAGGATGAATGACCAGATGTACAGACTGAGCCAATTTTGAGTGAGTGGCCTCATTTTTTTCAAATGTCAGGGAGCTGGAACAAAATTGGATGCTGGTGAAGAAAGCTAATAAAAATATTTCTGGGCTGGTGTTTCAAAATGGCTCACAATGTGAAGTTATGTGTGTCCACTGAAAACAGTCATTGCAGAGTACCCACTTCGTGGCAGTGACATTCTTAGTCATCACAAGGACATGGACATCTATTTATGATACCGCTTACTAAGCCTTCCTCTTCGTTATTCTTCCTCTTCCTTTTCCTTTGCAGTACATTCTTAGTTTCAAATACGATTGTAGATTGGATGTTTGTGTCCCCATGAAAACCTATATTTAAGTTATAACCCCAAATGCGACTATAACTGAAGATAGAACCTGCTAGGAGGTAATAAAGGTTAAATAAAGTCATAAAACTGAATCACTAAGCAAATACAGCTAGTTCCCCATGCTGAAGAAGGAATAAACCAACCTCGCCCTCGCCCTCGCCCCCGCCCCCTCCCTTGCCCCCGCCCCCGCCCCCCTCGCCCCCCGCCCCGCCCTCGCCCTCGCCCTTGCCCTCTCCCCCTCTCCTCCTCTTCCTTCCCTTCCCTCTCTCTTTTTCTATTTCTTCCTTTCTCCCTCCCTTCTCTTGGCCATCTCTCATTTTATAGAGAGAAAGTACATGTCAGTAACTCACAAAGAAAGCCCTTACTAACAACTAAACTCTACTAGACCTTCGTCTTGAAAATACAGACTCCAAAACTCAGTCAATGGTTTTTTTTGTTATGTCAGCCCAAGCTCACTAGTGTAAATATTTCAGCGTTTTGGTCCTTGTATGGATCTCGATCTGATTGAAATATTTATCATAATATAGCTTATGAAAATCTAAATATTTCAAGATTTCTAACTTACGAGTACCAAGGCGCGCACATGACTCTAATACCCAGATCTCATCTCCCTAATCCTCATGTCCCTCTGAAAGAAGCATATAAGCACACACCGGTCCATCTGGGTAGGAGGGCCTAGATTCAGATGCAGGGAGATTCAATAAGGCAACATGCGCAGCTCCTGTTAACTGCCACATGACTGCAGGGCATGTGCAGCACGTGATGCCCTGGGAGCCGGAATCTACCTCGAGTTCTGATCAAAGGGTCAAGCTTGCACACGGTCTAGAGGATTTCCCAGTCCAGCAACGTCAGCCTCTGACATTACAGTAGTGTTTTTTTTTTGTTTTTGTTTGTTTGTTTGTTTTTGCTTTCCCCATGATGGTGGTAAAATCAACGGTTTCACTCAGCCACCATCCTACTAGGTCTTATCCCTTATCATGGTTAATCTCTACCGTGCTAACAACTTCGAGATTTCATCTCACTCCAGGCAGAACGGCTACGGTCAACAAAACAACTGTCAGCAAATGCTGGAAAGGGCATCAAGAAAGGGAACCCACATTCACTGTTGGTAGGATTGCAAACTTCCAGGCGCTCTGTAAGTCATTGTGGATAGTCCCCCCAAATCTAAAAATACATCTGCCACATGAGCCAGCTACATTACTCCGTGGCATATGCTCACAGGATTCCAAATACTTATTCAGCCATGTTCAATGCTACTCTAGTCACAATAGCTAGGAAATGGAAACATTTTACATGTCTTCCGCTGATGAATGGATACTGAAAATGTGGAACATATACACTATGGAATACTATTCATCTATAAAAAAATTAAATCATGAATTTTTCTGGGGAATGGGCTGGAACTTGGAAAGTTCATACTTAAGTGAGTGAACCCAGACCCAGAAAGACAAATATCACCTGTAACCTCTCCTCTGTGGTTCATACTATCTCCAGATGGAAATGTTTAACCTAGAGTAGCCACAGAAATCAGGCAAGTAACAAGGAATGGGGGTGCGGGCAGAGTGGGGAATAGCAGCATACAGTGATCTGAAGGAGGGAGCAGGAGACATGGGGAGGAGAGCTTTAGGTGGAAAGGGGAGAGAGTTCACCACGGGAGAGGGAGAGAGGAGATAAAACACTGAAGATGTGTGACAAAGCCTCGAGGAATCACATCATTTATACTTACCTACAATTACACATGATATATATAACCACATATATGTATGTATGTACACATATATAACTTAAATGAAGCTATGATACTTGAGCTGACAATGCTCCTCATAAAAGCCATAGACTAACAACAACCAAAAACAAAAAACCAAAAAAACCCAAAGATATGAGAAACCTCCATTTGAGTTGTTTAGGTTAGTCTGGTCGACTCTGGAAATAAGCTATTGTTGTTGTCCTTGGTTGCTTCTTTGAGGTTGAAGATAAATCCCTATTGCTGAATACACAGCACACTTCTGAAACTGACTTGGAAATTTGAGCAAGATATAGCCTTGAAACCTCCTTCTTCCTGTGGTCTAGCTTTTATAATACCAGAAGGTGCCATGCAAGACGCCAAGGGAAGAAAGCAATCAATAGTCCTACCTAGCAGTGATACCAATAGACCACGACAGTGACCTGGATGGTATATATCCCTAATATAGCTCTAAAAACACAATAGTGGTACTTGATGGTAACCAGTACCTAAGGCCTACTCAACAGGAGAAAAAAATCATGCCTGGTACTGGAAACTTACCAATTATCTGGACCCAATGAAGTCATGGATCTTTGAGGAGAACCTACTACCACCACTTTAGTAGGCCAGCATAATTCCTCACTGCTTTCTAAATACTTACCTTTATACTCACATATGGTTATAGCTCTCGTCTCTCATCAAATAAACTTCTCTTAACAGCAAACAGAGGCCATTACAGAAAACCACAACTGGTCCTAATGCAGAGAACAACTGATCCTGGAGAACCCAGCTCCAGTGACTACATCTACTACACAAGTCCTGTACCTAAGGCTCAGGGGTCAGCACAGAAGGGGCCTGGATCTTAAGAGCCAGAGGACCAGGATGTCCACTGAAACTGTGTCTTCTAGAAATGATAGGGAAGCTATACTCACAATACCTCAATAAGATGGCTGCCTATGTAAGGCGTAAACAATGACAATACCAACAGACATAGTGCAGAAGGGAGTTCTCATGGAGTTCTGCCTCTATTAAAAGAACTACAGGCATCTAATGAATGCTGAAAGAGGAAGAATTACTATTTCTCAAGAATTGCTTATCTAATACAAAGTGGTCATCCCTCAAATCACATACACACAAGCAACACTAAACAGACTCAACAGGTTTTATTGACATATTTATAGCACATAACAATAGCTGGAAAAAGAAAAAGGTTGCTCCCTGCTCTCGTTCTCTTAATCTTGTCAATTATGATTTTTACAACTAATAACAAATGCTTTCCACAAAATCCTACCTGGTTTGAAGGCATGTATTTTATAGTATTTTGCAGCCAATGTTCTATTAAAAAATACTTAACATGGCTTCAAATTTTACTCACAAATACAAAATGTGTCTTTGGCATTTAGGAAACAAAACAAGTAAATTAAGTTTACATAATTAAGTCTTGCCGAAATCCCACACTTTTTAAATTTAGTTGAAAATGCTAAAAATTGAAAACCATATATGAATATGCATTTTCATCAGCAAAACACTTTGAGATTTTTGACGAACTGTTACCAGTGTTGTTCTTGAGTTGTATCAGGGTTTCTTGGGGAGATAATGAATCATTCCAAATATTGGCTCTGCAAGAAAATACCTCCATCCATCCTTGGGCTGAGAGGATGTTTTATAAACATAACCACTGAACAAGACTTTTCCGACACAGTGAAGAACCATCAGAATTTGACACATAGAACTTGCCGAGGGCCATCTATAGCTGCATGTGGATTCAGCAATATCCATAGACTATTGCGCCCCTGCAGAGATATTCCGTGGACATGAATGACAGACTGAGAATTGTATTGTTTTGCTATCTGAGCTTTTTAGGTTCCATGATCTTTATAGACTGTGAAACAATAGTCTAAAGGTGTAGAAAACCTAATGGTGGTTTTACAGCCATAAGTAGAGCACAGTAATAACAATGATGTGTTGATGAATGATGTACTTAATCAGACAGCTGCTTCTGAACGTCGAGGTCCAATTCATAAGCATTTCTTCATTCAGTTCGGTATTAGACAAAGCAAGCATAATGGATTTTTTTTTAAAAAATGTTCAGGAGAGCTGGGCAGTGGTGGCGCATGCCTTTAATCCCAGCACTTGGGAGGCAGAGGCAGGCGGATTTCTGAGTTCGAGGCCAGCCTGGTCTACAGAGTGAGTTCCAGGACAGCCAGGGCTACACAGAGAAACCCTGTCTCAAAAAACCAAAAAAAAAAAAAATTCTGAAAAAAAAAAAAGAATAGGAGAAAAATTTAGGTAGAGATATTTGTATTT
The DNA here is from genome assembly GCA_028551405.1 of Uromys caudimaculatus. Lineage (NCBI taxonomy): Eukaryota > Metazoa > Chordata > Mammalia > Rodentia > Muridae > Uromys > Uromys caudimaculatus. The sequence goes on from CM052719.1 coordinate 29,280,174, forward strand.
CCTTTTTCTGAAAATTGAAAAAAAAGAACTGGTTCATTCCAGTTTAGCTGACAAGTCCAGCTTTCAAAAGCATTGCTATGAGTTAAAGAAGCATGAAATAACTCACCACAATGACTGTACTGGAAACCTTCAGGTTCCATGAACGTCTCTCTTCACTTAACAAAGCACCACCAATGTAAAACAAAAACAAACAACAAAAACTATTAGCATGGTGGATATTTGAATTATTAACGGAAACTTCCCCTCCTGGGTTTCCTTTTCTCATTCTGTTTCCCCTACTACTCCAACAGCTCTGACATCTTTATTCTATACAAAGAAGAAGCCAGACATAAACCAGAGCCAGAAGGCCTTGAGCGTCGACCGCTGAAATGAGAGTTGTAGCACCTGGGGAAGACAGTGCTTTCTGAATCCCAATCTTGTGGACTTAATTACCAAGAGCCAAAACATAAGGGAGGAAGCTAAAGTTTATCCATAAACAACACAGAATGTATTCACTACTTCTGGGAGGGAGGAAATAAAAAGAAAAGCTCGTTTAGCTTAGCCCCACAAGAAGATGAAGGACTTTTCTCGGGGTCAGGAAAAAGACATCAAAGGGGAGAAGAAAGCAAAAAGCACATATGGGGGATCTGGATCTCGCTTCCTCTCTTAGCGGAGTCCAGGTGGAGAAAGCAACCAGAAGTCCAAGATGAGCAAAGTCTTTCTCGGCTTTAGCTGAGGATACTGCAAGACTTGGAGGAAGTCTGAATCCATCCTGGCCAGTAACACATAAGTGAGACATACAGGAAGCAGGCCCAAGGGAAGCTCCTCATCAAGTAGAATGATAGGACATTACTGTGAATCCCAAGAGGATGTGGATGAGACTACAGCCAGAGAACTTTAAAGAATCAGACCTCTAAACCTGGGGTGGGGGGTGAGGATAGGGTCCCAGAGCAGCCAGCTATGCCGGCTAATTCTATGTTAACTTTACATAGGCTGTAGTCATCTGATAGGAGGGAACTCCAATTGAGAAAATCCTCCATAAAATTGACTATAGGCAAGACTTAGGGCATTTTCTTAGCTAGTGATTGATGTGGGGAGGGCCCAGCCCAATGTGGGTTATTCTGTCATCGGCTGATGATCCTGGGTTCTATAAGAAAGCAGGCTGAGCAAGCCATGGGGAGCAAGCCAGTAAGCAGCACTCCTCCATGGCCTCAGCATTAGCTCCTGCCTCCAGGTTCCTGCCCCATGAGTTCTTGTTCCGTCTTTCTTCAGGCGTGGCCTAGGGTGTGGAAGTATAAGCTGAATAAACCCTTTCCTTCCCAACTAGCTTTTGGCCATGGTGTTTCACTACATTCTTAGTAACCCTAACTAAGACAGGCTTGGGGAGGACTGTGGCCTGGCCATGCACCATGAGGCCTGGGAGAATAAGTTCAGAACCTGCCAAGCCCTTTGGAAGAGTCCAGAAGATCATTAAGTTATTTACAGTTCGAGTTTGGTTTTGTGACTGTATCCTGGTTGGTTCTTCTCCCCTTGAAGAACATAGTTAACTTAATTTCTATTTTTATAGGCATCCACAGCTAAAAGACTTTGAACCTTCAAAAGAGATTTTGTATTTTGAAGAGTTTGAATATTTTAAAGAGGCTGAACTTTTAATGTGTTTGATTTTGTAAGGACTGTGAGACTTTAAAAGGTTTTTATGTTTTATATTGTGATATTAATACCAACATTACGTCTTGGGGATAAATGATGAAGGGAAGGTTCTAATTGAAAAGTGATGTCTTTATGTGTCATGTTGGCAAAGAGTCATTTTTTTTTTATTGGATAATTTATTTACATTTCAAATGTTATCCCCTTTCTTGGTTTCCCCTCCAGAAACCTCCTATCCCATTCCCCCTCCCCCCTGCTTCTATGAAGGTGCTCACCCACCCACCCACTCCTCCTCCCCTCCTTGGCATTCCCCTACACTGGGGCACCTCTCCTCCCATTGAAGCCCGACAAGGCCATCCTCTGCTACATATGCAGCTGGAGCCATGGGTCCCTCCATGTATATATACTCTTTGGTTGGTGGCTTAGTCCCTGGGAGATCTGGTTAGTTGATATTGTTGTTCTTCCTATGGGGTTTCAAACCCCTTCAGCTCCTTCAGTCCTAATTAGCAAGGAGTCATTTGTACTGACTGGTTTTATGTCAGCTTCACAGAAGCTAGAGTCATCAGACAGGAGAGAGCATCAGTTGAGAAAATGTCTCCATAAGATTTGGCTGTGAGATATTTTCTTAATTGGTGATCAGTAAGGGAGGCCCAGCCATTTATGGGTGGTGCCATCCTTAAGCAGGTGGTCCTGAGTTCTACAAGAAAGCACGCTGAGCAAGCCCTGAGTTGCAAGCAGCACTACTCTAAGTGCTTTGCATGGGCTTCTGCCTGCAGGTTCCTGTCCTGCAGAGTTCCTACCCACACTGCTTTTGATAATGAACTGTTTGTTATATGGGACTTTGATCGAGGTATTTCATCACAGCAATGGTAGCCCTAAGACACCCACCTTACAATAACACTAATAGAAATCAGTAGAAATTCCGGAAGAAATTTGAACGAAGCCTATGTCTAAGAAACTCAGGTCTTTGTACTCTTATTTCCAAATCCTTCCTCATCAGCCACTGGATTGCAAATACCCCAAGCCTTTGCTCGTGTGCTATTAACCACCTTGCAGACTGTCTCTCGATCCTTTTATATCATCTGGATTTGTTCCAATCTGCTTAACCCATTTCACTGGCTAAAGAAACAGCCGATGGCTGATTGACCCTGTGGCTCCACATCAAGAGGTAATTACTGCTTTCTTCTTTGGTGGACTGCTCAGCATACTCAGCTGCTTTCTGCGTTCTGAAGCCTGGGGAATCTTGGAATTGCCCTTTGGTGACAACAGTCATTTCCTGACCGGATTTTAAACTCAACTGTGATCCTGCACATCTCTTTGGAAGCTGTAGCTGTTGTGCAGTGTTACCATTGAATCATTTTAGATTTACCTGCCCTGTGGATAGCATGGTCCCTAAAACATTGGTCCCACATTCTCCTCTGAAGAGACAACTCTAGAAGGGATTTGATTTGTATGGTTTCCTAGCCAATGTTCTCACCAAAGAAGGGAGAAAATAGAGTTATACCAACAGGTGAATTCACGAAATCCTTGCCCTCAGGGAACTAATTATTCTTTCAACATGCCTGCCACGTCATAAAAATTAGACATTTCAAATATGTTGCTACTAAAAAGACTACACGTCCACCGCTTTTAACCTTTACAAGCTAATTCTTGTTTCAAATTATGTACTTTAAAGCATTTCATTAAAAATTTAAATAATTCTAAAAAGCAATAGCTTTTAAAACAATCTTTGTGGGTATTTATATTACAACCACTGAGCAGTACAGTACATTAAATTCAAATCCAATTTGATAAACTTCCTTATTTGATTTTTTTTCTTATGCCAGGAATGTAGGTTAGTTTAAGAATAAACTATAGGATTTGGAGAAGTGACTCAGCAGATAAAAGTACTTACTCTTGCTGAGGATCTGAGTTCAGTTCCCAGTACACACATGGTAGTTTACAACTAACTACCTTACCTCTAGTTCCCAGGGATCCAATGCCTTCTTCTGACTCTGAGGGTACCAGACATGCAAAGGATACAAATACATGAATGGAAGCAAAACCCTCATACTCATAAGGTAAAATAAATGCATATCATTTAAAGATAAAACAATAAAAATATAGATACAGTTCATCATAGTATTAGACTAAAAATAAAATACATATGTATTGCCTTCTTAATGGATACAGAAAAGTCATCTCACAAAATAATATCCATTCCCAATTTAAAAAAAATAAATTACTCTCAGCAACTTAGGAAGAGAGACCTACTCTTACCTGATAAAGTCTACAAAGATGCAAGCAAAACAATCATACACATAAAATGAATAATTCTAAAAACAGATTTAAAAAAATATTGGTCCAGTGAGTTGTGGAGGACTAAGGGCCAACATAAAATTTGTAATCATAAGCAATAGCACCATACACTCTGATATAGTTTATAAATATTTTTTCATAGTAACACCATAAAGAAAGACTATAGACATTACCATAATTATGAGGGAAAGTCTCCATTTTTTTGAGGAGAAGTAACATAACTAAGTTATACAGTTAAATTCAGAATCACACTATCTAACTCACATTCCCACACCCCATCCTTCCACTGGCCTGTTGATAAGGTCATTGTGTTACTACTGATGCTGACATTCTGGTATCACATAGTCCATTGGAATTCTTCAGCCAAGGGTTCATGTCTTGTTAGAGGGTCAAGAGAGGTGTCTGAGTCTTGACTTCATAGAGATATGACAATCCTTTACATCAGCATGATGACATTGGTAGTGATTTACGTCATAGTAATAGTAGCTGACGTTAGTAGTAAATTACAACATAGGGGGAAATGTCAATTAAGCTATAAAATAAACCAAATATCCAGATTTTTAATATCATATAACTGTTTCAATATCTCCTTCTCGTTTTCTCTCTCCTCCACTCTTCCTTTATGCCAAATAAAAATGTTCAAATGATTAACTTACAGGAACTATTGGCTCATGAATAAACTATGAAGATTTTAAAGTCTAAATGACTTAGAGTTTGCTGGCAGCCTCTAAGAGAAACGTACGACAAGATCCAGGGTCTACGTGAGTTCATTTCACATGGTAGTTATCTGTTAAATGTTTGTTGAATTAACCAATTATTCAGATCAACAAATATTTGCTGAGCTAAACTCTGTGGAAGCCACAGGAAGAAAAGGTCTTGTCCTCAAGCATCAGTGACCTCACTGAGGAAAACCAACGCGAACACCAGAACTCTGAAAGCCAACTGTGTAAGAGCTTGGGCAGTAACAAACAGCAAATAATTGCAAGTTTAGCTGGTGGGTAACAGAAAGCAAAAGATTGCACAGTGGAAACAGCCATTCAATGAGAGCTGAACAGGTGAATGGTTTATGAGGGAGATGACCTCAACCTAAAGAATGGCTAAGCCTTGGAAGGATGGAAAAGTCTGAAAGAGCGCTCCTCTCAACAGCTCTGAGCAGAGAAACACAAAAGCTAGCTATCTGAGAGGCCATTTGTCTAACTGAGACAGGGAATGTTTGAGATGAAATTGCTTATGCCAAAACAATTATTGTCCTTTAATTACAAATATCAAAGAAGCAAAATGAAGGACTAGAGATGGAGCTCAGGGTGGTGTGCTTGCCTAGCAAGTGCTGGGTCCGATGCCCAGTACTGCAAAAAAGAGAAAATCAAAACATCTCAAGTTCTCTCTAAAACCTTGGAGACTAAATAAATAAATAAGTAAGTAAATTAGGTAAAAATCCAAGTTAAAAATAAGATCACTATCTTTTTTATGATTTTCTTTTAGTTACTTAGCAAAACTTCATTCTAAAGAATTAATGGAAGGCTGGCGAGATGGTTGTGTGAGTAGAGGTGCTTATCCCCAGCTCGGATGGCCTGAGTTTTATATTCAGGACCCATATGGTAGATGGCAAGAACCAGCTCCCTCAAGTTCACCTCTAACTACAAGCACACTTGACCTCTTACACACACACACACACACACACACACACACACACACACACACACACACACACACACACACGAGAGCACGCAAATGTAATAATTTTTAAAAGAACTTTTTAAAAAGATAAATATCATTTGAATGAGTAATGACTCTTTTCTAGGGTTTTGTCTATGATTTAAGATTTAAACCATAGTCTCAAACACTGTTCATGAGTAAAAATTAAATTATTTAAATTATCAACAACTTTCCTTTGTGAATGTGAATACTCAGTATGACACATTGAAATTAGATCTCCCTGTGTGTCTTTGTGTCCAAGGCCATCTTGTGGCTTTCAATTTTTATGGTTTTAGTTGAGACTATGTATTGTGGGGTTGCATTTTGCTTACTTCTCTTTCATTCACTAGCTGAGCATCAGTTAGTGGTCTGATCCATTCCATTAACTCACTTTGTTTTCTGAAATCTGCAAAGACCTTTAGTCCAAAGCATACTCTACTCCACATGTTCTCAACCTGTAGGGTCAAATGACCCTTTCACAGGGGTCCCAGATCAGATAGTTACACTGAGATCCATAACAATAGCAAGATTACAGTTAGGAAGTAGCATAGGAGTAATGTTATACTTGGGGTCCCTACAGGGTGAGGAACCTGTATAAAAGGCATTAGGAAGGCTGAGAACTGCTGCTCTACCCCGGAAGTGGGCCTTTCGTTTCCTGCAGGTTGTTTATCTGTAGTTAAATGACAATAAGCAAGAATGTCTTTTTCTTAGGAGTCAGTTGCTTCTTTTTAAAGCACATTTTCTGCCACTGAATGAGACAGGGACAAAAGCTTTCTAGTTGACTAGGAAGGCTGACTAAAAACAAAACTAAGCAAAACAAAACAAAGAAAACAAAACAAACAAACAAAAAAAAAGGAAAGAAAACACACAAAAAAGAAAGAAAACAAAGAAACAAAACAAAAAGACACATCTATGACTGGAGAAAACTGTCTTCATCCTTCCAAAGCTGGAGGCATGTGCCAAGAAAGCATGCTAAGAATAGAAGGAAGTGTTTGCTTGTTGATGTTTAACGTAGCTCGAGAGGCAGCTGCAGACCTTCCTGTGGAACCAGTCCCACACCCTGTTCACCCCAAGAATTCTTTTCTTCCAACTAAGAGCAGATCCCTCCCGCCAGAGTTCCTAGGATCATGGAGACTCTTAAGATCCTTTAGGAGTATCTACCGAACATGCCCTGTTTCCTACCGAGTACTCGAACAACCAGCAAGATACTCAGCGTTTAGCTGTGAGTAAAAGATTCGGTCAGATTGGAACTCTGTGTCTTGAGAGAGTTGGCTCAGGGGAAGCTGGAACGACCAGTTCTTCCTTCTCTGGAAATTTTCGGCTCATCTTTCAAAACCAGGTTCAAAGTCTCTTCTATTGAGGCTTTCCCAGTTCTGTGAGGCGGCACTATGTCCTGACCTCATGTTCTCCTGGAGACTTCAGCCAGAACTCTTACCACAGCTATGTTGTGTTACAGTATTCTGATACAAGTTCTCCCCAGTTTTATAGAGCTATCACCTATCCTGGTACTTGCTGCTTACTTAATCAGTGATTAACAACTATTGATCAGGTGACTGTCCAGAACATCACTGTAGCCAATACATTCTCAGTCTTACCCAATACATTCTCAGAAGGCTTCACATCTTAGGTGAAATAATTACTTGAATAATAATTTGAAACCCTGTATCTTTTAAAGAAAACTAAATTAGAATGGATGCTTATTTTTAAAAACTCTTTAATGTGTGTTGAATAAATTATTAACTACAACCTACTATTAATCAAATTCAAAGCATAGAAGGTCATTCAGCATTTAGCTCAAAAAATTTTTAATCATTGGGTTCAGTTAATTTAAACTAAAGACAACAAGTCTGCTTACATATGTCTTTTTATTTTGTATGAAGTTTCTTTGTCTTGTGTTGGCTAGGTATAATTCAGCTTTACAATTATTTCTAAACTTTGTGGTTCTCTTATTCCTATGTAATATACACCAAGGTCCGATGGGATAACTTAATTAGTAAAGTCCTTACCCTGAGAGCAGGATGTATTCAGTTGGATCCTGAGAATCTACATTTCCAAACCTGGTGTGCAAACACTTGTAATGCTAATCTTGGGGAGGCAGAGACTATCCTCTGGCTTCTACAAGGCTGTGCGTGCCCACGTGTGCCCATATATACATAGTGTCCACACAGAGAAATGGGAGGTGGGAGAAACTCATACTCAGTATTTTAGGGACTGAGATGAACAGAGTCTAAGGTTATATGCTAAACACACACACACGCACACACAAGCACACACACACATGAGAGAGAGAGAGAGAGAGAGAGAGAGAGAGAGAGAGAGAGAGAGAGAGAGAGAGGTGCTTCACTAAGGTACGTCAAGTACAAGATGTCAAATTCTTCAAATTTAATTCTTATTAGCTCTATTCACATGTTTCAATCCAGTGATAAATTTGGAAATATTTACTCTGGGAACCCTTTATAGCATTTCTGATAAATCACCCCCGCTGTGACGTGAGGCCCCAGCATTGGCTTCCTGTTTGTCCTGTCCACTATCTCTCTATTTAAAGTGAGGCAAACTATGGCAGATATCCATTCTCTATGGAATTAACCACTAACATGTCAGACAGTGGAGCTCACTAGAAATGTTGGACAGATCTTTGGATAAGACTCAAACCCACATAAAACTTGGTATGAGCAAATCATAAGCATTCATGAAACTGAACTGAATATAGCAAACAGGAAAAACTTCAGGGCTGAAAGGTCCAGTGTTGAAACTTGTGCTGTATCAAGTTTTCCCTATAAAGCTCAAGCATTAATACTTACAATTCTTTTTTTGCAATTCTTTATTATCGTAATTAGTTGTTCCCTGGAAAAGAGCACAAAAGACTTAATTTTTTAAAATCTAGGTTTTCTCCTCTAGTCCAGAGAGTGCTTTCAAACTTTAGACATACATAAAAATGTCTTTTAATTTTTGTTTTCTTATTTCCTATAGAGGTAAGGCATATCTTCCATGTAGAATGTTACTGTTTTAACCCCCAGAAACATAAAAAGAGTATAATGTTTGAATATCTGTATCTATAGACACACCAGAAATTCTTTTGGTACCTTTTATTATTTCTTCTAAAAATGTTTGTTTGTTTTTTTGCTTTTTTGTTTTTTTTTTTTAGTTTGGGGATTTTTCATTTGTTTGCTTTTTTGGGGGTGGTGGGGGAGAAGATTGCCTTCAGGGTCTAATACACATGAAGCATTTGTTCTACCATGAACTTCCAGCCCCAGAATGTGCATACATGTATCTACACTTACATGTACACATTTGTTAGAACACATATAAGAAAAATCAGAAAACTTCATTAAAATTACATGCTAAGAAAATTGGCAAAAAGATGTTAATAACTATTTGAAGCCTATGGAAAGAATTATTTGAGAATACTGTAGGATGTTCTAGAGAGAGCTTAGCAGTTAAGAGCACGAGCTGCTCTTCCAAAGGACCTGGTTTCAATTCTCAGCACCCACATGGGGGCTCACATCTGTCCACAGATCCAGTTGCAAGAATCTGACACTCAATTCTAGCCTTGTGGGTAGCAGGCACATACATGATGTACAGCATACATGCAGGCAAAACACTCATACATATATAATAATACAGAAAGTATGCTTTTTCATGACACATCCAAGCCATTCCAACCCATGCTATTTCATATGTATGTTGAAGCCTAAACATGCCAGGAAAAGACACACACACACACACACACACACACACACACACATACACACACACACACACACACACACACACACACACACACACACTCACACACACACATCTTTCAATTAGCAGAAAATAACTGAAAAATCTCAGATAATTTTTGTACAGATTTCGCTTTTATTTTTAATTGTGTATATATGCACTTGAGTACAGTATGCAAGGAGGACAGGAGGTGGTGTTAGAGCCCCTGGTGCCAGAGTGGCAGGTGGTTGTGAGCGGCCCAACATGGGTGCTAGGAACTGAACTTGGGTCTTAGCATGTGCTCTTAACCACTGAGTCATCTCAGTGGAGTACAGTCTGTGGAGACTCTTCACTGCAACCTCATCTGGTCAGTTTTGTGCATTCCAGGGATTTGTGAGCATATTACAAACGTTGAGTCAGAACACATCAAACATGGACACACCATCCTCTGAGATTTGAGATGCCCTAAAACTTAAAATGCAAAAAAACCAGAAACAATCCTACCATCAACACTGGGAAAATGCTCTGAAACACTCTCATCTATCCCCAGATCTCTCTGTAAACCAACCAGGGTAACTTCTGAAAGCTTTCACTTCCTATGTGCTAGTTTTTAAAGATAATGTTAGAGCCGTGATTCACTTTCTCTTCAAGATGCAACCCAAGGTGTAACGTGAGTACCAGGAGCAAGGTTCCCTCTCCAGATCTCCTGAGTTCACAACTTCTTAGTGCTCCTTTTCCTTAACCCAAAGGGTTCCAATGCCAGGCAGCATTTCAATGTGTCCTATAGTATCTGGGTTGGGGGGCACCCCATATGCTGTGATTAAGAGGTAAGCTTTCTTTTCATGTTGAGTTTTCTGGGTAAACAGAAATACCATGTGAAGCAAGACACAGGGAATGCAAACAGTGCTATGACACAGGATGGCACTTGGCAAACGGTATAAGTCAATCCTCTTTCTCTGTTGATGGTGACATACTACAGCCAGGCATAGCCTGAACTTCCTCTCCCTCCATGGTGTCCCCCTACCCTGATGTTACTACTGTTGAGGGAGCTGACCACTTTTACTGTGTGTATAACCTTGCCTGTTGGGGGTCAGGTGACTCTGTTCCAAGTGAACAGTCACTTTAAGAGTTTGTTTTCCGTCATTGATCTCCATAGCCAAGGCCAACTGAAAGTGCGTCAAGTGACAACGCTTTTTGGGACACCTGTGTCACAAGTTGTTTGACAATTTAAGTCAACAGTGATTATTCAAGTCCAATTGAGGTGTGTGGAAAGCCAGCATGGCTAACCACTTAGTTTTCTAGAGGAAGATTCTAGCGGAAAGGACGTTGCTTTACAAGATGAAATTTTTATTTGTGTTGTCGAAGATTGTACATCTTGTTGGTAACATTCAATGGTGTGCAGCCTTTTCTTCTTATAGATTATTTTCTAATTATCATGGGCTAATAACAATTATTTGATCTTATCCAATGATAACATGTTTTTTTCTAAGCTCATTACTGGTTTATCTCCCTTCACCAGAGATTCTCCAAACTAAGGTTCTTTCTCACCTTGAAAACTACTGAAGAATCTCCTACTGTGCTATTTTGACTTTTCTTATAAGAATAAAAATCTAATTCCTTTAGCAAGTGAAATGTCCTATGGGGAAAGTGGATCATTTTACCACAAGCAGAGACATCAGCCAGTCCTATAAAGAAGGAATCCTAAAAACCAGAAAGTCATCCCTCCATGTTTGTTGTATGGATAGACTTGCAAACCTGTCTCACCGTTCCATTTGAGGAAGCAGAAATCAAGGAGTGGGGAGGTGGGGGTAAGGGGGTTGGAGAGTGAGGGGGTTGGGGGGTTGGGGGAATTTCAGATATAAACTCAAAAGAGAATTCTAACATTAAGGAATCTCACAAGAAAGGTGAAAGAAAATAGCATTTAATCCCAATGGACAAATCCGAAATTTGGTAAGTTTTGTAGTATATCTCAATTTTGCTACTTTTTCCTCTGTCTCTTTCCTGCAGGTTCTCAGAGTCCACCTTGTGAAATGTTTTATATTAAGACACGTCCAGCAACAGCTAACTGAGAGAAATGAATAAAAGAGTAAATTTAAAAAAAAAGATTAAAACAAATCTGTTCTGCAAAGTCTGAACCTGTGCAACCTTTATGGTTCCTCAGCAGCATCAGGTATCAAGGAGTATTTGTTTGCTCCACAGAAAGAAGCCAGTATACCCTGAGGGGCACTGCACTGAGGGTGGTTAAGGCTAAACACTCTGGGTGGATAGTGGTCAACCTGTGATGAGCTCAGGGAGGCGGAGAGGCTACAATGAGTGGAAATCAGTGTAGAAGGTAGAGGACAAAACATTCCTGTGGGTTTAGAGACCTTAAAGAAGTCTACAGAGAATAGACACAAACTCTGAGTGGCAGTAAAACCAGAATGTGAGAACTAACAGTCACCAAAGTATAAAAAATGAGGAAGAGACAAGTTCAGTTGGAGCTGGGTAGCAGGGCTCCAGTGGTGACAGTTACAGCCACGATGTTCAGTGCTTCTTTATAAATAGACACCAGGGACAAAGGTACTTGGACTTGGTGGCCCCAAGGGACAGAAGAAGAATTCTGGACTTTATTTTTTTTCCAGTTGAACCATTAAGATACTAGAATTCTAGCTCTCCTGATTTCTGTTCTGGACCACCTACAACTTTTGATGTCAGTCTTCAAAGCTGAGCAAAGGAATGAGCACAATACAGAGTCACACTAATGAAAGGAACCATGGCTAACAGGCTTAGGTATAAGCTGAGATGGTCCTCCGGCTGCTGCACGTGACAGGGTGAGGGGACCGTTCTAAAAACAGTATGGATATAGAGTTAAGCTCATTGGTGGACTTCTTGCTGCATATGCATAAGGTCCTGGATATAACCACCATCACAAACAATAATACAACAAATCAAATACAGCTAATCTGCAGGCCCTGTTTCAACAAGTCTATGTGGAAAGCCCAGGATACTGTACAGATAAGCGGCATTCTAGGCCCTTCTGCCCAGAGCCAAACACTAAAGCTGTGTGTGTGTGTAATGGGAGTTGGGGGTGCCACACAGAAAAAGGCACTCATGAGTAGATCAATCTGCTTCTTCTCCCCCAGCTTGTTTTTGCCAGTGAGTATTTTCTAGCTCTCAGGAATGGCAGGATTTCAGCACAGCCACACACCAGAGTGGCTAAGCAGAGGATGGTACACACAATCTCGACTTTTAAGAGGTGATTCATGAAGGACAACTTGTGAAATTCCACTTTAATTCAATAATCTCCAAAATTCCCTAATGATAATAACCTGGGAGCCCAATAAACAGGAAACCCCTGATGACTCCGAGACGATTAAATCAGATTCTCCAAAGACACAGATGGGGAATTCATATTTTAAGCTGGTGCCTCATGGATTCTTAGCCTCAGATGCTTGGGAAATATTGACATAAGGAATGACTAAGTACTGGGTGACCAGTGTATTCTCTCTTGCTGGGGAAATCTGAAGCATCTATCTGCTCCAGATCTTACGTTCCAGGATGGAAGCAGAAGCCATAGTACTGTGGACCAGAAGACCCTGCTTGAAAAAACATTCATGAAGAGCAAAGTACAGGGGGGCTGTACTGGCTGGTTTTGTGTCAACTTGACACAAGCTGGAGTTATCACAGAGAAAGGAGTTTCAGTTGAGAAAATGCCTCCATGAGATCCAGCGGTAAGGCATTTTCTCAATTAGTGATCAGGGGGTGGGGGTGGCCCTTGTGGGTGGTACCATCCCTGGGCTGGTAGTACTGGGTTCTATAGGAGAGCAAGCTGAGTAAGCCAGGAAAAGCAAGCCAGTAAGAAACATCCCTCCAAGGCCTCTGCATCAGCTCCTGCTTCCTGACCTGCTTGAGTTCCAGTCCTGACTTCCTTTAGTGATGAACAGGAATGTGGAAGTTTAAGCTGAATAAACCCTTTCCCTCCCAACTTGCTTCTTGGTTATGATATTTGTGCAGGAATAGAAACCCTGACTAAGACAGGGGCTTACACTTCCAGGTCACTGTCCACCATGGTAGGGAGTCAGGGTATGGATGAATTGAAGCATGAACTTAAAAGCAAGCCTACTATTCCTCAAAGCATTATCTCTAACCAGAGAACTCACTCTCTGCCTACAAAGTGCCACAGAAACCACGGAGGGATGCTACCTGAGGGCTCACTCACCAACACACACATACATGAACACGCACATGCACACACACTAGGTTGGGCCCTCCTATATCAATTAACACTCAAGAGAACCCTCCATAGGCCAGTCAGGCAAAAGAAGTCCTTCAACTTAGCCTCTCTTCTCAGGTGATTCTAGGTTGTGTATAGTTGATGGTTAAAGCAAATGAGGACAGAGGTTAAGAGGATGGCTTTGCCCAACAGCAATGGGAGGGGAGGCCCTTGGTCCCGGAGAGGTAGGATGCTCCAGAGTAGGGGGATGCTGGAGCCGTGGCGTGGGAGAGTGTGGGTGGTTGGGGGAGCACTCTCATACAGGCAAAAGGGAGGGGGAGGGCAGATGTGGGATGGGGGCATTGGTGGAGGGGTACCGGGAAGTGGGATATCATTTGAGATGTAATGAATGGAATGATTAATAATAATAATATCTCAGGCTCAAAAATGAATGATAATAATTAGTAGTAAGTAGCTAGTAACCAAGAGAATTGTTGTAATTAAAACTTATTTAACTTCTTGAGCTGTTTATTTCTGGAATTTTTTTTTTTTTTTTTTTTTTTTTTTTTTTTTTTTTTTTTTTTTTTTTTTTTTTTTTTTTTTTTTTTTTTTTTTTTTTTTTTTTTTTTGGTTTTTTGAGACAGGGTTTCTCCGTGTAGCCCTGGCTGTCCTGGAACTCACTCTGTAGATCAGGCTGGCCTCGAACTCAGAAATCCACCTGCCTCTGCCTCCCAAGTGCTGGGATTAAAGGCATGCGCCACCACTGCCCGGCCTATTTCTGGAATTTTTTACTTTCTGTTTTCCAGCATAGTTTGACTATGGATCTCTAAAAATACAGAAAGCAAAACTACAAGCTGCCCTGCATTTGAACCCACAATGCCTCTTTTCACTTTCTGCACTGCGCACAATGATAGGTGAAGGGAAGTCCACGTTTTTTGAGTGATCACACCTATATATTTTGAACACTCTAAATTGCTGGAAACTTATTAGGTGGTAAACTTATTTCTAGAATTCAAATATATACGTCTCACTGTTGTATAAAAAATACAAAAATATATTCAAGAAGAAACAGAAGTGAGTTTATTGAAAGGATTAGAAGTCTATCTCTGATTCAAGTATTCTTATTGCTTCATAAACTTAAATATAACATCAGAAATGTGAATAAAATAGGTGCTTTAGAGTCTGGTAATCATCACATTATGGAGATAAAATCCTTACACTGTGTAACATTAGAGGATCAAGTATCTTATTGTTTTAAAACTTCGAAATGAATTCCTATCATGGTGACCCATGAAATCAAGTCTATTCTTAAAGATATTCTGACCAAGAACTGTATAAATAATGCATAAATGGTTGTAATAAGAATCAAGGTAACTCTTGGAGCTTCCTAGCTGGAGTGTGATCAGCTAGGGCACTTGATTTCTTGATGGCCTAATGACTACTCACCCCCAAGGCTGTAGGGTTTGGTTGACAGCCACAGAGCTCGTGTTCTTCCAAAAGCCTTATGAAAATTGATTCCTCATGAACGTAGATGATCAAATCTACTTTTAATAGGGCTCATGTTAGGAATATTTGCTAGAAAGTGTTAAAAATCAATAAAGTTCCTTGTGAACAACAAACTCCAACCTTGACAACTCTCTTATGATAATACCACATGAAGAAAGTCTTAGTGGTATTTAGCACACACTTTTAACTGAAGCACCAGGAGGTTGGGACAGGGGAATTGCCAATAGTGCTAACCCAGAGCCACAGAGCAAGTCCAAGTCTAGCTTTCTAGAAAAAGAGACCCTGGAATTAAAAAGAGGCAAAAGTTTGAGTATTTATGGAGTATGGCTCTGGAAAAAGCCAGTGGACATGATTCCAGGGCTGTGTTGCTAAGAGACTATTGACCACAATGGTGTGATTGCTTTACCATGTCTGAAAGGAGGAATAGAATAGCATGGGGGGTTTTTTCTACTTATAACCAAGGATGATTTTGTTTGCATGTCTACCCATTTTCCTAAGACATGAATTCAATAGTCTCAAAGACAATACACCTAAGAACAACAATGACAAAATGTTATAAATGTTATCATTATAATCTCAAAACAAAAGTCAGAGTTTCAAAAAAGAAAAGAAACTATATGCTATGTCAACTGACCCTCCTGACCCCACAAAAATTATCTGACAGAATCCAATACCAATTCATGATTCACAAGAAATGCTCAGTTCAACAGCAATAGAGAATATTTCCACCACTTTAACAAGAGCATCTAAAACATTCTTATAGCTAACATCATGCTTGATGGTCAAAGACTGCTTTCTGTCTAAGATGGAAAACAAAGATATATGCTGTCACTGCTGTAAGTCAGCATTGGAAGTCAAAGCCATGATAATAAGACAAAGAATCGACACCAAAAGCATACACTTTACAAAGGAAGAAAATTATCCGTATTTGTAGATGATCAGATCAACCACATAGAAAATAGAAATATACACAAGCAAAGAAACAAAACTCTAGAAATTAAGAATTCAGTAGAGTCGCCAAATATAAAACCAACATCCAAAACTTGGTTGGACACTGACAATGGTCAAGTGAAAACCAAACTAAAATACACACAATCACTTAATATTACTCCAAGGAAGAGTAAATGCATAAATATAAGCCTACCAAAATAAGCATTATACATCAACTACACAAATTTTAAAATGTTAATTTAAAAAAATGAAAGAAGACATCAATACTCGGAGAGATCAACTGTGCTCCCAGACTGGCATGGTAAAAAGCCCAGTTGTTATGGGCTCTAAATTAATCTATAGCTTCAGCACTAGTCCCATCAAAATCTAGTTGTGTGTGTGTGTGTGTGTGTGTGTGTGTGTGCAATTTTATTCTACAATGTACACAGGAGAACAAAAGCACTAGAACACATTTTTTGAGAAAGGAGACTGAATGGAAAGGAATCACAGTCTTGGCGTTGTAAGTGCGGTCACCGAGACTGCAGTTCTAAAGTAAAGATGGCACACAGGCCAGTGAGACCAAACAGCAGCCCAGAAATACATCCACATAGACATATACGCGATTTATTTTTGCAAAGGAACAAAAAAGTCAGTCAGTGAAAGTCAACCATTCTTTTATGTAAATTATTCTAGAGGAATTGGACATCCATAAGTCACTCCCCCACCAAAAACAAAAACAAACACACAAAAACCCCACCTATGATTCATACTTCAATCCCAAACTCAATGTAACATTTAAGTCAATGGAGATCATAAAATTAGTTGTAAGATATACAACTATAAAACTACTGGAAAAGATAGGATACAGAGTGTACATACAATTTCATTCTAGGTGAAATCTGAATGTGCTGTGTAGATTCCATGAATTTCAGGTTCCTGGGCTTTCAGATTATTATTATTATTAGTAGTAGTAGTAGCAGTAGTAGTAGTAGCAGTAGCAGTAATGTTATTTAGAGCCCGCCTCCCCCACAGGGCACACTAAGTTAGGGACTGAGATGAAGGCAAGCAGCCCCTCCCTGTGTATTTACTTGCAGATTCCTGTAAATTTATAACGATTTCAAAATAAGTTAAAAATAGGAGCATGGAAGATAGAAAATCTTTCTGGGGGTGGTTTATAGACACATGGATGACAACTCACCATATCTCTTCCCAAAAGTTTCAATCAAGAAACCTAGTTTAGACTTTTAAGGGTATCGTCTAAAGTTAGAAAAAAGGCCATGTGGAAGAAGAAATTTTTGTGCTGCGATCAAAAAAAAAAAAAAAATGGATACAATCTAATAAAACTAATGGCATCCATTGAAACACTCAGTTGTCATTAAATATGATATTTTAATAAAATCTAAGGTCTGAAAGAAAAATGCATGAGTATTTAGGAATCCTAATATCACATAGCATTATATAACAAAGAGGGTATGAATATAATATGTAAATATGTTACATTACATGTTGATGTGATGAAAGCCTGGAACATTGTCCTAGGTTTAAAAAAGAAATTGTTTTAAAACTAACTAAATCCTCCCTTCAGCTTTGGAATGCCACTGTGTGCGGGCTTGAGTAAGTAGGCCTAGGTCCAATCATGGTTTTGGTGCTTAGGGCAGAAGCAGACAGGGCATGCTGGACACTACAAACGTCATGCTGCCATGACTTCAGATGTGGCCTGCATCTGGAGACCACTATCTGCCTTCCGTTTCTCACTCACACACCCCAGCTTCGCATAGTGACTAACCATGTTAGATAGCATGTGATGGGGTCAGATATGGTATATGATAGACGATCACACCTCTTCTATATCAATAGTTGCAGGAAAAAAAGCAGCCCATTCTGGCCGGTGGAAATCTATTAACAAGCAATTTGACAGTTTGTATGTTTTCTTCATTAAAAAAATCAGTTAAAATATAAACATATCAGTTCTCTCTTTCCTTGCCTCTCTCCCTGACCCTCCCACCCCTCCCTCTAGCCCGTTTCATCATGCTCCCTCAATCTCTTTCAAACTGATGGCTTCTTTTGTTATTGTTGTTGTTTTATTTTTATATATAAGTGCAATATATGCAATATATAAATGCATAAATATATAAATCCAACCTGCTAAGTTTGTTTAGTGTGACTTGGGATACGTGATCCCATTACAGATGGTTATGAGTCACCATGTGGTTGCTGGGAATTGAACTCAGGATCTCTGGAAGTACATTAATGCTCTTAATCACTGAGCCATCTCTCCAGCCCTGACAGTTTCTTAATAAGCATTATGCCATTATAGATCCATACACACTTGTGTGTGTGTGTGTGTGTGTGTGTGTGTGTGTGTGTGTGTGTGTGTCTTCTACATGGTATAAAACAAGTATTGATTCTTTCACCCTTCATAAAAGTCAAATATACTTGAAAGCATTGCATTAAACTACAACTAGGGCAAAGAAAAAGTATTGAACGGTTACTAACCTTGATACTTGCCTAGAAAAGAGTTGCTAACCAGGAGATGTGTGTCCAGCAGTAAGACTGAAACAAATACTTCACTTTCCCTTCATGTTTATCTTAGAATTTGTAAATACATATTCATTTGCATAATTATTTAATTCTTTTCTCCACTCATCTTGATATCCCAAGAGGACATGATCACCAGATCACCTAGCTCAAAGTTGGTGCCTTACAAATATATAATGAAATAATAAATATAAGAAAATACAATGTGCTTCTGAGTATAAGAATGGAGAGAAAATATAATATTCTTGAGGGTTTATTATGTGCTTAGTGGAATGCTTGTTTTCTTGTATAATTCATATTACAATCCTAAAACTGGTTTTAGTTGCTATTGAAATAATAAATTGAAGTTGAGTTATTTTCATAGGCTGTTTTAAAAACAATAATAACTGCAAATATTTGATTTATTTGTCTATCTCACTTTTATCTTACATCAAGCTAAGATGAAAACAAATGACAAATCCTTCAAATGTGCTTGAATAGAATTGTAGGCTCATCTCTGGAAGATTTCTAAAGAAAAAAAAAAGATCAAACTGAAAAGTATATAAAAAAAAAAAAGTGGTCACCACCACTGAGCACTCAAAAGAAGACAGGGTGAGCTGCTCTGAGGCCCAGAGCACATGGAGGGCAGAGTGGGATTTTCCGAAGCCACAGTAAGAGGTGCAATGAGTTTTTAATTTGGAAACTATCCTGAAATATGTTCTGTTGCAAGACCGCTGCTTTCAAGCCCACGTATGGGTCTCTAAATTAAGAAGATTCGATCTCCCTAACATTATTATGGTTTACCCCACCCAATTAGTTTGCCCCTTTGTGATTTTGAATACGTTACTCATAAGAAGTACTTCAAACTACAAATATTCTTTTATACTTAACATTTATAAAATAATAACCTAAGCAGTTACAATATTTTAAATATTCTAAAAGCCCAATATCAGACTTACTCTTACATAGGTATACTATTTTCAATCATGCCAACTTAAAATATATTGATCACAGAGCCTGCTAGCATTCTTCTAGTGAGCAAAGGAACAGGCACTCTGACCTAGTCAGTGATTTAATCCATTGATGGATTCAGAATCTGAGCAGATTGTCAATCAGGAGGGGATGTGGGAGGGATGGTCGAGTTGAAGGAAATGGGTGTCTATGGATATGTCTTCCTCCTTACCTCTTCCCATCATTCTTCTCTGCTCCCTGGGTGCCATGAGACATGCCTCTGGCATGTACTTCAGCCACCATAGTGTTCGTCCGCCTCATATCAGGCCCAAAGCAATAGGTCTGCCCAGCCATATGCACAGACAGCTGTGCATGAGCCACAATAACGAATCTTTCTGCCTTTAAAAGAACAGTTTCTTTAGGGCATTTGTTACATAAATGAAGAGTCTAAATACCACAATCTTTATTTACGTTCCCAAAGACATTATTTATTAGTAGTCTAACGTTGATTTTTTTTCAGGACTTTATAAAAATACTATTAATTACCTGGAGCAAAAAAATCTGTCATGGGACAGGGACTGAGGAAAAGCCGGGGACAGGAGCCTTCCGGTTTCCATCTGTAGTGGGAGACCTCTGCCTGGGCCACCAGGGCTCCATAGCCAAATAGCCCCAGAAGAAAACTAGCCTCCCAGGCCCTCGGGACACAGGGACTGATGAAAAGCCTGGTTCAGGTTTCCATCTGTGGCTGGGGACATCAGCCTGTGCCACAGGGCTCCATAGCCAGATAGTGCCGGGAGAAAGCTAGACTCCCAGGAGTGTGGACAAGTCTGTCTGCTCAGAGGGACCCACCTGGAATCCCAGTACACTGTGGCTGAGAAGTGATTTTCTGGTTTCTTTCAGCGGCCAGGGAACTGATCCTGTGACACAGGGCTCCATACTCAAATAGTGCCAGGAGAGAGCTGGTATCCCAGGAGTGCCTACACACCTTTGAGCACAAACAAGACCACCACTTCTGTTCAAATTAACTGGATCAAGAGGGACCCTTGCAGAGCCATCAGGATACAGGAACCAAGGGACAGCTGGGGACAAGGCCTTCTGGTTTCTGTCTGCACCCCAGAGCTGACCCTGTGCCACAGCTCTCCAAACCCAAATTCCTCTCAGAGAGAGCTAGTCTTCAAGGACTATTGACACAGAGGCTTGCAGGAGGGACAAGCCACAGCCAGAGAGAATAAGACCAGCTAACACCAGAGTTAACCAGATGGCAAAAGGCAAGGGCAAGAACATAAGGAACGGAAATCAAGGCTACTTGGCATCATCAGAACCCAGCTCTTCCACCACAGCAAGCCCTGGATACCCCAACACACAAGAAAAGCAAGACTCAGATTTAAAATCATTTCTCATGATGATGATAGAAGACTTTAAGAAAGAAAGAAATAACTCCCTTAAAGAGATACAAGAGAACAGAGGTAAACAACTAGAAGCGCTTAAAGAGGAAACACAAAAATCCATTAAAGAAATACAGGAAAACACAACCAAACAGATGAAGAAAATGAACAAAACCACCCAGGAACTAAAAATAAAAATAGAAACAATAATGAAATCACAAAGGGAGACAACCCTGGAGTTAGAAAACCTAGGAAAGAGATCAGGAGTCATTGATGCAAGTATAACCAAGAGAATAAAAGAGATAGAAGAGAGAATCTCAGGTGCGGAAGATACCATAGAAAACATTGACACAACACTCAAAGAAAATGCAAAATGCAAAAAGCTCCTAACCCAAAACATCCAGGAAATCCAGGACATAATGAGAAGACAGAATCTAAGGATAATAGGTATAGAAGAGAGTGAAGATTCCCAACTTAAAGGACCAGTAAGTATCTTCAACAAAATTATAGAAGAAAACTTCCCTAACCTAAAGAAAGAGATGAACATAAATATACAAGAAGCCTACTGAACTCCAAATAGATTGTACCAGAAAAGAAATTCCTCCCGTCACATTACAGTGAAAATACCAAATACACAAAACAAGGAAAGAATTTTAAAAGCAGTAAAGGAAAAAGGTCAAGTAATATATAAAGGCAAACCTATCAGAATTACACCAGACTTCTAACCAGAGACTATGAAAGCTAGAAGATCCTGGGCAGAACTCACACAGACCCTAAGAGAATACAAATGCCAGCCCAGGCTGCTATACCCAGCAAAACTCTCAATTACCATAGATGGTGAAACCAAAATATTCTATGACAAAACCAAATTTACACAATATGTTTCCACAAACCCAGCCCTACAAAGGATAATAGATGGAAAACGTCAACACAGGGAGGGAAACTAAACCCTAGAAACAGCAAGAAAGTAATCTTTCAACAAACTCAAAAGAAGATAGCCACACAAACATAAAAGTAACATCGAAAAATAACAGGAACCAACAATCACTATTCCTTAATATCTCTTAACATCAATGGACTCAATTCCCCAATAAAAAGACATAGACTGACTGGATCCATAAAGAGGACCCGGCATTTTGCTGCATTCAAGAAACACATCTCCGTGATAAAGACAAACACTACCTCAGAGTAAAGGGCTGGAAAACAAGTTTCCAGGCAAATAGTCCCAAGAAACAGGCTGGAGTAGCTATTCTAGTATCAGAAAAATCAACTTTCACCCAAAAGTCATTTAAAAAGATAAGGAAGGACACTTCATATTCATCAAACGAAAAATCTACCAAGAAGAACTCTCAATTCTGAACATCTATGCTCCAAAAGCAAGGGCACCCACATTCATAAAAGAAACCTTACTAAAGCTCAAAGCACACATTGCACCTCACACAATAATAGTTGGAGACTTCAACACCCCCATTATCATCAATGGACAGATCTTGGAAACACAAACTAAACAGAAACACAGTGAAACTAACAGATGTTATGAACCAAATGGATTAAACAGATATCTATAGAACATTTCATCCTAAATCCAAAGAATATACCTTCTTCTCAGCACCTCATGGGACCTTCTCCAAAATTGACCATATAATCGGTCACAAAACAAATCTCAACAGATACAAGAAGATTGAAATAATCCCATACCTCCTATCAGATCACTACAGTTTAAGGCTGGTCTTCAATGGCAACAACAACAACAGAAAGCCCACATACACATTGAAGCTGAACAATGATCTACTCAATGATAACTTGGTCAAGGAAGAAATAAAGAAAGAAATTAAAGACTTCCTATAATTTAATGAAAATGAAAGTTCAACATACCCAAACTTATGGGACACAAGGAAAGCAGTGTTAACAGGAAAACTCATAGCTCTGAGTGCCTCCAAAAAGAAACTGGAGAGAGCATACACTAGCAGCTTAACAGCACACCTGAAAGCTCTAGAACAAAAAGAAGCTAATAAACCCAAGAGGAGTAGAAGGCAGGAAATAATCAAACTCAGGGCTGAAATCAACCAAGTAGAAACAAAAAGAACTATACAAAGAATC
>CM052719.1:29303578-29320546 GCA_028551405.1 Uromys caudimaculatus
TCTCAGGGCTGAGAAGCACCTAAAGAAATGCTCAACATCCCTAGTCATCAGGGAAATACAAATCAAAACAAGTCTGAGATTCCACCTCACACCAGTCAGAATGGCTAAGATCAAAAACTCAGGTGACAGTAGATGCTGTCAAGGATGTGGAGAAAGAGGAACACTCCTCCATTGCTGGTGGAATTGCAAGTTGGTACAACCACTCTGGAAATCGGTTTGGCGGACCCACAGAAAAATGGACATAATACTACCTGAGGATCCAGGTATACCACTCCTGGGCATATACCCAGAAGATGCTCCAACATGTAATAAAGACACACGCCCCACTATAATAGCCAGAAGCTGGAAACATCCCAGATGTCCCTCAGCAGAGGAATGTATACAGAAAATGTTACCACATTTACACAATGGAATACTACTCAGCTATTAAAAACAATGACTTCATGACATTTGCGAGCAAATGGATGGAACTTGAAAATATCATCCTGACCGAGGTAACTCAGTCACAAAAGAAAGAAAATGGTATGTACTCACTGATAAGTGGATATTAGCCTAAAAGTTCGGAATACCCAAGTTTCACTCTATAGTAACCGCTGGACTGAGTGTGAGGTCCCAGATGGAGGAGTTGGAGAAGGGACTGAAGGAGCTGGGGAGTTTGCAGCCCCATGGAGGGAGCAACAGTGTCAACTGGCCTGACCCCCCGGTGCTCCTGGAGACTGGATCACCAACCAAAGAATACACATGGAGGGACCCATGGCTCAGACCACACATGTGGCAGAGGAGGGTCTTGTTAGCCATCAGGGGGAGAAGAGGCCCTTGGGCCTGAAGTTGTTATGGGCCCCAGTATAAGGGAATGCCAAGGTGGGAGAACAGGAGTGGGTGGGCAGGTGGGTGGGGGAATACCCTCAATGAGGCAGGGGGAAGGAGGAGGGAATAGGGGGTTTCCAAAGTGGAGACCTGGAAAGGGGGAAACATTTGAAATATAAATAAAGTATCAAAAAAAAAAAAAAAAAAACAACCCAAAAAACGAAGGCCAAGGGGAAGGAATAAAGTGTGGCATCTGAGGCTCAGCCCCACTCACCAAATGAAAAAAAAATCTGTCATGGATGGACAATTGACAAGAGAGATTTATTACTTTCTACCACCTCCTCCTAATCATCTTAAGGAGCAAATTCTCATCAGTCTCCAGACCAACCTGCCAGTAGGTATTGGCAGTTTTGTTTTTCATATGGTTTCCTAAGAACTAAGTCATCACAATTGCCCAATGTATCAGTCTCGCCAACAGATTTTTGACACCTACGTCAACATAGAAAGCAATGGTGGCAACTTGCCAGCCACACCCCTCCACACACCCCCTGGCATTGCTAATCACAGGGCTGCAAGATGGGCCAGATGATTCAATTAGGTTTGCCTTAGTTTCCACTAAGTATTGCTTAATTCCTTATTCATTTGTATCACATTCTCCCAACCCTCAAGAAAAATGGTGTAGTTTTAATCTATGAAGTGAAAAATTAAGCGGTGTATTGGAGATAGATAAAGCCATTTTAGGAAATTGTTCTTTTTGAAAAACATGCCACCTTTTGTTACCTCTTATTATTTTGTAGGCCATGAAACATTTCATCTTGTTGGCAGATGGTTCTGACAAGTATCTGATACTGTATTGCTGTCTTCCTGATTACCTTCTGCTGATACCTCTGAAACACAGGTCAGGGACAAGCTGTGCTTGAAACTGAAATAGCATGTTAGTCGAGTGGGAAACATGTGGGGCAGGTTCTACTCTCCTGCCAGCTACTTCAAACCTGGCCCACAGGGTACCTCATGCCTCCAGCAGGATAGTGACATGGTTAAGAGATAATGGGATGCACTTCTTATTTCTTGCAGCTTTCAGTATTTTCTTTGTTTTCCATTTTTGACAGCTTGTTTATGGAGTATCCTTGTGAATTCCTCTTTGGCTTGAATTTATGAGCAATCTCTTGGCTTTCTCTACCCAAAGGCCGTCATCATTTCCTATGCTTGGAGAACTTGCACTATTATTAGCTTAAATAGGATTTCTGTATCTTTCCATTGTTTCCTTCATATAATTCTGGTATCTGTACATTTGTTCTCTTAAAGGAACTTCTTAATTGTCATTGGCCTTCATTTTTTTTCATTATACTCTTTTGACTAAATCACGTCAAATGTACCTTTGGGTTTATAGATTCTTTTGTTTGGTCATTTCCTCTGTCAAGGCTTCCCTATTCAGGATTATTCTGAACTCTTTGTCAGTCATTTCATAGACATCCACTTTTGTAGAGCTCATGATTGGAACATAGTTTATTTTGGGTTGCTTCATATTTTGGTAGCCTTTCAAAACCTTTGTGTGCCTAATAGAAAAGCCACTAAGTTAAAAACTTCAGTGAGTCTGTGTTTTCAAAATCAAACTACTGTAAAACTTCTTTTATGTGTTAAGGGCATAAAAAATAAGTAAGACTCAGAGAAAACTGAAGAGATTTCTCAGTCTTTTTCTGCTCTTGAGTAGCTTGTCAGACTCTTAAAATGTAAGTAATTCCCATTAACTTACCTATCCCATCTTTCTTATATTACCTTCAAGAAGTTAATGACTTAAACCTAAGACCTTGTTTCTAAGGACACCACACGCTTCAGGCACAAGAGAATCAAATTACCTAGAGGTTCTGCCTGGGAACTTGAGCTCATAATATTAGAAAATACTATGCAAGCTGCAAAAGCAGAAAGTCAGTGAACAGTCTTACTTAGATAAGAAACCTATGGCACACAACAATGACCAGTCCCAAATGTTATCCTCAGTGGTACAATGGTGGCACTTTCATCTTGGGGACAACTAACAGCTATCTAACTGGACCTAAGGCCCCCTCAATAAAAGGGAATTCTTGCTTGGTATTGTAAATTTAGTCAACTACTTGTGACTGAAGAAGTCAATGTCCCTAGAGGAGAACTTGTTACTATCATTTTCATAAATCAATATAATTATTAACTGTATTGTAGATAGTTGTCCTTACACCCATAGATAAGTGTAGCTAGTTCTCGCCCCTCATCAAATACGTCTCTTTTTGCAACATATAGAGACTATTAAAGAGCTCTACAACTAGTCAAAGTGTAAAGAAAAAGTGGCCATGGGATTCCCACCTCCACTCTAAACACTGCTAACACAACCCCTACATCTAAAGCTTAGGGAAAGTCATGGAAAGAGGGAGTGGAAAGATTATAAGAGCCAGAGGACCAAGATGCATTCTGCTAGATAGTGTCTTCCAGATGTGGCAGGGAAGCTATACCCATGAAATCTCAACAATGTGGCTGCTTAAACAAGACCTACATAGTGACACCACCACTTGGCATGCCAATATGAAGTAGAGAAAATTTCCCAAGGTCCCACCGCTAGGTGAAGAGCTGCAGGCAATCGACAGTTGCTGAAAGAAAAAGTGAGACTGTTGTCTCCAGGGATAAGTTCCCTGACAGTCGATCCAGTCCTAAGAGGTCAGCTGGGAGGACGCAAGTAGAGGCGAGGCAAGGTGAGGCTAGAAATGCGTGTGGACAGGATCAATGCATAATATGTACATGTATGGAAATGCTGTGGTCAATCCCATCATGTATACAATTCTTATGCTTTAATAATTATAATAAAACAATCCCAATAAGTGGCTATCTCTTGTATTCTACTCATTCACTCTAGGTTTATTCAGTTTGTTAATGTGTAACAGGCCCTTGGGATCCTTTTGATTTCAGAATCATATGTTACAATGCATTCTCTTTCATTTTTCATTTCATTTTTATATCATACTATTTTAGTATTCTCACATTTCTCTTTTTAGTTTAATAAAATGTTTCTTGAATCTTTTCTTTTTTCCTTAAAAACTACCATTATTTTTATAATATTTTTTTATTTCCTTATACTTTCTTTGTGATTTCTTTCCTTCTGCTAATCTGAGGCTGTTTATCATTTTTAAAATAGGTATTGTTACTGTTCTTATGATGATATTGCATGTGTGTGTGTGTGATATGTGTGTGAGCACACAATAATGTGAATGTGGAGATAAACAGACAGTTTTCAGGAATTGGATCTCTTCCTTCACCTTGGAGTGAAAGCAGGGCCTTTAGGGCTCAGACTCAGGCTGTGAGGCTTGTGCAGGATGCACTTAAAAGAAAAAGTTTACTTTTATTTCATGTGTATTGGTGTTATGCCTGCATGTCGACTGTGAGTGCATCAGATTCCCTGAAACAGACAGTTGTGAGCTGCCATGTGGATGCTGGAAATTGAGCCTAGGTCCTCTGGACGAGCAGCTAGTGCTCTCAACCACAGAGCCATCTCTCCAGCCCGGCATTTTTTTAAAAAGGAGTTTCTTAGTTATTTCTACATAAAGTTTTTTTTTCTTTTTCTTTATTCTTCTCTTATACACTATATCCTGACTGCAATCTCCTTCTCATCTTCTTCTCCCAGTCCCCCTTCTTCCCCTCTCCCCAAGATCCACTGCTCCTCAGTTTCCGTTCGTAAATGGGCAGGCCCCTCAGTGATAGCAACTGAACACAGCACAACAAGAGGCAATAATGATAGGCACAATCTTCATATCCAGGCTGGAGGAGGCTGCAGGAAGTGTGCATTAAAACATTATCTCTCCAGCATGTGCTTAATGTATTCTTATCTTTACAACTCCGTGTTGGTTATTGCTGTGTACAACCTGCTTAGTACTATTTTCCTTCAATCCCACACATTGTAGAACGTCTTGTTTTTGTTTTTGATTGAATTTTTTCTTTGTTTCTATTTGATCTTATCTGCCCCATTGGTCATTCAACAACATATTGTTGAACTTCCACACATTTGTAATATTTTTCTAGCTTCCTTTATCATTAAGCTTTGTTTTAGTTACTTTCAAGTTAGAAGAGATACTTGATATAAATGTTGATCATAGACTACGATACAGCAAATGATCAATACTGAGAAATGCTTGTGCCTAGTTGTAAAGAATATAGGCTTTATTGTTATTGGGTGGCTCAATCTGTATATGCTTATTAACTGTTTATAACATAGTATTGGCCAGTTGTGATGCTACCTGTTAATCATGGGGATATTATAACCACTATTGAGAATGAGTATATATATTTTTAATGTTTCAGGTTTCTTTTTCCTGGTTTTTATTTTAAAGATTTATTTATTTATTTCATGCATGTGAGTATACTGTCGCTGTCTTCAGACACACCAAAAGAGGGCATCGGATCCCCATTACAGATGGTTGTGAGCCACCATGTGGTTGCTAGAAATTGAACTCAGGACCTCTGGAAGAGCAGTCAGTGCTCTTAACTGCTGAGCCATCTCTCCAGCCTGAGAATGACTATTAAAGTTTCCTACTACTATTACATTTTTATTTCAAGTCCATTATTTTTTCACATATCTGGGTGTTTTGAAATTCAGTGCACATAGATTCAAACCTGTATAGCTTTTCTGATACAATTTTAGCATTACATAGAAACCTCCTTTGCCTAGTGTGGCATTATTTGACTTACACACACACACACACACACACACACACATACACACACACATACACACACGTACTCGCGCATGTGATCCAATAAAAGTGTTTCTGTTAAAGAGAAATCATAGATAAAAAGAGCAACAGATGAAGATTATATATGCTTCCACAATCAAGGAAATGACTAGAATCTGAAGTAAGTTGAAACAAACTATTCCTTAGTAAATCCAGGAAACAAGTGTTCCTGAAGATAGCACGATAATAGATTTCTAGCCCCTTAAAGATGTCATGAAATAAGTTTATCAAGTTAAAGCATTCACTTTGTGTTTCTTTGTGTTGTGATAGCAACCATATGAAACAGTGAGACTAGAAACTCTGAAGTCAAATGTAGTCTCCTTTAAAAAGTTATGTTGAAAATTGGAAAAACTAAGAAAGTTGAATAAGGTAAATTATGCAGAGCTGGACATACTAAGGGCATGCGAGGTAAAAACAGACACGTGACACAACAACCTAACAGATTTACCAAACTCACTCTATTGTACCGTGGATGCTCAAAGATAAGAAACAGCTAATCTTGTTTTCGTGGTTAACTCTAGCCAACTTGTTAGACACACTCTCCTCTGATTGATATTTAGAAAACAGCCACATAGTCAATTTCACTATAAAATCTGTTTGCGTGTTATCTTTATTTTTCACCCCTCTTCTATACTGTTTTTCATCTGCCTCAATGCTTAAAATGTAGCATAATAGATAAGGCATATATCTATACGTAGATGTAAAAATGTTTCTGTATCATTCATTGGACTGAAGAAAGGTAGAGATGATTACTAATGTGTGGATTACTTAGAGAAGTTTTAAGATGGCTTTGAACTTTTCTTTGGAACCTGAAGTGCTTCCTGTGCTCCATATGGCTAAATGCTGAGGAAATAAGCTGGAACAGCAGTATGAGAAAGGCTTCTGAAGGAAAGATGTCCATGCTGTGTGTGAAGGGCATACACATTCGGAGAACAGAAAGATATGTTCATATTTCAAAGCACAATAAATGTGGGTAAGGGGTAAGTAGAAATAAGATTTGGTTGAGATGGTGGAGACATAGTGGGAAGGCCAACTGCCAGGTCCTATATTCTAAGAGGCTCTTGTTGCTAAGCAACTGGATCTAGAATGTAATCCAATGAGAGACAAAGGAAGAAAGAATTTATGTGAGTTCTCATGTAGAATCTTTGCTTATAAAATGTTTCTTACAAATGAGTCATGAATAAGACCACACCAAGATATTATCACTACATCTTCTGGTAAGTCACTCAAGAAGTTAGGTCAAAAGGACAGAAGTTCATGGACACACACACACACACACACACACACACACACACACACACACATGTGCATACACACACACATGCTTTCTTTTCCAGTTGCTCAGATCTTGGGAAGGACTAGTGACTCTTAATACTTCTAATTCCTCTGTCTTTATTTGGTTGGGATAGCCTGTTTCTAATGTGTTATTATTCATAGTTTATAAAATATTGAATTAGACTGTAAATGATGGTGAGAGCTAGGTGATGATTAAGATACACAGACTGATGAGTTTAATGAAACTGTGAATAGGAGATGCTGGAGACAGTTTTGAGAGTTCTATATTAATATGGCACTACAGATTCTTTTAAATGTATTTGCATCACTACTACCACCACCACCACCATCATCATATGTATGTGTTTATGATCCTCTGTGTGTGTGTGTATGAATGTGTGTGTGTGTGTGTGTGTGTGTGTGAGAGAGAGAGAGAGAGAGAGAGAGAGAGAGAGAGAGAGAGAGAGAGAGAGAGAGAAAGTTGGGAAGGGTGGTGGAGAATGGGTGTGGAAGTCAGAGAACAACAATTCTTGCAAGAATTGATTCTCTCCTTCTACTATAGGTTTCTAGGGTCAAATGCAGGTGACCAGGCTTGGACACAAGCACTTGTACCCACTGAGCCTCTTCTGCACATTCTTTTGTTGAAAATGTCACAATCCTTCAGAACCTGCAGC
Source organism: Uromys caudimaculatus (assembly GCA_028551405.1). NCBI lineage: Eukaryota > Metazoa > Chordata > Mammalia > Rodentia > Muridae > Uromys > Uromys caudimaculatus. The sequence goes on from CM052719.1 coordinate 29,311,086, forward strand.
CTCTTTAGTAATTGTTTAAAATAGTTTAAGATGTAAGAAAACTGGCTCAAGTTTCAAGTTTCTTTGCCAGTGACCTGTTTGCAAGGTGAGATCTTAGGAATGAATTCTGATAGTTTTGTAAGGGTTACATTTATCAACAATATCATTGGTAAATCATTCTTTCCATCACAAACTTATATAAACTCATAACCAAATGTACCTGTACTCTATCTGTCTATCTGTCTGTCTGTCTATCTATCTATCTATCTATCTATCTATCTATCTATCTATCAAGATAGATATAAACAGAGTATCAGCATGTCAGATTTTGCTTATAATTTTTAACACATTATCCTCAAAGGTTCCTTCTACTGATTTTGCTTTCTTATGTGGGGTGGGTTCTGGGCAATTCCTAATAGAAGCTTCCTGTCTTGTCTTGTTACTTTCTCCAAGCATTGAAGACATCTTGTTACTTTTATAAAATTCCCCCCCCTCAAATCTCCTGCCACTGATATGCATCAACAAACCAAAGACTTGGAAAATATCATACCTTGTGCTTAAGAAGTATTAAAAGACATATTATTTTTCTTATCTAAAACACGATGATGTAAGTTCAATAATAACAATTTGAAAAAAAACAGCAATTTTCAAACAGGGTCCTGCACATTGTTGAGAATGTGCAAAATAACAAAATTAAGAATACTGTGGACAACAAATTAGAAGTTCTTACTATGAGGCTATTTGGGGGAAGGGGAAAATCTTCCATCATGACTAAACTGTGGGATGACGAGTGTTGAATTTTGTGTTTCCTCATCCTATCCAACCTTCTCAATGGATTTGGTAATTCATGTTCCCAGAAAAATTGTCAGAGTATTCTAAGAACGTCAAAAGCTGGAAAACAAATGAAGCTGCATATGTTGAGTGATTTGATCAGTGCTTGGTGACCTGATGGAGTCTAGAGACTGTATGTGAACAAGAGGGATGATGCTGAGGACCTGCAAGATGGTCAAGCAGCAAGATCATTATTGTAGACCTCCTTGAATAAAAGAGTAAATTGTAATGAAATGTAAAACGTGGTTAGTAGAATAGAAAGTGATATCATGATAATAGCATAAATATAAGTCTATAGAGCTAATAATCTTTGAGGCATAAAATTAAACAGCAGGTGTTGTGGGGGTTGTTTGCACGCTTGCTAAACACAATGAAAACTTGGAGAAAGGTGAAGAGAGCAGTGGACCCACACAGTGGAAGGAGAGAGTCAACTCCCACAAGCTGTCCTCCGATATCAATTGGTTACTCCCATAAGATACTGCCACTGTGTTGCCCTAGAATATTTTGCAGGCAGGACAAATTGTAGCTCAAAGGTTTTGTGGTTGAGTTGGTGCTTACTTTTGTCTTGTGGCAGCCTTCAGAGTACCTTTGTATGCCATAGACACCAGAACACAGGGGTGGAGGTTCTATATACACAGCAGATCAGCTTCTCCATGTTTAACAAATTATATAGATGTCTTTAGCAATGAACCCTGGCCATCAGTTTGTAGAGAGATCAACAATTCTTAATATCATTACTTGAATGATCTCATGGACCTTGTACATGCTTTCAGTTGTCGATAAAATTGGGCAGTTTATATGTGCAGTACTCAATCCGTAGTGACAGGCTTGAATACATCTTTCCCTTACAAATCTACAGACAGTTCAGGTTATTGCTAAACCAGTGTTTCAGTCACCTACACTGACCATTAAGGCCCATATTGTCAATGTGTATTTCTCAAGTATGTATTGTAATATCTACATTTTATGTAAATTAACATGTTTTCATAATAAATAAAAAACTAGTTGTTATTGGAGGCCAGGCACCAGGAACTCTGCTGTTACCAGATTCTCAGGATCAGCATTGTTGAGGCAATTTTTTCAATATTCGTATTTTTATGTGAAATGGGTACAGGCATTTTCAAAATGTATCAGATATATCATTTGGAAATTGATCTTTAGCATTTTTTAACTTTTTCATATTTTCTTTATTTTTATTAATTAACTAATTAATTTACTTTACATCTTGATCACAGCTTCTTTTCCTCTTCTCATTCCAGTACCTTCCTCTCTCTTTTTTTCATTAATTAATTTATTTACTTTACATCCCAATCACAGATTCCCCTTCTTCCTCTCATCCCAGTCCCTTCCTCTCCCTTTCTCCTCAGAGAATGGAGACCTCTTGCAGATATCAACCTGCCTTTGCGTATCAAGTTGCAGTAGGACTAGGTGCATCTTTTTCTATTGAAGCTAGACAAGATTGCCCAGTTTGGGGAAAGGCATCCCAAGAAGGCAACAGAGTCAGAGTCAGCCCCTGTCCTGCTCCTGCTCCTGCTGCTAAGGGTCCCACAGGAAGATCAATCTGCACATCTGTTATATATGAGTAGGGGACCTAGGTCCATCCCATGCATGTTCTCTGATTGGTGGATCAGTCTCAGTGAGCCCCTATGGGCCTAGATCTGGCTCCTTCAGTCTTCTCCCTGCTCTTCCACAAGATTCCCTATGCCTGTTTGGTTGTGAGTCTCTGCTTCTGTTTCCATCAGCTGTTTAATGAAGCCTCTCAGATGACAGTTATGCTAGGAAGGCGTATAATTGGGATATATTATATGAGGAAAGAGTCAATTTTCAATAAAAAGTATACTCTTTTTATAAGTATATCAAATATAAATGCATTTGAGAAATATCCATCAAAACAGCACACCTAATTTGACTATACTATTGCTTACTGATTTATCACATGAAGATAACCATTATTGAAGATTCCAATACCCATTATAGAAGATTATAATCCTTTGACTCTGCAATTTGACAGAACTGGGGTAAGACGGAACAAGCAGTGATTTGTTATATGAAAGTGCATGTTATGGGCTGGAGAGATGGCTCAGTGGTTAAGAGCACTGCCTTCTCTTCCAAAGGTCCTGAGTTCAATTCCCAGCAACCATGTGGTGGCTCCCAACCATCTATAATGGGATCTGATGCCCTCTTCTGGTATGACTGTGTACATGAAGATAGGGCACTCATATATATTAAATAAATAAAAATAAAGTTAAAAAAAGAAAAAGGGAGAAAAAGAAAATGCATGCACTTTATTTTATACAAGTTTGGTAAGAGGTATGTATAATTTATCACTAAAAAATGAATAAATTATATTCTTTGGTTGACTCTAAATCAAACTTTTCTTGAAATAACAACTGTCTTTTTCACATTTGTGCTAATATAATTTCGATTTAAATATTAATGTAAATGTTGTCTCATGTGTGTATATATTTAGGAAGTGATACAATGAATCCATGTATCAAGGTCTGACATTATTGACCTGTAACCAACCGTGATACTTTTGAGCACAAAGAGTGTGACTGTAATGCACCAAAATTAAAGAGCAAATTAAATGCATAATATGAAGTCAGGCCTTGGTCCAAATGCTAAGGCATATTTACACAAAGTCTTCTACATTAGTCAACTCATAATGAAGCTACTCTTATCTCTGCCTCTTTTTTTTATTTCTTAAAGTCCTCCTGCCCTTATGGATCCACTTTTCCAGAAGACAGACTATTAAGGGTCAGCACTGCATGACATCAAGACAAAGGAGGTACATGGGCTACAGGAACACGTCCCATCCTCCTTTGCTTGCTCTCTCGAGTAGGACATGGTGGCTATGAGTGAAGCTCTGGTTCATGCAAATATCACTCTCCTTCAGGTATGGTTGAGGATGCTGCTCTTTTATTCTGTATGGTCCCTGACTTGGTGTGCTGAATACAAAGGCCCTCCAGAGACAGTGATACTCTTGAGGGTAAGTGCCTCTAGTAAAGAGATGAGTCTTGCAGGCTGGTTGTTCTATAGCCTGCACTTTGGAGGCCAGAGACACATTATCTCCATGAAGTCCAAGAATTTTTTGGTATCCAGACAGCTCCCTGTGTTCACATACAGTGACCAAGGTGTCCTCTTTGAGGACAGACCTTTTGTACAGCATGACTGTTACTACCTTGGTTTTGTGGATGGAGATCCAGAATCCATGGCTGCTCTTACCACCTGTTTTGGGGGCTTTCAAGGAATATTGCAAATAAATGACACAGCTTATGAAATTAAGCCCAAAAGACCCTTTTCCACATTTGAACATCTGCTTTACAAGATAGACAGTGAGAAAACTCAATTACACCCCATGAGATGTGGATTAACAGATGAAGAAATAGCAGGACAAGTGAGACTTCAAGAAAATGATAAGTCCACACTGATGAAAAGCCTCTATGGGTCATGGTGGTCTCATGGATTATATATTAAGCTGGCACTGGTTATAGACCATGAACAATTCCTTTATCGAAAAAGTAATACTTCTCTTGTGATCAAAGATGTATTTGACATTATGAATGGAATAAATCTCTTCTTACTTTCAGGGGATATTAACGTGGCTTTACTTGGACTTACTATCTGGACTAACGAAAATCCCATACCAGTGCGCGATATATATGCTCTCTTGCCAGCATTTTGTACGTGGAAGAGAACAAACCTTAATTCTCAAATACCATATGATATTGCACATCTCTTTGTGAATTATACTTTTAATGGCTATTTTGGCATAGCCTATGTAGGAACTGTATGTAATAAGACATTTGGTTGTGGAGTTGATAGTATCTCTGGAGAGAATTTCCTTACCATTGGACATATTGTGGCACATGAGATATGTCACAATTTGGGCATGCCACATGATGGCATACTTTGTACTTGTGGAGGGGGACCATGTTTGATGTCTGCTATAATGGAGAGTTCCAAAAAATTCAGCAATTGTAGTTATGAATTCTTGTGGGCAAACACAGCTAAAAAAAGCTGCATACAGAGGGTGCCGAACCCTTCAGATATCTTCCCATTGAAGGTCTGTGGGAATGGTATAGTTGAAGAAGGTGAGACGTGTGACTGTGGATCCCCTGAAACCTGTAAACGTAATCTCTGTTGTCTGCCTACCTGTACTCTGAGGACTGGAGCTAAATGTGATACTGGACTATGCTGTAGCCGCAGATGCCAAATCCAGCCATCTGGCACTCTGTGTAGAGCTCAGGAGAATGACTGTGACCTTCCAGAATGGTGTAATGGTACTTCACATGAGTGCCCTGAAGATGTGTTTGTACAGGATGGGACCTCTTGTCATGGTGGGGGCTACTGCTATGAAAAAAGATGTAACAGCCATGATGACCACTGCAAGAGAGTTTTTGGCAAGTATGCCATAAAAGCATCTGACAGTTGCTACCAGGAACTCAATACTCGTGGTGATCGTTTTGGTAACTGTGGACTCACGGACAACGCATATGTGAGATGTAAGGCCTCAGACATCCTCTGTGGGAGGATTCAGTGTGCTGGAGTGCAAACACTTCCTACCCTGAAGAGTCATCACACTGTTCACTGGACTCATTTCAATAATATTTCTTGCTGGAGTACGGACTACCATTTGGGGATGAGAATCACTGACCTTGGTGACATAAAAGATGGCACAAACTGTGGTCCGCAGCATGTGTGCATTGCCAGAAGATGTGTTGATAAGCCAAGATGGATAAGTGATTGTTCACCACAGACCTGCAATATGAAAGGCATCTGCAATAATAAACAGCACTGCCATTGCAGTTATGGCTGGAAACCACCACACTGCGAGGAAAATGGCACTGGAGGAAGTATTGACAGTGGTTCTCCTTCAGACAAAAGTGAGGGAGATTTAAAGAAGGCGCGCTCAACAAGCAATAGCATATTAACTTGGCTATTGCCTCTTATTTTTGCGGTTGTAGTTTTATTTGCATTGTTTTGCTTGTTTGGGGGCATTAGAGGATCACAAGAAAAAGAAGCAGCTAACCTAGCAGATGAGAAGAAAGAAGATAAAGAATAGGATGAACCCCCAGGTAAGGAAGAGGAGGCTAAACCACCAGATGAGAATTAAGAGACTAAAACCATGAAACAAGAAAGAAGACGCTAAACCATTCAATGAGAAAGAAGAGGCTAAACCCATCAGATGAGAGAGAGAAGCAGCTCAATTTCCAGTTTCACTTCTTCAATCCCAACCAACACAGAACAGGACAATCTAATGAGTTGTCAAAATAATCTTTAAAATTTAATGAAATTTACCACATAGTAATATTTAGCATCCTGGTGTGAGAGATTCTAATGTGTATTATAAACCACTGATAGAAGATTCCAGCAATCTATAAAAGGTCAGAATAATACACATTTATCATTCAATAAAGATGAGAGCTACCATATTTCTACTTTTCATAACCTGAAGAAATTTAGGTAACATTACTTTTCTAATTAAAAACTACTATGGAATACATCTCATTGAGTCATTGGCCAGAGGGAATTCCATAGAGCCCTCCAAATATCACAGGCTGGTACTGCCAAATCTGTTGGTTACTCTCCATATCCTAATGGTAAGGTCTTATTGCTGAAGACACCACTTATTATTTTGTGAGATAATTTGAGGAGTAGTTCTTGAATGGTCTTGTATAATTGTGCTGTCTGGCCCTGGGATTCTTTTTTTTTGTCAAGTGTGTGTGTGGGGGAGATTTTTTAGTTACTGCTTCTGTTTCAGTAAGGGACTATAAATCTATTGAAATCATTTAATTTTGGAAGATCATATTTATCAAGAAATCAATCTATTTCCAGTTTTGTGGAGAACAGATTGAAATATGTCTTTACCACTGTACTGGCTAGTTTTGTGTGCCAACTTGACAGAAGCTGGAGTTATCACAGAGAAAGGAGCTTCAGTTGAGGAAATGCCTCCATGAGATGCAGCTGTAAGGCACTTTCTCAATTAGTGATCAAGGGGGGAGGGCCCCTTGTGAGTGGTACCATCTGTGGGCTGGTAGTCTTGGGTTCTATAAGAAAGCAGGCTGAGCAAGCCAGGGGAAGCAAGCAAGGCCAGTAAGTAACTTCCCTCCATGGCCTCTGCATCAGCTCCTGCTTCCTGCCCTGCTTGAGTTCCAGGCCTGACTTCCTCTGGTGATGAACAGGAGCATGGAAGTGTAAGCTGAATAAACCCTTTCCTCCCCAACTTGCATCTTGGTCATGATGTTTGTGCAGGAATAGAAACCCTGACTAAGACAACCATTTTCTGAATTTCCTCACTGTGTTTTGTAACGCCTCCTTTTTTATCTTTACTTGGACCCCCCCCCCCATCTTTTGGTTAATTTGGCTAAAGATTTGTGAATCCTTTTGACTGTCTCAAAGAATCAAGCCTTCATTTATTAGATTTTTGTTTTGGTGGTGTCGCTGCTGCTGCTTGTTTGCTGCAGTTTCATTGATTTTAGCCCTGAGATTTATTCTTCCACATCTACTCCTTTTGAGTGTTATTTCTTCTTGTTTTTCTAAAGCTTTCAAGTGTGTCTCCAGTGTTCTGTGTTGACACTTAGTACTTTAAACATGCTTCTCAGAACTCCTCTCACTGTGTCCTATTGGTTTAGGTATGTCGTGCTTTCATTTTCATTCAATTCTGAATTTTTTCAAAAAAAATTTTCTTATTGATTTCTATCTTGACCCAATTTTCATTTAGTAGGTAGTTTTTCAGCTTCTCTGACTTGGTATACTTTAAGCTATTTCTATTGTTGTTAATATCCAGCTTTAACTGGTGATGGTCAGATAAAATGCAAAGTGTTATTTCAATTTTTTTTTATGACTGTTGAGACTTTGTATCCTAATATGTAGTCAATTTTGAAGAAAGATTCATGGGCTGCTGAGAGTAAGTATATTCTTTAATGTTTGGGTGGAATGTTTGTAAATGCTGTTAAGTTCATTTGATTTAAGACAATAATTAACTCTAGCATTTTTTTCAGTTTGGTTTTTGTCTGGATGACTTGTCTACTGGCAAGAGTGAGGTATTGAAGTCACCCCTATAACTGTGTAAGAGTTGATATGTGACTTTTTTATCTGTAGTAGTGTTTCTTTTATCTTATATTTGGTGCATAAATGTTTAGAATTACTATATCCTTGTTGGTAGATTTTTTTACTTTGATGAGTATGTATTGTCTTTCCCAATTTCTTTTGATTAGTTTATTAGATTTTGTTGGAAGTTTAGTTTAACAGATATTAAAATGGCTACATATGATTACGTCTTAGATGTTTGCTTGGAACAACGTTTTCTACCCTTCGTCCCTAAAGTGATATGTCCTTGTGGGTAAGGTATGTTTTTTGGATGTAGCAGAAGATGGATTCTGTTTTCTAACCTAATCTGTTAGTTTATGTCTATTTATTTGGGTACTGAAACCATTAATATTGAGAGATACTCATGAACAATGTTTACTAATTTCTATTATTTTGGCGTGCTGGTGTGGCCTTTTCCCAAGATTTTAAAGTAACAGTTCTGAAATTATTGCTTGTACCCTGTTGGGTAGAGTTAGTCTTCTCTTTAGGGCAAAGTTTTCCTACTAATGCCTTCTGTATGAATGCATGAATGGACAGAAATTACTTAATATTTTTAAGTCATAAACCATTTTCTTTCTCCATGACTGTGATTGAGTGTTTCTTAGATATGGTGGTCTGAGTTAGAATCTCTCTCTTAGTGATGGTAGAACATCTGTCCTGGTCTTTCTGGCTTTCAAAGACTCCATTGAGTAGTCAGGTGTTACTATAACGGGTTTGTTTTTATATGTAACTTGTTTTTTCCCTTGCAGTTTTTAATATTCTTTCTACATTCTGTATTAGGATTTTGATTATTATGTGTTATGGGGAGATTTTTCTGGCTCTTTCTATTTGGTATTCTGTATGCTTCTTTTTTTTATTGTATAGTTTAACATTTTTCTTTCTTTTTTTAATTTTTTTATTTTTGATACTTTATTTACATTTCCAGTGTTTCCCCTTTTCTGGGTCTCCTCTTTGGAAACCCCCTATCCCCTCCCCAACCGCCTCTATGAGGGAATTCCACCTCCCACCCACCCGCCCACCCATCCCCATATTCCAGTCTTGACATTCCCCTTTACTGGGGCGTCTAACATCCTCAGGCACAAGGGCCTCTCCTCTCTCCCTGATGGCCATCGAGGTCGTCCTCTGCCACATATGTCGTCCAAACCATGAGTCAATAGATGTGTATTCTTTGGTTGGTGGTCCAAACTCCAGAACGACTTGGGGGGGGGTCAGGCCCATTAATGCTCTTGCTCCCTCCATGGGGCTGCAAATTCCCTCAGCTCCTCAGACCTTCCTCCAACTTCTCCATCTGGGACCTCACTCTCAGTCCAGTGGTTACTGTTAAGTGAAACTTGGGCATTCTGAACTTTTGGGCTAATAACCGCTTATCAGTGAGTACATACCATGTTCCTTCTTTTGTGACTGAGTTACCTCGCTCAGGATGATATTTTCAAGTTCCATCCATTTGCCTGCAAATTTCATGAAGTCATTGTTTTTAATAGCTGAGTAGTACTCCATTGTGTAGATGTACCACATTTTCTGTATCCATTCCTCTGATGAGGGACATCTGGGTTGTTTCC
>CM052719.1:29321046-29343407 GCA_028551405.1 Uromys caudimaculatus
AAGGCTTCTAGTTGTTTATCTCCGTTCTCTTGTATTTCTTTAAGGGTGTTATTCATTTCTTTCTTCACGTCTTCTATCATCATCATGAGAAATGATTTTAAATCTGAGTCTTGCTTTTCTGGTGTGTTGGGGTATCCAGGGCTTGCTGTGGTGGGAGAACTGGGTTCTGATGGTGCAGAGTACTCTTGGTTTCTGTTCTTTATGTTCTTCCCTTGCCTTTTGCCATCTTGTTGACTCTGATGTTAGCTGATCTTACTCTGTCTGGTTGTGGCTTGCCCCTCCTGCAGGTCTCTGTGTCAGTACTCCTTGAAGACCAGCTCTCTCTGAGAGGTGTTTGGGTTTGGAGAGCTGTCGCACCGGGTCTGCTCTGGGGTGCAGAATGAAATCAGAAGGATCTTGTCCCCAGTTGTCCCTTGGTTCCTATGCCCTGAAGGCTCTGCAAGGGTCCCTCTTGATCCAGTGAGTTTGACCTGAAGCGGTGATTTTGCCTGTGCTCAAAGGTGTGTCAGCACTCCTGGGATACCTGCTCTCTCCTGGAGCCTTTTGGCCCAGGCTGAAGTCCCCAGGCACAGGCCCCTGGTGGCCCAGGCAGAGGTCTCCATCCACAGGTGGGAACCTGAAGGTTCAGAGATTTTATGTTCCCCGGCTTCTCTGGCGCTGGGTCCCGGCGGATCTGGGCGGATCTGGGTGAGAAGTGTTGCTCCCCTTAACCCCACTCATGGATTTTCCAAGGTCCTGGGAGGGTATCTTTCTCCGGAGCTGGTTGGCTATGGACTCCTGGTGACCCAGGCAGAGGTCTCTACCCACAGGTGGGAACTGGAAGGTCTTCTGTATGTTTCTTATACCTTGATAGGCACCTTCTTTTTTAGAATGGGGAAATTTTCTTCTATAATTTTGTTAAAAATATTTTATGTGCCTTTGACATATGTTTCCTCTCCTTTCTCTTTATCTTTTTATTCATAGATTTTGTCATTTCATAGTTTCCCAGATTTCCTAGATGTTTTGTGTCTGGGTTGTTTTTTAGATTTCACATTTTCTTCGACTAAGCAGTCCATTTTTTTTCTATCATTTCTTCAATATCTGAAACTCTCTTCTATGTTTCTTTTTAAAATTAATTGATTATTTTATTTATATTTCAAATGTTGTCCCTCTTCCTAGACTCCCCTCCCAAAACCCCTCATCCATCCCCTCTCCCCTTTGCCTCTAAGAGGGTGTTCCCCATATACCCACCCACCTACTCCCACCTCATCTCTCTAGCATTCCCCTATGCTGGGGCAACAAGCCTCCACAGGACCGAGTCCCCCCCCCCCCCCCATTGATGCTAGATAAGTCAATCTTCTGCTACATTTGTAGCAGGAGCCATGGACCCACCAATGTATACTCTGATTGGTGTTTTAGGCCCTGGTAGCTCTGAGGAGTTCAGTTAGTTGATATTGTTGTTCTTCCTTTGGGGTTATAATATCCCCTTCAGCTCCTTCAGTCCATCCCTAAATCCATTAGGAGTTCCTGGGCTCAGTCCTATGGTTGGCTGTATCTTCATCTGTCTTAGGTGCTAGAGGAGCCTATCAGAGAACAGCCATACTAGGCTCCTGACTGTGAGCACTTCTTGGCATCAGCAATAGTGTCGGGGTTTGATGTCTGTGGATGGGATGGATCCCAAGGTGGGGCGGTCTTTGGATGGCCTTTCCTTCAGTCTCTGCTGTATTTTTTGCCCCTGAATTTTCTTTAGAGAGGAACAATTCTGGGTTAAAAATTTGGGGATGGCGAGTGACCCCATCCCTAAAATGGGGGTGGGCCATGCCTACCTATTGGAGGTGATCTCTTCAGGTTCTATATCCCCTCTGTTGGGTATTTCTGCTAATATCCTGTGATGGACCTCCTGTGAGCCTGGTTGTGTCAGAACTCCTGGGACTCAAGCTGACTCTAGATATGGGCGCAGTGGGGGGGGGGGGGTCTGGAGCAGAGGATCTGTTCTTGGGCACAGTTGCAGACTGGAAGCAAGATGTGTCTCCCGAAGGGTAGGAGGTCCTGTGTCCTCTGGGCTTGGGAGGGTGGCAGAGTCCCATTTAGGCCAGGTATTGGGGCTGAGGTGGGGGGGTGGGTCTCACCTGTGAGCCTGGTGGTTTCAGAATTACTGAGGGTCAAGCTGTATCTGGGTGTGGGAGGAGTAGGATGGTGAAGTACACAATCTGCTCCCAGGCACAGTTGCAGATCAAAGGGAAGATGTCAGGAAATTTTCAAGTTCTGATGCCCAGGACACAATTCTGACCCATCAGGGTTAGGGTCTGGAGGACAGAAAGAGGATGTGGCATGAGGAGGGTAAATGGTTGCCCAAACACAATCCTCGAGACTAGGACCTAGATAGTGAATCTTGTCTCTTATATGCTTCTTAATCTAAAATTTTTGTTTGACAACCTACATTTTTCATTAATTAATTTATTTATTCACTTTATATACTGATCTCAGCTCCCTCTCCCTCCTCCCCTCCCAGTCCCAACCTCCACCCTTCTTTCCCCCATTCCTCCTTCCTATACTCCTCAAAGAAAGGGAGACCCCCACTCTCCCTTGTACCAACCAACTTTGGCAAGTCAAGTCACATCAGGACTAGGCACATCCTCTCCCATTGAGGTCCAACCAGGCAGACAGTCCAGTTAGGGGAAGGGGATTCAACAGCAGAAAACAGAGTCAGATACAGCACCTACTCCAGTTGTTGTGGGACTCACATGAATACCAAGCTGCAGATCTGAGATATATATGGAGCCTAGGTCTAGTCCATGAATGTACTTGTTGGTGGTTCCATCTTTGTGAGTCCCACAGGTCCAGGTTAGTTCACTGTAGTATCCTTGTGGTGTCTTCTTGTGGTGTCCTTGACCCCTCCAGTTCCCTCAAACCCTCCCCAAACTCTTCCACAAGATTCCTTGAACTCTGACTAATGTTTTTCTGTGGGCCTCTGCATCTGTTCCTGAATGAAGCCTCTACGATGACAGTTATGCTAGGGTACTATCTGCAAGCAAAGCAGAGTATCATTCGTAGTGGCAGGGGTTGGCTTCTCCCATGGGATAGATATCAAATTGGGCCAGTCATTGTTTGGCCATTCCCCCAATCCTATTCCTTCTTTATCACTGCATGTCGTGTAGGCAGGGCAAATTTGGGTCAAAGGAAGAATTTGTGGGTGAGTTGGTGTCCCCCTCCCTCCACTGGAAGTTCTGCATGGCTCTAGGAGGTGGACATTTCAGGCTCCCATATCCTCTGCTGATAGGAATCTCATTTAGGGTCATCCCCATATTCTCTCAGGTGCCTCCTTTGTCCCAGGTCTCCTGCTTGTCCTAGAGATGCCTCCCCCACTGATTTCTCTTCTGTCTCCCAGCCATCTCACCCCCCCACTCCTGTTCCCCTCCCCATCTCCTCTCCCACCCAGATCTCTTTCTCCATCCACTTCCAATACTATTTTATTTCCCCTTCTGAATGAGATTCATGCATCCTCTCTTAGGCCATCCTTGTTACTTGGCTTCTTTGGGTCTATGGATTATACTACGATTATCCTGTACTTTATGGCTAATATCCACTTATAAGTGAATGCATACAGTGGGTGTCTCTCTGGGTCTGGCTTACCTCACTCAGGATGATCTTTTCTAGTTCTATCCATTTGCCTGAAAGTTTCACGATGCCATTCTTTTTTAATAGCTTAGTGATACTACATTGTGTAAATGTACCACATTTTCTTTATCTATTCTTCAGTTGAGACCTACAACTTGGTGTTTGCAGTTTCTGGCTATTGCAAATAAAGCCACTATAAACATAGTTAAGCAAGTGTCCTTGTGGTATGGTGGAAGATCTTTTGGGTATATGCCCAGGTATAGCTGGGTTTTGAGGTAGAACTATTCCTAATTTTCCGAGAAACGACCATTTTGATTCCAAAGCAGTTGGACAAGTTTGCACTCCCACCAGCAGTGAAGAAATGTTCCCCTGCTTCACATCCTCACTAGCATGTGGTGTCCCTTGAGTTTTTGATCTTAGCCATTCTGATAGGCGTAAGGTGGAATCTTAGAGTCGTTTTGATTTACATTTCTCCAATGACTAAGGACATTAAACATTTCTTTAACTGCTTCTTGGCCATTAAAAATTCTTCTGTTGAGAATTTTCTGTTTAGCTCTGTACTCTATTGGGTTTTTTTTATTGGTTATTTTATTTACATTTCAAATGTTATCCCCCTTCCCAGTTTCCCCTCCACGAACCCCCTATCCCCTCCCCCTTCCCTTGCCTCTATGAGGGTGCTCCCCCACCCACTCACTTCCCCCTCAGCATCCTAGCATTCCCCTAAGCTGGGTCATTGAGCCTCCACAGAACCAAAGGGCTTCCCTTGATACCAGATAAGGCAGTCCTCTACTTCATAAGCAGCTGGAGCCATGGGTCCCTCCATGTGTACTCTTGGGTTGGTGGTTTAGTCCCTGGAGCTCTGTGGGCTCTGGTTAGTTGATATTGTTATTCTTCCTATAGGGTTGCAACCCCCTTCAGCTCCTTCAGTCCTTCCCCTAACTCCTCTATTGGGGACTCTGCGCTCAATCCAATGGTTGGCTGTGAGCATCTGCCTCCATATTTGTCAAGCTCTGACAGAGCCTCTCAGGGCACAGCTATACCAGGCTTCTGTTAGAAAGCACTTCTTAGCATCAGTAATAGTGTCTGGGTTTGTTGTCTGCAGATGGGATGGATCCCCAGGTGGTGCAGTCTCTGGATGGCCTTTCCTTCAGTCTCTGCTCCACTCTTTGTCCCTGCATTTCCTTTTAACAGGAGCAATTCTGGATTAAAAGTTTTGAGATGGGTGGGTGGCCCCATTCTCCTTGTATAAAGCTCAAGTCCAAGAAGATTAAGGATCCCCACATAATACCAGATATGCTGAATCTAATAGTAGAGAAGGTGGGAAAGAACCTTGAACACATTGGCACAGGAGAATATTTCCTGAACAGAACACCAATGGCTCATGCTCTAAGATCAACAACTGACAAATGGGGTGTCATACAATTGAAACGTTTCTGTAAGGCAAAAGATACTGTCAATAGTAGAAAACAGCAATCCACAGACTGGGAAAAGATCTTTACCAACCCTACATCTGATAGAGTGCTACTATCCAAATTGTACCCCATTTTTAATTGGGTTATTTGGTTCATTGATGTTTAATTTCTTCACTTCTTTATATATTTTGGATATTAGCCTTCTGTCAGATGTAGAGTTAGTGAAGATCTTTTCACATTCTGTAGGCTGTCGTTTTATCCTTTTGACAGTGTCCTTTGCCTTACAGAAGATTTTCAGTTTCATGAGGTACCATTTTTTAATTGTTGATCTTAGTGCCTGAGCTGTTGGTTTTCTGTTCAGGATGTTGTCTCCTGTACCAACGTGTCCAAAGCTATTCCCACTTTCTCTTCTATTAGATTTAGTGTATATGGTTTTGTTCTGAGGTCTTTGATCCATTTGGACTTGAGTTTTGTGCAGGGTGATCAATATGGATCTATTTGCATTCTTCTACATGCAGACATGCATGTCGATCAGCACCATTTGTTGAAAATGCTCTCACTTTTCCATTGCATGGTTCTGGCTTCTTTGTCCAAAACCAAGCATCCATATAAGTGTGGGTTTATTTCTGAGTCTTCAGTTCTATTCTTTTGATCAACCTGTCTGTTTGGAGGCCAATAGAATGCAGTGTTATTACTATTGTTCTGTAGTGCATCTTGAAATCAGGGATGATGATACCTCCAAAATACTTTTCATTGTACAAGATAGTTTTCACTATCCTGGGTTTTTTTATTTTTCCATATGAAGTTGAGAGTTGTCCTCTCAAGATTTGTAAAGAATTGTGTTTTAATTTTGATAGGAATGGCATTGTATCTGTAGCTTGCTTTTGCTAAGATGGACATTTTTACTATGTTAATCTTACTGATCCATAACCATGGGAGGTCTTTTCATCTTCTGATATGTTCTTCAATTTCTTTCTTCAGAGATTTGGAGTTCATGTCTTATAGGTCATTCACTTGCTTGGTTAGAGTCACACCAAGATATATTATTTGTGGCTATTGTGAAAGGTGTAATTTCCCTAATTTCTTTCTCTGCTCATTTATTGTTTGTGTAAAGGAGGGCTACTGTTTTGGTTTTGTTGTTTGTTTGTTTGTTTGTTTTGAGTTAATTTTGTATCCAGCCAATTCTCAGGTAGAATTTTTAGGGTCTCTTATGTGTACTATTGATCCAGCTAGAAATTCAAGTACTATATTGAATACATAGGGAGAGAGTAGACAGTCTTGCCTTGTTCCTGATTATAGTGAAATTGCTTTAAGTTTCTCTCCATTTAATTGGATGTAGGGTATTGGATTGTTGTATATTGCTTTTATTGTGTTTAGATATGCACCTTGTATCCTTGATCTCTCCGAGATTTTATCACAAAGGGGTGTTGGATTTTCTCAAAGGCATTTCCCCATCAAATGAGATGATCATGTTTTTTTTTTTTTTTTTCTTTCAGTTTGTTTATATGGTGGATGTATTGGTGGGTTTTCATGTTTTGAACCCTCCCTCCATCCCTGGGATGAAACCTACTTGATCATGGTGAATATTTTTGATGTGTTCTTGGACTTGGTTTGTAAATATTTTATTGAGTATTTTTGCATTAGCATTCATAAGGGAAACTTGTCTGAAATTTTCTTTCTTTGTTGATTCTTTGTCTAGTTTAGTTATCAGGCTGACTGTGGTCTCATAGAATGAGCTTTGCAATGTTCTTTCTGTTTCTATTTTGTTGAATAGTTTGAGGAGTATTAGTTTTAGCTCTTCTTTGAAAGCCTGGTAAAATTCTGCACTAAAACTATGTGGCCATTGGCCTTTTCTGTGTGTGGGGCAATTTTAATTACTGCTATTTCCTTAGAGGTTTTGAATTATTTAAATTGTTTACTTGATCTTGATTTAACTGTGGTAAGTGGGATCTACCAAGAAAGTCATCCATTTCATTTAGATTTTCCAATTTTATGGAATACAGGCTTTTAATGTAAGACCTAATGATTCTTTGAATTATTCTTTGGTATCTGTCTTTATGTCCCCCTTTTCATTTCTGATTTTGTTAATTTGGATACTGTTTCTCTGGCTTTTAGTTAATTTGGCTAAAGGTTTGTTTATCTTGTTGATTTTCTCAAATAACCATCTCTTTGTTTCATTCATTCTTTGTACTGTTCTCTTTGTTTCTACTTTAGTCCTGAGTTTATTTCCTGCCATTTACTCCATTTGTTTGCTTCTTTTTGTTGTTTGTTCTTTTAGGTGTGCTTTTAAAGTGCTAATATGAGCTCTCTATAATTTCTTTATACAGGCACTTAGTGCTCCATACTTTCCTCTTAGCACTGCTTTCGCTGTATCCCATAAGTTTGGGTAATGTTCTGCTGTCATTTTCATTGAATTCTAGAAAGTCTTTAGTTTCTTTCTTTCTTTCTTGACCTAGTGGTCATGCAGTAGAGAGTTGTTCAGTTTCCATGAGTTTGTAGGCTTTCTGTTGTTTTTGTTGTTGAATTCCAGCTTTAATCCATGGTGATCTGAGAAGCTACAAGGAGTTATTTCAATTTTGTATCTGTTAAGGCTTGCTTTGTGACCAACTCTATGGTCAATTTTGAGAAGATTCCATGGGTGTAGAGAAGAAGGTATATTCTTTTGTGTTTGGGTGAAATGTTCTGTACATATCTGTTAGGTCCATTTGATTCATAACCTTTGTTAGTTTCATTATTTCTTTGTTTAGTTTCTATCTGTTTAGATGACTTGTCCATTGGTGAAAGTGGGGTGTTAAAGACTCCCACTGGGTCCCAATGTGTGACTTAAGCTTTAATAATGTTTCTTTTACAAATGTGGGTGCTCTGGCATTTGAGGCATAGGTGTTCACAATTGAGATGTCCTCCTGGTGAGTTTTTTCCTTTGGTGAGTATGCAGTTTCCTTCCCAATCTTTTATGATTACTTTTGGTTGAAAGTCTATTTTTATTAGGTATAAGAATGGCTACTCCAGCTTGTTTCTTGGGTCTGTTTACTTGGAAAACATTTTTCCAGCCCTTTACTCCGAGGCAATATCTATCTTTGTTGCTGAAGTGTGTTTCTTGTATGCAGTAGAATGATGGTTCCTGTTTTCACATCTATTCTGCTAGTCTTTGTCTTTTTATTGGGTAATTGAGTCAATTGATGTTAAGAGATATTAATGACCAATGAATGTTAATCCTGTTATTTTGATGTTGGTGGTGGTAGTGTGTGTGTGTGTGTCCCTTCCTTTAGTTTGCTAGTGTGAGGTTATTTGTTTCTTGTGCTTTGGGGTGTAGTTAGCCCCCTTGGGTTGGAGTTTTCCTTCTAGTATTTTCTGTGCAGCTGGATTTGTGGCTAGATTTTGTTTGAATTTAGATTTGTCATGGAATATCTTGTTTTCTCCATCTATGGTGATTTTTTAAAAAAAAAAGTTTTCCTGGGTATAGTAGTCTGGGCTGACATTTGTGGTCCCTAAGGGTCTTCAAGGTATTTTCCAGGACCCTTCTGGTTTTTAGAGTCTCTGTTGAAAAATCCAGTGTAATTCCTATAGGTCTTTTTTTATATATTACTTGGCCTTTTTCCTTTGCAGCTTTTAATATTCTTTCCTTGTTCTGTACATTTTGTTATGTGGCAGAAGGATTTTCTTTTCTGGTCCAATCTATTTGGTGTTCTGTAAGCTTCTTGTATGTTTATAGGCATCTTTGTTTTTAATGTTAGGGAGGTTTTCTTCTATGATTTTGTTGAAAATATTTTCTGGGCATTGGATTTTGCCAGTCTTCTCCTTCTATTCCTATTTTTCTTAGGTTTGGTCTTTTCATAGGATCTCAGATTTCTTGGATGTTTTGTCCCAGGAACTTTTTAGATTTGACATTTTCTTTGAATGATGTACTGATTTCTTCAATTGTATCGTTTATTCCTGAAATTCTCACTCATATTTCTTGTATTCCGTTGGTGATGCTTGTGTCTGTAGTTCCTGCTCTCTTTCCTAGGTTTTTCATCTCTAGGATTCCCTCAGTTTGTGTTTTCTTTATTGCTTCTGTTTCCATTTTAAAATCTTGAACAGTTTTATTTATTTCTTTCGCCTGTTTGATTGTATTTTCCTGTATTTCTTTAAGAGATTTATTCTTTTCCTCTTTAAAGGTCTCCATCATCTTTCTAAGATTGGATTTAAGGTTATCTTCTGCTTTCTCTGTGTTAGGAGATCCAGTGCTTGCACTTGTAGGATAGCTCGCTCTGATGGTGCCATATTGCCCTGGCTCTGGTTGATTGTTTTCTTATGCTGGCTTTAGCCATCTGGTTGTCCCTAGTATTGGCTGTCTTTCTGATGCTGACAGAACTCCTGGTGGAGGCAGGTAGAACCTTGGGACTGACAATGGAGATCAGGGAACAGCATGCTGTTTATCTCTGGTGGCTGTGTCCAAGGTGGAACTGGATGTTCCTGGGTCCCTCGGGCCTCTTCAGGAAGGGAGGTAGGGCCATGGGCCTGATGATGGAGTTTAGGGGACAAAGCTCAGCTCACCTGTGCTGACCAAGGTGGACATGGCAAGCATAGGATAGGTGAAGTGGGGGGTCTAAACTAGCTGTTCCTCCCCCCCTACATGCCTGGATGTTTCTAGGGCTTGGCAGGTGTGTGGGGGGGGGAGTGGTGAGGGACAGGAGGATAGCCTTCAGCTCACTTCTGCTGGCTGTGACAGCCTAAGTTTTTTGTTTGTATTTTTATTTCAGTTTGGGTCTTTATGTATTCTATTTCTTTGTTAAATTCTACTTCAATCTTGAATCGTTTCCAACTCTTTGATCTTTGTGTTTTCACAGTCTTCATTAAGGCTTTTTATTGATACTCAGTTTCTTTGTTGTCTTCAAATAGATTCATAATTTCTACTTTGAAATCTTTTTCTTGTGCTTCAGCTAAATTGCTTTTCTCATGGCTTAATGCAATAAAGTTGCTGGATTCATATGGTCTTGGTTGTTCATGTTTGTGATTTTGCAGTAGAAGTAGGGATGTGGAGGTAAGACCTTTAAATTATAGATAGCTGGTCCTCCTGTCTTTCTTGGGACAATGTTTCATCATTTGGCTGCCGTTGTCTACTCTGAGTCCTGTACAAATGTGGAATCTCAGGTAGATGGGCTAGAAAAAATAAAAAGACTAGGAAGGGTGACCGGGGAGTATTAGGGAGACCGTGGGTCTATATAAAAAGGCCAAGTTCCTAGTGGATGGGATGGGCTAGGAGGACAGGCTCCTATAGGTAGGGTTTAGTAGGGCTAAGGGTAAATCTGGAGAGACTAGAATACATTTTGTTTTGTTTGTTTTTAGGACAGGTTCTGACTATGTAGACTAGGCTATTTTTGAACTTGTGTTTCTCCTGCTCAAGTCTGCCAAAACTGGCTTACAGGCTTCCCTCACACTGTACATCTAAAGCTACTCATTTCTTTTTTGTTGTTTTGTTTTTGTTATTGTTGTTTAAGTGATAGTGCAAGTTTGAACACTGGCTCTTGGATGTGTTTGGTAAGCCCTCTACCTCTGATCTTTATTTCCTGTGCTAGTAACTTTTCTATTCTTTTAGGACTTTAAAAATAAATTTATGTGTATAAGTGTGTACACATGTATATTTTTACCTTTGTAAGCCAGAAGAAGGTGTTGGATCCCCTGGAGCTGGAGTTACAGGCAGTTGTGACCTGCCTACTGTGGGTGCTGGGAATACATTTTTGGGTTTTTTTTTTTTTTCTATTTCTCTGAAGAATGGTATGAGAATTTGCTTGGGATTGCACTGAGTCCATGGTTTGCTTCTGACAGAATGGTTATTTTCCCAATATGAGTTCTACAATCCATGAGAGGTTTCTCCATTTACTAATGTCTTCCTCAATTTTTTTCTTCAGAGATTTAAATCTCCTTGTATGGGTTTATTCTTAGATTTCTTAATACTATTGTGAATGGGAGTATGTCTTAGGGTTTTATTGCTGTGCAGAGACACCACAACTAAGGCAACTCTTATAAAAAGAAAACATTTAATTGGTGCTGGCTTACAGTTGCAGAGATTCAGTCCATTATCATCATGGAAGGAAGCAAGGCAGTCATGGTGCTGGGTGAGCCAAGAGTTCTTTTTCTTGATCCAAAGGCAGCTAGGAAGAGACTATCATTCCATACTGGGCAGAGCTTGAGACCTCAAAGCCCACCTACACAGTGATGAACTTCCTCCAACAAGGCCACACCTACTTCAATAAGGCCACACCTCCTACTAATGTCACTCCCTATGGCCAAGCATTGAAACACGTGAGTTGGTGGGGGCCAAACATATTCAAACCACTACAGAATGTGTACATGATCTCTTTTTCTTCATGTTTGTTATGTGTAAACAAAAAATGTTAAGCACTTCAGACACAGAACTCAGAGGATTCAAGTTGTCTCCAACTTGAACATTACCTCCCTGAGGACTATCTTTAATAGTACTGGACATGACCATAAGCTTCCAAGGGAGGGAAGCAACCAATAGTCCTACACATCTCTGGTGTCTATGAACCACACCAAAAGAAAGCATGCCACAAAAATCCCTAAAGATACACTCATGTCTTGGCAGTAACCAACAGTTGTCTAATTGAACCTAACACCGTGTGGACATGAGGGAAATCATGCCTGGCACTGGAAATCTATTGAACTTCCCAAGGCGAGTAATGCCATGGATCATGAAGGAGAATCTTCTATTAGCCACTTTACTAAACCAGCATAATTCCTACCTGCATCCTAAACCCTTATCCATATAGGCACTTATAGGCATAGCTTTTACCCCTCACCAAAATTTTCTCTTTGCAGCAGCTGGAGACCATTATAGACAGCCACAGCTGGTCATAATTCAAAGCTCAATGGATCATGGGTGCCAAGCCCTAATGGATACATATACAACAAACTCCTATATCTAAGGTTCAGGGAACATCACGAGGGTGTGGAAAATTTTAAGAGCCTGAGGACTAGAAAGTTTGCTATGAGATTATGTGTCCTAGAAATGACCCTGAAGCTACACCCATAATCCTTCAACCATATGCCTAACCAATCAGGACCTGAACACTAACGACAATAGGCATGCTATCATGCAACAGGTAATCTTACAGGGTCCCACCCTTGGACAAAAAACTTCAAGTAGGGCTGGAGAAATGGCTCTGTGGTCAAAAGAATCAGCTGCTCTTTCAGAGGTCCTGAGTTCAATTCCCAGCAACCACATGGTGGCTTATAACCATCTAATAATGAGTTCTGATGCCCTCTTCTGGCAGGCAGATGTACATGCAGATAAAGCACTCATACATTAAATAAATAAATAAATAAATAAATAAATAAATAAATAAATAAATAAATAAATCTTTTTAAAAAACTACAGGCAACTAAAGACTTCTGAGAGAGAGAGAGAGAGAGAATTAATTATCCCAAGAGATTAGCCTTTAGTTGGTTATTCAATTCCAAGTGGTCAGCCCTTAAATCATCTACATACAAGCAACAGTAAAAAGACTCAACATGTTGCATTTATATATTTAATCTATATATGTGTGTATGTTTATTATAGTATATACATATATGTTATAGTAAGTTATAGATATGTTATATCTGTATACAGCACTTATAGGAAAAGATACCAGCAATTTGAGATGGAGGAAATGGGGGCATGAGACGGATGTAAGGAGGAGAGTGGAGAGGGGAATTATAATATTATATATTAATTAAAAATTAAAAGTATATATAATTTTTGTTTTTTAATATTCCCACCAGTTTCTCCTTCTTCCTCTACTCCCCATCCCCCAATCCCCCTCCCCTCTGCTTTAGATCCGCTCCTCCTCCATTTCCCTTCATAAAAGTGTAAGCCTTGAGTGCTTTCAACCAAACATGGCATAATGCAATAAGACTAGGCACATATCCTCATATCAAGTCTGAACCAGGCAACACAGTAAGAGGACAGGGACCCCAAAAGCAGGCAAAGGAGTCAGAGCAGCCCTCTCCCACCATTAGGAGTCCCACAAGAACACCAAGACACATAACCATAACATATCCGAAGAACCTAGCACAGACCCGTACAGACTCCCCGATTATCACTTCAGTCTGTGTGAGCACCCATGAGCCCTGGTTAATTGATTCTGTGGGCATTGTTCATGTAGTGTCCTTTACTCCTCTGGCTCCTACAGTCCTTCCTCTCCCTTTTCTGTGCGATTCCTTGAGCTCTGACTAATGTTTGGCTGTGGATATCTGCATCTGCTCCCATCAGTTGCTCGATGAAGCATCTCTGATGCCGATTATGCTAGGCTCCTGTCTACAAGTATAGCAGAAGATCATTAGGAGTCATTTCATTGACATTTTTTTTGCCAGTCATATTTAGTTCTATCCTAGGTCTCTGGGCTATCCAGTCTCTGGTTCTTGGCCTTCCAAGCAGAGTCAGGTGTGTGTTCCCTCTCATGGGGTCTCGTGGGTTTCAGGTTGAACCAGTGTGACACTTTTACCCCAGCACATCTTACAGACAGGACAAATTGTAGATCAAAATTTTGTGGATTGGTTGGTGTCCTAGTCTCTCCACTGGAAGCCTTGTCTAGTGATAACTAGTATTCATAAATTGGTATGTGGTTATATTGAAATGTCTATTTCTCCACTGATTTCAAAAGATAATTTTGATGAATATACAATAGTTTTGTGTGAAAATTCTTTATTACCCCAGAGCCTGAAATTCATTATGTCCTACTTTCATGACTTTTAAAGTTTCTGATGAGAGGTCGGATACTACTTCAATGAGTCTGTCTTTGTAAGTTTGTATTTATCTATTGCAGCTTTTAATATTGTTTCGTTGTCTGTAGTCCAAGCATTTTAACAACAATGTGCTATGAAGAGATTCCTTTATATCTTTTTAAGATTCTAAGTGCCTACTGTGCTTGTATGTGAATATTTAGATTTAGGAAACTGTGCAATAATTATATTAAAGAGGATCCCTATGTATTTATTTTGTATCTCAGCATCTTCTTTTACCTCATGGATTCTTAGGTTTGGTCTCTTGATCATGGCTCAAAGTTCTTCATGTTGTCTCCATGCTTAATTATCTTTTTACAAGATCTCATATTTCTCAGGCTGCTCTCAAACTTGCTATGTAGCTAAGGATGATATAGAAGTTCTGCATCAACTCTTGAATAATGGAATTATAGTCATCCACTTGATATGGTATGAGTGATTGTACCCAAACTTCATGTACGCTAAGAGAATACTCTGCCAATTGAGCTGTATCCCCAGCCCTATGTTTTAATTTATTATTGCTCGAATATAGTAGTTCCTCTACCTTGTCTTCAACTCAAAATATTCTTTCCTCTCCTTGATTCTTACTACTGTTGATGTCTTCCATGGTATTATTTAGTTAGTAAGTTCTTTGAAACAGAATATCACTCTATTGCTTTGGCTGTCCTGTAACTCTATGATGATCAGGCTGACCTCAAACTCAGAGAAATCTGAATGGAGTTTAGAAACATAAAAAGGTAGGGTCCTTTACTCTCCCCAGGTGAGATGTATGATGAGACAGCCTCTCCTAGAATAGGCTTTTTCTACTGAGCTTGTGTTCAAGGTCAGGAGGCTTACTTTGTGCCACACCAAACATTTGCTGACCCTGTACTATGCAGATAGAAAAGAAAGAGAAAGAGGAAGGAGAAAGGAACAAGAAAAAGAGTCAGGCACACAGGAAAAAAAAACATTCACTCTGGATGAAGCAGAGAAAAGAAGCTCCAACAAGCCTTTATTTATGTTCTCAGTATTTATACTTTCTCTAAAAATTACTTCATACAACTATCAGATAGAACCATTACAATAGGATAATTGATCAAATGATTTTCTAAATACTTTTACATTTCATAAGTTCATAGTAAGTTTAAGGAATAATTCATGTCATAAGGTTTAAGGGGTCACAACAGAAATGTTTACATATCTTTCCATTAAGACTAGTATCTGACTAAACATTCATTTTCTTCTAGATCCATAAGTTTATTATAAGTTTAAAGCAATAATTTTTATGACATATTAGCACAGTTTTGTCAAGAATCATCTGCCTTGTGTCTCATTAGTTTTGAAGTTTTGTATAGATAAACTAGTCAATATTTTATTTCCTGTCCTTGTACCTACAATAAATTGTCCATTCCCAGTTTATGACCCTCAGTTACCTCACAACTAACCTAGAATGAATGTTTTTCTTGATTGTAAATTTGTTTCAAGCCTAGGTGGGTACTAGAGAGATGGCTCATTGGTTAAAAGTACTGGCTGCTCTTCCAGAGGAACCAGGTTCAATACTCAGCACACACATGACAGCTTATAACTGTCCCCTGGAACTGGAATTACACACCTCACACTGAGATGCATGCAGACAAACATGAATGTGTATAAAATAAAGTAAATTATTTTTAAAAATTGTTTCAAGGCTGCTTTCTTTTCCTAGTGCAATTAGTCTGTGACACATGAAGGTTTACAGAGCTGTATTTGCAGCTTTCATTCTATAAAGGGCTAGAAATCACTTGTATAAATTTGGGGATTCTATAAAAATTATTACCAGAAATAGTGAAACCATAATTTCTCTACACAGCATTACTACCTGAGAGTACATCATCATATTGATTCTGGAAGAAATCTTCCCAGTAGGGTGGGGTAATGCCCAGGAACCATTAGATTATAAAATAGTGACAGGAAAGGCATATCAGCAGCAAGAAGCAATCCTGGGACGTAGTCTCTAAGGACCCTGTATTCTTAGAGCTTACCCATTGCAGCTATGCAAAGCAGTGGATCATCTCTAGAAAACTTACTTGAATGCCTAAGCTTTTCCTACATGGCTTCTGATGATGAGGAAGAAAGATAACCAGTGGTCTTAAGACAGTCTTTAGTTTAGGTGTTTGGATGGGGCTTTGTCAATGGAAACAGTTATAACTGAACAGCTGATATGTACAGCTCCAGTGATTCTGAGGGTACAGTGTACCTTCTCTGATGAGTTTCATGTTTGTCTTCATCAGGGTTACTATTGCTATTATGAAATACTATGACTAAAAGCAAGTTGGAGAAGTATAATTATTATATTCCATATGAAAAGCATACAGAATGGAAATAACAAAACAAAACTCATTTTGAATTGGTATAGAAACAGAGCAAATCAGGGCATAAACTTGAGAACTTACACTGATGAATAAATAGAAAGCAAACTATTTGAGACAATAGAGTGTTCAAGCCTTGTCTGGATAAAATAAACTATATCTGTGTTCTTTCATATTCTGCTCTATTTATTTGATTGGGAAATCTAAAGCATTTTTAGTGTGTGGTGGTCATAGTTGAATAACACTGAATTAGACACTGAATCAGAATAAATGTTAGGCGGAACTTTGGATACAAAGATAGATGGATTTGATGAAGCTAGTAGAGAAGAAAACAGGATCCACAAGAAATGCTGCTTGAAAGTCGGATTTGAGTTTTTTGTACTATCTAGCATGACACCCTTTTGTGAGCGATGTCATAACCTCTAGGGAGCTGTGGCATGTGGAGTCATTGAATAAAATAATGTAGGGGGTAGCAAAGAACCAGGCTCAAATGTTCCTTTGACTTTGTTATCCTTTGATTATCTTACAAGATGTTACAAAAAAAACACTGATGAATTTGTATCAGCTAAGTTCATTATCAACAAGGCCACATTATTAATAAATAAATCTTGTTACTACTAGGGCAAAAGTTCTTATTCCCAAATTAACGAGTGCATTCCAGGAAAAATATATTTTGCTATATGGTGGTACATGCCCCCAGTCCTAGAACTTTGGTGAGACTCTAAGATTGAAGAACAGAAAATCCAAAACCAGACCAGAGAACGTTGAAATCATGTATATATATATATATATATATATATATATATATGCAATCATAATAAAAAAAAGGAGGCTATCAACTTAAGAGTGGGGGTGGGTAAGCAGGGAAGTTCAAGGATTGAGTATCTGGGAGGGGTAGGAGGAAGGAAAGTGATGGGGGAAAGGAATGTAGTTATGTTTCTATTAAAAACATATTTTTTAAACAAACAAACAAACATGTGGAGAATAAACATTTGAAAAAATTTGCCTTATTATGTGAGGTTTCTCTAGAAGCTCCTGAACAAGAAATCGCAAGCAGGTGTCCCACATCTTGGACTGAGCATTTCTGCTTGGTGTTCTAGGGTTTCTAGGAGGCAAATAGTTAACTCGTCTCAGGGTAAGTCCAATTAAACTATTGTTTTAAATATGTCATGGAAAGTTTTTCTTTCCTCAACCACGGTAGATAGTTTTCTATCTATCTTTCTATCTATCTGTCTGTCTTTCAGGGTCAGAGTTGCTCCAAACTCTTCTAGTTTTTAAAGTTTTCATTGCATTTGCCTTTATATGTAATTGGTGATCTCTCTCTTGAAGTTTGAAATGCCCTTTCTTTGTTCTGTGCATAGAGTGTTTTAACTATATAACCTGGGGAGTTTATTTCCTGGTCCTGTCTATTTGGTGTTCTGTACCATATATCTAAATGGACCTCTCCTTAATTAGTTTTGGAAAAAATTTCTTCTATGGTTTATACACAAAATAAATAAAATCTTTTTTAAAAAAAGAAAAAGAAAAAGAAAAAAAAGAGGTCCAGAAGTTGAGAGGGAGTGGCAGGAACATGGGAGGAGCTGGAGAGGAAGCATGTGGGATGGAAACTGTATAAACAGCAATTGAGTATGAAATTCCCAAATGAATGAATGAAGCCTAGGGTGGTAGTGCACACCTTTAATCCAGCACTCGGAAAGAGACAGGCCAATCTCTGAGTTCCAGCTGAGATGACACAATGAAACCTTGTCTCAAATGAATGTCATGTGATAGGGTTGGGCAGACAGTCCTATGAGTCTTTCAGAAAACAGTTCTGGTAGACAGCTTGGCACTTAGGTCTTCTGCTGCTGATGTAGGCTTCCCTAACTTTTCTCATCCTCCACAGCACAAGGAAGTCATGCCCACTCAACTGGCTCCAAAGCTAGCTTCAAAGAGTGGAGACAAACAGTAAGTCTCTGGCCTAAAAACTCAGTAAAACTTCCAAAAGTTAACTAAGAGGTTTGGGTAATTTGCATTGTTTGGCCTCTATAATTCTGGCCCTTCCCCCCTTCCCTCAGAGACATAGGTCTCATTGTGTATCACTGCCTTGGCCTCAGGTTCAGAGATCCTCCTCTCTCTGCCTCTGCATTTGGAGATTAAAGGTGCAGACACCATATTTATAAATTAGTTTTATTTTGTTGCCTTTAAGATGGAATCTCATGTAGCCCAGACTGGCCTCAGAACCTCACAGCCTTGACTCCAGATCCCCGTTTTCACCCCAAGAGCGGGAATTATAAGCATGTGTTACTATGCTTGGCTTTAATTTCTTGGTAATTGCAATTAAGTCTCCAATCAGCAAAAAGGCCACCTCACCACTGGTAAGATAAAGCTGCCCTCATTCTGGCCTACAGCACTTAAAAGGATACTCAGGCTCTCTCCTTTACACAGCCCAGTGTTGCTGGAGGCATTTTTGTGTTGTTAGAGGAATAAATGAAGACCTTTCTTTCTTCTTCTTTTTTTTTTTCTTCCTTTTTTTAAAGACAGGGCCTGCTAAGACATCTTGTGTGCCCTTCATGCAGGCTCTTAAGCTCATTTAGTGGGAGTAATGGACCACAGTGACAGCTATGGAAGTGGCACTGGCTTAAGAACCCCTGTGCTGGTGAAGATCCACTTGAGTAGTTTATACACAGAGTGATGATGTCACAAAGGTTTCATTTCCTACTGACATATCTGCTGGCAGCATCTGGCCTTCCAGACATGTCACAAGGCACCCGAGTAAAGGTAAACAATGTGATTATGTATGATTAAATCCTGTCACCTTACCACAGCAACAAGGCTTTGCAGGTTCATATATTCTGTCAAACACAGAGATGCCCAACTAAGGACAGACCAGGGATGCCTTTGATGAAAGACAAAAGGTCCCAGTCATTAAAGAATGGCTCAAACCCAGTGGTGATGGTGGCACGTGCCTTTAATCCTAGCACTCAAGAGGCAGAGTGGATTGCTGTGTTTGAGGTGAGTCTATCTCAAAAAACAAACAAACAGGATCACAGGATCACAGGATTCCAGGAGTTTGGTCACACCAGGATCTCAAGGTTGCAAAGGCAGCTTGACCCCCAGGATCTCTGTCACACTCAGGATCTCAGGGTCACAGGATCACAGAATCTCAGGATCCCAGAGACAGCTGGTCTCTGAGGAGTTCTGACACAATCAGGATCACTGTAAGGACAGGCTCCAGTCAGATAAAGGGAGGCAGGTAGCACTAGAGATAACCAGATGGCATGAGGCAGGCACAAGAACATAAGCAACAGAAACCAAGGTTACCCGGCATCATCAGAACCCAATTCTTCAACCATAGCAAATCCTGGATACACCATCACAACGGAAAAGCAATATTTGGATCTAAAATCACTTCTCATGATTATGATAGAGGACTTTTAAAGGGTCATAAATAACTCCCGTAAGGAAATACAGAACACAGGTAAACAGCTAGAAGCCCTAAAGAGGAAACACAAAAATCTCTTAAAGAATTACAGGAAA
This sequence comes from Uromys caudimaculatus, assembly GCA_028551405.1. NCBI lineage: Eukaryota > Metazoa > Chordata > Mammalia > Rodentia > Muridae > Uromys > Uromys caudimaculatus. The sequence continues at coordinate 29,340,665 of CM052719.1, forward strand.
ATACAATCAAACAGGTGAAGGAATTGAACAAAACCACCTAGGAACTAAAAATGGAAACAAAAACAATAAAGAAATCACAAAGGGAGACAACTGGGGGGATTGAAAACCTAGGAAAGAGATCAGGAGTCACAGATGTAAGCATCACCAACAGAATAAAAGAGATAGAAGAGAGAATCTCAGGTGCAGAAGATACCATAGAAAACATTGACACAACAGTCAAAGAAAATGCAAAGTACAAAATGCTCCTTACGCAAAACATCCAGAAAATCCAGGACACGAGAAGACGAAATCTAAGGATAATAGGTATAGATGATAGTGAAGATTCCCATCTTAAAGGACCAGTAAATATCTTCAAAAAATTATAGAAGAAAACTTTCCTAACCTAAAGAAAGAGATGCCCATGAACATACAGGAAGCCTACAAAACTCCATATAGATTGGACCAGAAAAGAAATTCCTCCTGTCACACAATAATCAAACACCAAATGCACAAAACAACAATTAAAAGCAGTAAGGGGAAAAGGTCAAGTAACATATAAAGGCAGACCTATCAGAATTACATCAGACTTCTCACCAGAGACTATGAAAGCTAGAAGTCCTGGACAAATGTTATACAGACCCTAAGAGAACACAAATGCCAGCCCAGGCTACTATACCCAGCAAAACTCTCAATTACCGTAGTTGGAGAAAACAAGATATTCCATGACAAAACCAAATTTACACAATATTTTTCCACAAATCCAGTCCTACAAAGGATAATAGATGGAAAACACCAACACAAGGAGGGAAACTACACCCTAGAAAAAGCAAGAAAGTAATCTTTCAACAAACCCAAAAGAAGATAGCCACATAAACATAAAAATAACAGGAAGCAACAATCACTTTTCCTTAGTATCTCTTAACATCAATGTACTCAATTCCCCAATAAAAATCCATAGACTAAGAGACTGGATATGTAAACAGGACTCAGCATTTTGCTGTATATAGGAAATGCACCTCAGTTACAAAGACAGACACTACCTAAGAGTAAAAGGTTGGAAAACAATTTTCCAAGCAAATGGTCCCAAGAAACAAGCTGGAGTAGCCATTCTAATATTGAATAAAATCAACTGTCAACCAAAAGTTATCAAAAAAGATAAGGAAGGACACTTCGTGCTGGTCAAATAGAAATATTTAAGGGGTAACTTCAGCAAGTGTTATAGGTATCTGATGAATCTCAGTGTAAAGGCCTTGGGAAAAGCAAAAGAATGGTGCTCTTTGCTCAGAGTGAGAGCAAAGCACCAAGGGAGAGCATTGGAGGTATTTGCATTTTATGGTCACATTAGGGAGGTGAGTCCTGTATATTTTAGAAGACTAATATTTATTTTCTCTGAATTTAGTCAGCAGCTGTCAACTTATTTCTAGTTGAGTGTGACAGTAGTAATGTTTTCAAAACCTACTGAAAACAAATAACATTTAACGTGTGACTTATGAAATTAGGTGGTATGTTATTTTGACTGAAGTCAACTTTCCTTTGTCATTTCAAAGGAGAAAAATGAATGGCCTATAAACTGTAAGAGTTGATCTGTCAGAAATAATTTCCAATTGCATAATGTTTTTACAATGTGGTTTAATTTATTTTAATCATATTTATAATGTGAAATTATAAGATGATGATAATATTGGCTTCTAAAGTTTTAGCCTAGAAAATAGCATTTTAATTATTATAGAAATGTCTACAAGTAATTTCATAATTTATTAATTCTGTATTTAATTTTGACATGTATCTCATAATTCACCATTGTATATAATACTGTGATAGATATCCCATAGTACATACATATTTCTGTCAACATAAATTCCTAGAAATAAGTTTACTAGATAAAATTTTATGCACAATTTAAAAAAATAGATAAGCTTACCAACCTTATTTATAACTTCAGTTCTTCCCATTGATACTCTGTACTCACAAAGACAAATGAGAGTTTACCAACCTTTGGCTAGAGAATATCAATTAGTAAAAGATATCAATTTGTCAACAGGAATGTAATTACCATTAGAATTCATTAAGCAAAAAAATTTAAGTATTTATTTTTTGATACATTATTTACATTTCCAATGTTTTCCCCCCTTTCCAGGTCTCCTCTTTGGAAATCTCCTATCCTCTACCCCCTCCCCCACATCTATGACGATATTCCCCCTACCACCCACCCGCCCACCCACTCCCATATTCCAACCTTCACATTCTCCTTTACTGGGGCCTCTAACACCCTCAGGCCCAAAATCCTCTTTTCCCCGTGATGGCCAACAAGGTCCTCCTGTGCCACATATGTGGTCTGAGTCATGGGTCTCTTGATGTGTATTCTTTGGTTGGTGGTCCAGCCTCCAGGAGCACCAGGAGGGGGGCAGGCCAGTTGAACACTGTTGCTCCCTCAATGGGGCTGCCACTCCCTTAGCTCCTTCAGTCCCTTCTCCAACTCCTCCATCTGGGACCTCACTCTCAGTCCAACGGTTACTATAAAGTGAAACTTGGGTATTCTGAAATTTTGGGTTAATATCTACTTAACAGTGAGTACATACCATGTTCGTTCTTTTGTGACTGAGTTACCTCGCTCAGGATGATATTTTCAAGTTCCATCCATTTGCCTGCAAATTTCATTAAGTCATTGTTTTTAATAGCTGAGTAGTACTCCATTGTGTAGATGTACCACATTTTCTGTATCCATTCCTCTGATGAGGGACATCTGGGTTGTTTCCAGCTTCTG
>CM052719.1:29353039-29374951 GCA_028551405.1 Uromys caudimaculatus
CCACTTGGACTTGAGCTTTGTACAGGGAGATAGGAATGGATCAATTTGCATTCTTCTACATGTAGACTGCCAGTTGAACCAGCACCATTTGTTGAAAATGCTGTCTTTTTTCTACTGGATGGTTTTACTCCTTTGTCGAAAATCAAGTGACCGTAGGTGCGTGGGTTCATTTCTGGGTTTTCAATTCTATTCCATTGATCTACCTGCCTGTCACTGTACCAATACCATGCAGTTTTTATCATGACTGCTCTGTAGTATAGCTTGAGATCAGGGATGCTGATTCCCTCAGAAGTTCTTTTGTTGTTGAGAATAGCTTTTGCTATCCTGGGTTTTTTGTTGTTCCAAATGAATGTGAGAATCAGCCAATTTATTGTATGTAAAAAAAAAAAAAAAGCAGGGGGGCTACTGATTTTTTTTTTTAGTTAATTTTATATCCAGCCTCTTTTCTGAATGTTTTTAACAGCTGCCAGAGTTCTGTGGTACAATTTTGGGGGTCACTTTTGTATACTATCATATAATCTGTAAATAACAATTCTTTGACTTCTTCTTTTCCAATTTGTATCCCCTGATATCCTTTAGTTTTCTTAATGCTCTAGCTAAAATTTCAAGTACTGTATTAAATAGATCTGGAGAGAGTGGGCAGCCTTGTCTTGTCCCTGATTTTAGTGGAAATGCTGTACGTTTCCTCCATTTAATTTGACTTGGCTTACTGGCTTGCTTTATATTGCCTTTATTGTGTTTAGGTATGTGCCTTGAATTCCTGATCTCTCCAAAACTTTTATCATAAAGGGATGTTGGATTTTACCAAAGGCTTTTTTAGTATCTAGTGAGATGTCATGTGTGTGATTTTTTTTCAGTTTGTTTATATGGTGGATTTCATTGATAGATTTTCATATGTTGAACCATCCCTGCAACCCTAGGGTGAAGCCTATTTCATCAAGGTGGATGATATTTTTGATGTATTCTTGGATTTGTTTTGTGAATATTTTTATTGAGTATTTTTGCAACAATGTTCATAAGGAATAACTTTAAATTTTTATCATCATATACTGTATATACTAAAACAGAGTTGAATCAAATATATAGTATGTTGTAGCAAATATAACCTTAAAGTTTTATCATTATAGAATAATACATACTAATCCAAAATATTTGAGCTTTGTTGTTGATTCCTTAGTCTAAAAGGAGATGCAATAATAAATGGAGATCTTATTATGAATAAGAAGTATTACAAATATTCCTTTATACCATGTGGCTATCTTAAGATGGTGAAGTCACATGGTATTCTCTCTTTAACCTCAGTAAGGATGGTTGCCAGCCATATGACTGCTTAAATCCTGATGAGATATGTATCTCTCTCTCTCTCTCTCTCTCTCTCTCTCTCTCTCTCTCTCTATTATTTCTATATAACATCTTTATATAATAAGAGTTGAATCCAAGTTACACACACACATATATATCCTAAATATGAGTTGAATCACATATATATAGATTTTTTAAATTATAAGCCTGTTGTTATAAATTTAAAATCCAATTTTCTTTTACAATTTTTATAGATTTTTAAACCTTGCTTAATATATTTACAAATTCTGAGATAAGAATTTACAGTACAATCTTAAGATTCGTTTTTTGGTTTTTTGTTTGTTTGGTTTTTTTGGTGGGGGCAGAGTACAGTGAATGGTAGGGCTAAAAGATTTTTAAGAGTGGGAAGTAGAACCTTATAGGTAAACACTTTTGACAGTGTAGAACAGAGCAAGCTTAGATATAAGATATTTGGGGATCATGTGTTCGTACCCTAGCAGTTGCTACCATTTCTGAGAATTTGGAAATCAAGTTTGCAGATTTTTGGCCGTTGATCTGTACTAAGACCAAGTTCTTATAATAAAATCTGCATCCTTGGAGGAAGAGAGTCTCAAAGTGGAGAGGGGCAGGAGCTGAAGCTTTGGGACTGCAGCCTGGAGCAAGAGAGGGCCAGTAGAGAGTAGGAGAGAAGAGAGATGTCCATGTTGGTGCAAAAGACTTCAGAAGCCAGAGACACACATAGGTGCTCATGCAGAGGGCACAGCAAGCCAGAGGGAAGCAGCAGCTGATGAACTGAACTCTAGAACTTGGAATCAAAGTCACAAACAAATGCTCTCTACATACCATAGGGGCTTAGATCAGCAGCTTGGTTCAGAGTGGACACTGCAGGGAGAACACGCATGTGCTGGGTGTTTGTATGCTGAAGCTGGACTGCACCCTTGCCCCCTCCCAACTCCTGCTAGGTGTGGCTCTGGCTCTCACTTTTCAATAAACTTACAAATCCATCAACCATCATTTAAAGACAGGACATGCAAGCACTGTTGGGAGGGAGACCAGGCAAAATCAAACAAGGCTGAAGAAAATAAATAAATAAATAAATAGGGAATTATTTTTCCCTGTTCCAATTGTGTGCAGTATTTGTAAGGATCCTGGATAATATTGTGGTTTAGGGTATCATTAGTTGGCCACATTGGATTGGTTATCTAAAGGTTATTGAGGCCAGATTCAAATGGAAAGGTGAAGGAGTTGAGAGGCCCTGAAGTCAGGTGCTAGGTAAAGAGGTTGGAGGTTCTCTAAGAGGCATCACTAAGGTGAGTGAGGAGGTGGAGATAGAGGAAGAGGTCCAGGGCCTGAAGTCTATGGCATCACAAGGACTTAGGGGAACCCAAAGGAAAAAGGCACAATCCAAACAGCGGGTCATTACTTCAGCAGTTCCAGGGCCAGGGGTTAAAGCCTAGGAGATATGATACCTGGTACCAGGACTTTCACATGAAGCCAGAAGGCAAAATCGTGCTCAAAATGAAGTCTCAACCAAGGGAAATAATTACAGGTGAGGCCAGGAGAGAAGGTCAACCATAGCATTAAAGACTGTAGCTGAAGGTTACCTCTGCCTCCAAGAATACCAGAGGGTTGTTGGATGCTCAAGAGTCACTTACTCAAGTTCATGGAAGCTTTTATGTAGGCCAAAGGGAAAACTTACCAGTTGCGGGTGGGTGGGGTGCCCAGCGATTGGTGGAAAGTGAAGTTGTTGCAGGCAGATCAGAAATAATGATAATGTCCCAGTGCGGCTCAGACCACCAAGGGGGGTGGGGCCGGTAGGAACTATTGATGAGTCACTTGCACCAATGTTGGGATTTAGCCTCAGATTTAGTGAAGTACTTTGGGGAGTCTGGTCCAAGGTATGTCACAAAGATCTCCTGTGCAACTAATCTCACACAAGAGATTTCTTGGGGTAAGCAAAAAGCTGTCTAGGAGTGGGGACATCAGAAAGAGACAGAAACAGAGAGGCAGACAGAGTGAGAGAGCAAGAGACAATGTCTGAGGGAGAGATCTGTGATGATGGGGACCTTCTAAAGGGCTAGCAACTAGTGATGATGTAGCTTCTGATGCTGAGGCCCTGAGGGCAAACCGGCAGAGCACCTGATTTCTAACACAAATGACCCCTAGCAACATCTCTCTGAGAAAGGTAAGCTACAAACAGGAATCACTTCTTCTGGCTGACCCATCCCGTGAAAGATTCAGTGCCTCTCAGAAACTTCCAACCGGATTCCAGTCTTACAAGAACTCACGACTGTCCTAGGATTAAATGTCAATCTCTTCTCACTGAGCCACCTGGTTTATATTTTTGATGGCACTTATTGCTCCTTCCTGCTGAGACACTACCTGGCATGAGTTATGTTCTGATTGGTCCCTTTTCTGTACTTTCAGTGTCTTTCATTGACCTTGTGACTTCCTTCCTTCCTTCCTTCCTTCCTTCCTTCCTTCCTTCCTTCCTTCCTTCCTTCCTTCCTTCCTTTCTTTCTTTCTTTCTTTCTTTCTTTCTTTCTTTCTTTCTTTCTGGATATTTACTTTATTTACATTTCAAATGTTTTCCCCTTTTCAGGTCTCCCCTTCAGAACCCCCGTATCCCATCCTCCCTCCCCCTGCCTCTATCCCCCCGACTCCCATCTTCCCTCCCTAGCATTCCCCTACACTGGGGCATCGAACACCCTCAAGCCCAAGGGCCTCCCCTCCCACTGATGTTGAACAAGGCCCTCCTCTGCCACATATCTGGCCAGCACCATGGGTCCCTCCATGTGTATTCTTTGGTTGGTGGTCCAGTCTCCAGGATATCGGGGGGTGGGGGGGTTCTGGCCAGCTGACACTGTTGCTCCCTCCATGGGGCTGCAAACCCCCTCAGCTCCTTCAGTCCCTTCTCCAACTCCTCCATCCAGGGCCCCACACTCAGTCCAATGGTTCTCTGTGAGCATCTACCTCTGTATTTGTTAGACTCTGCCTGAGCCTCTCCAGAGACAGCTTACTTATTGTGCTTCCATCAGCCAGCACATCCCAGCATCCACAAGAACATCTGGGTTTGGTGGCTGTATATGGGATGTATCCCCAGGTGGGGCAGTCTCTGGATGGCCTTTCCTTCAGTCTCTGCCCCACACTTTGTCTCCATGTTTCCTCCTGTGAGTATTTTTCACCCTTCTAAGAAACACTGAAGCATGTACATTTTGGTCTTCCTTCTTCTTAGGCTTCATATGGTCTGTGAATTGAATCTTGGGTATTCCTAACTTTTGGGCTAATATCCACTTATTAGTGAGTAATTACCATGTTTGTTCTTTTGTGACTGAGTTACCTCACTCAGGATGATATTTCCAAGTTCCATCCATTTGCCTGTGAATTTCATGAAGTCATTGCTTTTAATACCTGAGTAGTATTCCATTGTGTAAATGTACCACATTTTCTGTATCTATTCCTCTGTTGAGGGACATCTGGGGTGTTTCCATCTCCTGGCTATTATAAACATGGTTGCTATGAACATAGTGAAACATGTGTCCTTATTACATATTGGAGCATCTTCTGGGTATATGCCCAGGAATGGTATAGCTGGGTCCTCAGGTAGTACTATATCCAATCTTCTGAGGATCCCCCAAACTGATTTCCAGAGTAGTTGTACCAGCTTGTAATCCCACCCGTAATGGAGGAGTGTTCCTCTTTCTCCACATCCTAGCCAGCATCTGCTGTCACCTGAGTTTTTGATCTTAGCCATTCTGATTGGTGTGAAGTGGAATCTCAGGGTTGTTTTGATTTGCATTTCCCTGATGACTAAGGATGTTGAACATTTCTTTAAGTGCTTCTCAGTCCTTTGAGTTTTCTCAGTTGAGAATTCTCTATTTAGCTCTGTTCCCCATTTTTTGATAGGGTTATTTGGTTCTCTGGAGTCTAACTTCTTGAGTTCTTTGTATATGTTGGATATTAGCCCTCTATTGGACGTAGGATTGGTAAAGATCTTTCCCCAATCTGTTGGTTGCCATTTTGTCCTATTGACAGTGTCCTTTGCCTTACAAAAGCTTTGCAATTTCATGAGGTCCCATTTGTCTATTCTTGATCTTAGAGCATAAGCCATTGGTGTTCTGTTCAGGAACTTTTCCCCTGTACCCAGGTGTTCGAGGCTTTTCCCCACTTTCTCTTCTATTAGATTCAGTGCATCTGGTTTTATGTGGAGGTCCTTGATCCACTTGGACTTGAACTTTGTACAGGGAGATAGGAATATATCAATTTGCATTCTTCTACATGTTGACCACTAGTGGAACCAGCACTATTTGTTGAGAACGCTGTCTTTTTTCCACTGGATGGTTTTACTCCTTTGTCGAAAATCAAGTGACCGTAGGTGCATGGGTTAATTTCTGGGTCTTCAATTCTGTTCCATTGATCTACCTGCCTGTCACTGTATCAGTACCATGCAGTTTTTATCACTACTGCTCTGTAGTATAGCTTGAGGTCAGGGATGCTGATTTCCCCAGAAGTTCTTTTATTGTTGAGAATAGCTTATGCTATCCTGGGTTTTTTGTTATTTCAAATGAATTTGAGAATTGTTCTTTCTAACTCTATGAAGAACTGAGTTGCAGTTTTGATGGGCATTGCATTGAATCTGTAGATTGCTTTCGGCAAGATGGCCATTTTTACTACATTAATCCTGACAATCTATGAGCACGGGATGTCTTTCCATCTTCTGAGGTCTTCTTCGATTTTTTTCTTCAGAGACTTGAAGTTCTTGTCATACAGATCTTTCACTTGCTTGGTTAGAGTCACACCAAGATACTTTATATTGTTTGTGACTATTGTGAAGGGTGTCATTTCCCCAATTTCTTTCTCAGCTCATTTATCCTTTGAGTATAGGAAGGCTACTGATTTGTTTGAATTAATTTTGTATCTGGTCACTTTGCTGAAGTTGTTTATCAGCTGTAGCAGTTCTCTGGTGGAGTTTTTCAGGTCACTTAAGTATACGATCATATCATCTGCAAAGAGTGATATTTTGATTTCTTCCTTTCCAATTTGTATCCCTTTGACCTCCTTTTGTTGTCTAATTGCTCTAACTTGATCTTCAAGTACTATATTGAATAGATAGGGAGAGAGAGGGCAGCCTTGTCTAGTCCCTGATTTTAGTGGGATTGCTTCGAGTTTCTCTCCATTTATTTTGATTTTGGCCACTGGTTTGCTGTATATTGCTTTTACTATGTTTAGGTATGGGCCTTGAATTCCTGATCTTTCCAAGACTTTTATCATGAAGGGATGTTGAATTTTGTCAAATGCTTTTTCAGCATCTAATGAAATGATCATGGTTTTTTTTTTCCTTTGAGTTTATTTATGTAGTGGATTACATTGATGGATTTCCGGGTATTGAACCATCCCTGCATCCCTGGGATGAAGCCTACTTGATCGTGGTGAATGATTGTTTTGATGTGTTCTTGGATTCAGTTTGTGAGAATTTTATTGAGTATTTTTGTATCAATATTCATAAGGGAATTTGGTCTGCAGTTCTCTTTCTTTGTTTGGTCTTTGTGAGGTTTTGTTACCAGTGTAACTGTGGCTTCATAGAACGAATTGGGTAGCATTCCATCTGTTTCTATTTTGTGGAATAGTTTGAAGAGTATTGGTATTAGGTCTTCTTTGAAGGTCTGATAGAATTCTGCACTAAACCCATCTGGTCCTGTACTTTTTTTGATTGGGACTTTGTGATTCTTAAGTTTTACCTCTCCTTCCCTCTGCCCCTCCCTGCATTCCTCCCTCCCTCTTTCCTTCTCTGGATTAGAGTATATTTGTTACTCTGACCCTTCTCCCTCTCTGGCTCATGGAAGCAGTTTCTAATCAGCTACTTTGCACTAGAAATCAGTATCATCTTCTTTTATTCCAACAGGGTCAATAGTAGTTTTGCTGGTCATTTCTATTAACTCTCAAACCCAGGACAAAGGACTAACTGAGGTGCCTATTAACATCTCAAAGCAAATGTGGGCTGCCAGTCAACCTGCCCCACCCCCTACCCTGAACCCTCTAACTTGGTTTTCCTTCCCTCAGCTTCAGTGGTTCCTATAAGTCATAGCCCTTTTTTTTTTTTTTTTTCTTTTCTTCCTTTTAACCTTTTGCCTCTTTGTCTCATGGACTGGCCCTTCCCTCTCACCTCTCATCTCTCCTCCTATGGTGCAGCTCAGTGTATATTCAGTCTGAACTCTCCCAGATACCTCTGCCTCTGCCTGTGCTCTCCCTTACATTAAAACCTCAAACTCTTAAGAGCATTAGCGTCCTCTGCTTGTTTATTTTATTTTCATTCAATTTTCTCCTTTTGGCTTAATGCATCAACTGTGGCTGCTTCTGCATGTCAGGTTCAAAGGATACCCCATTTCCCCTCAAAAGGGCAGGCCCACTGTTTTGGTCCAAAATTGAGTCTAGGCTCAGCTCAAGCTGGACTATAGAAGGGTTTGGGCAGTTAGATACAAGCAAACCTTCAAGGTATCATTACCCTTCTTCCAACAGAAGAGACATGTAGCTCTCTATTGACATATGCCTGTAGCATTTCTTAGCATATCAAAACCCATGCTGACCTCCAGGATCCTTCAGCCACTACTTATATACACTTTTTATACATCTCAAAGCCCAGGCTAGTACCCTGGCTCTTCTTACCTCCCCTCTATCCTAAACTCACTCCAGTTCAAGGGCTCCCCTTCCTGCAGCTGCTCATCCTCTTATGACCTGTGTGATGATTCCATATGATTGAGCATCAGCTCAGCTGGTGGGGCTGGTGGGGCTGGTGGGGCTGGTGGGCTGCACTAATTCACAAGCCCTGCTGTCAGCACTCTGTGTGTACTGACTGCTCTGAGTTTCTGTCTAGAAGACTGTGCTTGAGGGAGACTTCCCTCTGTTAGGTCCCAGCCCTTGTTCCAGCCTGGCCTGGTCTGCCTTCAATATCAGTCTTCGGAGAGAGGTCTCCAATTCTTCATTCCAGATTGAAAATGCTTTGCAAAGCACCCATTTATTCTGGTTTGTGTAATTTGTCAGTGTGTAGTTAGTTGTTCATGATGGACTGAGACTACCAGGTCTCAAACTCAGGACAAAGGGATAACTGAGGTGTCTATGAACACATAAGTGGACCTGTCCTCCAGGTTCTTCCAGCATTTCTCAGTACCTGTTAGAGTCATCCTGGCTGGTATACCTCCCTCCTGTCCCCTACTTTGAACTCTTCAGTCCAGGAATTGGAATAGTCCCCTTTTCTCAGCTTCTTAGTTTCCTATATAACTTCAGCCATTTTGGCTCTGCCTCTTGGTCTCCTAGCTCACTTCTGGCCTTTTGGTCCAGGTTCCTGTCTCTCTCCTGCTCTTACTCCTGCACCCCCTCTCATGGCCTGATTCAGTCTGGGCCATTCCAGATGCCTCTGTTATGCTCTCTCTATTTCAATAAAACTCTTGTTCAACCCATACCAAGGAACACCATGTCCTCATCTTCTTTTTCATTCACCCATGGTCCTTTGGAGTTTATTTTTAATTCGTTTACAAAGTAGGAGGTTTCCTTTTGGCATTTTCATGTGTATTTAGTTTTGACTAGCTGTAATCCTATCCCAAACCTACTTTGCCATCTCCCAACCTTCCTCTCTTATCCTGATATCCACCACCGTCCTCTTCCATATCCTATGTATTCTATTACTCTCATTTCTGTCCCTTAATGTCTTTTTATATACCCTTTCTTTAGTTTCCTGGTGGCTTCACATTCAATTCCACATAAACACTGATGACAATTAGAAGCTAAGATCTGCAAATGCGTGAAAGAGCACAGTGTCTTGTCCTTTTGAGCATCAATTACCTCACTTCATATATTTTCCAGTTCCATCCATTTTCTGGACAATTTCATAATTTTATTTTTCTTTGTGATTGAATAAAATTCCATTTTGTATATGTACCACATTAGCATTATCTATTTATTTGTTGATTGACCTATAGACTGATTTGATTTCTTTACTATTAAGAATAGAGCAGCAGCCAATCAGCAATATCAACACTTGGGAGGCAGAGACAACAGTGGGATTTCTGAGTTCAAGATCAGCCGGGTCTACAGAGAGAGTTTCAGGACATCCATGTATTCATGGAGAAATCCTATCTTGAAAACAAACACCAAACAAACAAACAAACAAAGAAGAATATAGTAGCAGTAAACATGGATATCAGGTATCTCTGCACTAGGATATAGACTCATTTTGGTAGATAACCAAGAGTAGAATAGTTGGATGCCAGGGGCCAGCCCCAGAGGGGTCTCTTCTTTCTTGTGGATTCTCCTTGATGCGGCAGAGGGGGAAGAGCATTGGAGGAGGGTAAGACTTTTATCTAATGAGATATGGTGATAAGACTTTTGTCTTATGAGATATTTAGGGTTGCTGTATAATAAGAAAAAGTTTACTTATGTAAGTCTAAGTTACTATGCTCCTGTAGCTGACCTGCCTTCTGTGTTCCTCTGAGGCTAGAAACTGCAGTCTCTGGCACTTAGCACCTCATCCTAAAACAGCAGAAAAGTAAGCAAAGGATTAATTGCTAGAGCCTTTTCCCTTTCATCCAGATGCTTCTTGCTTGTCAGGCTACAGGGAAATTTGGAGCAATAAACTTTTATTGAACCAAGAGAAGAGAATCTTGCTCACAGAAGGAAAAACTTTTACATAAACAAATATTTATATACAGACTTACACATGTGCATTTATACATTTCCATTCAAACCTGTTGGGTGAAGCTTGCATATATTCTTAGAATTACATACTTACATACACACACATCCATATTTACATATGTTTTTGGAGCAAAAGACCAAACACCAGTGCAAAAAGAACTCACACATTCTGGATGAAAAATGAGCTCCAATCTTTATTGAATAGAGAAAGAAAAAGCTTCTACCCTTTTAATGATAAATGACTTAAACCCAAGTTTGTAAGAAGAAAGTTTTGTTCCTTTAATAAGACTAAGCCTGCCTTGTTATTAAGAAAATACCTGTTCTGTGCCATGGTAAGGAGAAGCCTGCCTGCTCCTTCTGCTCTCTCTGCAGCTTCTTCCCTTTTCCTTTCTCTCTCCATTCTGCATATTGCTCTTTTAGTTTTTTATGTTACCTATAGTTTCTAAGGTATTCCACTTTGCATTCTCCTTCGAATCTTGCTCTCTCCTCCTGCTCTGATGTCACAATAATGCTCTTACTCTCAGTACTATTACTCCCAATGCTATGCCTTTACTTTCTGAGTTCAGTTCTATCTAAAAAGTTCTCCTCAGCTCAATTCTGTCTCTTCTTTTTGTCTCCAGCACTCATACATCTTTTAGAATACATGATCTCATAGTAAAAAGTTCATCACAAGTTTACACATAAATTCAAATCATAAATTGAAATAGAAGTTTACAGCAGAGAATACTTACATGCATACCATTAGGAGTAATTATCTGGCTAAACATTCATCACCTGTCACACACCTTCACTGGTTCATGAAGAGTTAAAAAACATAACTAAGTTAAAGTGAAGTCTTGTATAGATAAACCCAGTAAACATTTTATCTTCTGTCCTAGCACCTATAATAAATCATAGTTCCCTTTTTATGGCCCTTGGTTAATATTTTTACAACGTTTTGGAATGTGCTCTGAGTCATAGAAGCAATTTATTGGTGACATTTGGAGACTGGCAGAGTCTCATTGCAGTTTTGATGATTAGAAAGGACCTAATAGCAGTCCCACCATAGAAGAGCTTAAGAAATACTGATTAATTCTATGAATTTTTATAGGATCTTCATTAAGAATTAAGAAGCCATCTATTTGTCTATATAACATCACTACAAGACAATGCATCATTGTAGATCTGCAGAGAGCTGCTCAAACGGGTGGGCTAATACCTAGTGATTGTTATATATGTTTAATAATAACAGGAAAGCATATTAATAGCAGGAATCTTTCCTAAAATGATTTTTCCCCATGCCTTGCCTTTGGGAGTAAATCTGTCAAGGATCATTTTAATCCAGGCCAGGCCATCTCAGGAAGATCACCTGCTAGTTATTAGCTTGTCCTATGTCGACTCCTGACAGCTGGGTTAAGTAACAGCTCTATTTTTAGCTTTTTGAGAAATCTCCACAATGATTTCCATCATTGCTATACCAGTTTACACGTCCATCACTGAAGTATAAAGGTTTTCCATTTGTTTCATTCTCACCAGACTTTCTTGTCATTCATTTTTTTGATGCCAGCTTTGATGATTCCTTGCTCTTGCCTTCTCCCTCTCTTTTCTGTCTTGAATATGCTGGTGTGTACATGTGCATGTGCGTGTGTGTGTGTGTGTGTGCATATGTTCTGTTTGGTGTGTATGTGCTTGTGCATGTATGTGTGTGTGTATGTGTGTGCGCGCACTTTACTGGTGCTGTCCTTGAAACCATTTAGCACTAGTTCACACTGATCCCTGAGTCTTTTTAAAAGTAAATAAAGCAAGCTAATGAGTGAAGCAAGCCCATATAATGGACCAAAAAATATTTATAAGCTACAACATAATAGAAAGTATACTGGAAGTTTTTGTATGTTAGTTTGGCAGAGAGAACAGAGCCTCAGTTGAAGAAATGCCTCAGTTGAAGATCCAGCTGTAAGGCACTTTCTTTATTAGTGATCAGATCAGGGTGAATGGTGCCATCCCTGGACTGGTGGTCCTGGGTTTCTATAAGAAAGCAGGCTTAGCAAGCCATGAGAAGCAGACCAGTAAGCAGCACCCTCCATGGCCTCTGCATTAGCTCCTTCTTCCAGGTTCCAAATCTGCTTGAGTTCCATACTGTCCTCTTCCAGTGGTGGACCATGATATGGGAAAATAAGCCAAGTAAACCCTATTCTCCCTATGATGGTTTGAATAGCATTTGCCCCCATATATTCATGTGCTTCAATGGTTAGCCGATAGGGGTGGCACTTTAGGAGATATAGCATTGTTGTAGTAGGAGTGGTCTTGTTGTAGGAAATGTGTCACTGTAGAGGCCACTGTTGAGGTCTTATATATAAGCTCAATCTATGCCCAATGTGGAACTATAATTTCCTCCTGGCTGCCTTTGTATCAAGATGTTAGACCTGGCAGCTCCTTCAGCATGTGCATGCCACCATGCTTCATGCCATGATGATAACTTAAACCTCTGAAACTGTAAGCCAGCCCCAATTAAATGTTTTCTTTTATAAGAATTGTCATGGTCATGGTACCTCTTCACAGCAATAAAACCCTAAGACAGAAGTTAGTACCAGAGATTGGGTATTGTTGTGATAGGCCAGACCATGCTTTTGTGTTTATGAATGTGGTTTTGGAGACTTTGGGACGCAGTGGAATGTTTTAAGGAGGTCTTAATGGGCCATACTAGTAGATGTGTGGAAGACAATGGTAGTGAGGGTAATTTGAACTGTGGTTGCTTGGCTCAAGAGGTTTCAGAGGAGAAGAATATTAGTATGTAGTCTAGAGACTATTTTTTTGTGGTATTTTGTTGAAGAATGTAGCTGCTTTTGCCCTTGTCTGAAGAGCCTGTCTGAGACTAAAGTGAGAAAGTTTAGATTAATTACATTGACCAAAGAAATCTCAAAAAAAACCTAGCATAGACTCTGTCCTGTAGTTCACTCTTATGAAGAGCCTTCTGATCAGACATAGCAAACTGAGAAAGAAAAATTACAAAGTATATGGTTCAATGATTAAAGGGACACCAGGAAGTAGAATGTAGCTAAATCCTGTATTGAAGGGTATTAATTTGAATTGAAGGAGTGGTGACCTCAGGGCAAGATCTCACCAAGCTAAGGTTATTGTTGATGCATTTGAAGTTGAACAAGAGAGAGTTAGGCATTATTATTACTTGGTTATTATTTTTATTTGGACATGAGATAAGATTGTCTGTCAAATTAAAAAGGAATGGATTATGAGGTCTATTCTCAGTTGTTGACTATATCTGGAATGAACTACAATTCAGAAATGGAGGGCATACCTGTGATCCAGATCTTGAGACTGGTGGATAGAGGCTTTTAATCCAAATCTTGACACAGGGTGACATATGCTTTTGATCCAGATCTCTAGGCATACTAGCCATGCTTATAAAGATATTGTAGAAAGTAATTAAAGGAAGATTTAGATCCAGGAGTGGTGATACATGCCTTTAGTCCCAGGAGATAGATGCAAGCAAATTTCTGAGTTCAATGCCAGCCTGATACAGAAAAAGTTACAGGTAAGAAAAGCTTAGGTCTAAGGGTGTTAGTACACACATTTAATCCCAGCACTCAAGAGACAGAGGCATACAGATCTCTGAGTTCAAAGTCAGTCTACAGAGTAAGTTATAGGACAGCCAAGCTTAGGCAGTAAAGAGAGATGTAATAGTACACAGTGGCCATGTTCCAGACCCAGACCCACAAAGCAGTGGAACTTGGCAGCTTTGACCACATGGCTCTGGTTTTAGAGTCAAAAACAGAAGTTACTAGGACAATTGATGCTGGTTAGCGAGAGCTTAGAAATTAGCAGTGATTAAGAAGAAAACAGCATCACTGAGGTGAAATCCTATGGAAAGTGTTTTCTGAGAGCACAAAGAAGCTCTGTTCCAGAGATAGACATCATGCTAGCAGCCAGATTTGGTAATGTGTAAGAATCACACTGGTGGTACTGATTTTAAAAATATAACAGTATCATGGAGAGTAGCTAAGTTTTGGCATTGTAAGAGGTTAGGAATGATCACTGGTGAGGATATAGCCTCAGTGGCAGTTGAAGACCCAGGAGTAAAAGGGTCATGCAAAGGGTTGAGACTTGGCACCATGATGAGAGCCTAAGAGAGACTATTATTGAAAATGCAACCTGGTTGCAGGGGAAGACCCAATTCATTGGAGATACCAGTACTATGGAATGACCACCAAGAACAGCAGCAGCAGTGGAGTGGAGTCAGCTAGAGCCTAGAATGCTACAGAGGGTAGAGTTGGAGAAGTGACCCAAGCCATTTGGTGGAGTCCAGAAGATCATGTGTGGATCCCAGACATTGGATCAAGAAGCTGTGAAGTTGAAGTTGCCTTGGAAAACCCAAGAAGTTAAAGATGCCAGATCCAAGGATACCTACTGAGAGAAGTTGCTAACAGGGAGTGGAACTAACCCAGGAGAAACAATTGTGCTGAGGTCATCAAAGCTTAAAGGAGTTGGACATCAGACAGAAATACAGAGCTTAGAGTTTGTCCAGCTGTTTTGGTCTTGCTTTGGTCCAGTTTTTCCTCACTATTACATTGAAAGTATGTGATATGCTTTTTTTACTTTGATTTTATAGGGGATTACAGTTAAGTGATTGCAATGAATCTCAGAGAAGACTTTTAACATTGGACTTAAAAAAATTTTTGAGACTGTGATAGACTATAGGGACTTTCGAGGTTAAACTAAATGCATTTTGCATTATTTTATGGCTACAAACCTATGGGGCCAGAGAGTGGAGTGTGGTGGTTTGCATAGATTTGTCCTCATAGATTCATGTGTTTCAATGCTTGGCCCATAGGGAGTGAGACTATTAGAGGTGTGGTATTGTTGGAGTAAGTGTGGCCTTGTAGGAGTACGTATGTCAATGTAGAGGCCTGTTTTGTGGTCTCATATATAAGGTCAGACTATGCCCAGTGTGGAACTATAGTCTTCTCCTGGCTGCCTTTGATGTAGAGCTGTCAGCTCCTTCTCCAGCACCATGTCTACCTGCACGCTACCATGTTTCATGCCACAATGATAATGGACTAAACCTCTGAAACTGTAAGCCAGCCCCAGTTAAATGTTTTCTTTTATAAGAGTTGTCATGG
Organism: Uromys caudimaculatus; assembly: GCA_028551405.1. Classification (NCBI taxonomy): domain Eukaryota; kingdom Metazoa; phylum Chordata; class Mammalia; order Rodentia; family Muridae; genus Uromys; species Uromys caudimaculatus. Next base: position 29,368,144 of record CM052719.1, read on the forward strand.
TCATGGTGTCCCTATACAGCAATAAAGCCCTAACCAAGACACTACCCCCAACTTGCTTTTTGATCATGGTATTTCATTGCAGTAATAGAAACCCTAAGACGTACCCAGCATAATGAGGTATATTGATGTGACCATCCTGACCATGTTTTTGGAAGGATTGTGGAAGGACTTTGAAAATTTGGGCTACAACCCCATTAAATGTGTAGAGCTCAGTGGGATGGGTTGTTCTGTGGAAGCTTGGAAAGTAAGACAGTTGGGCACAGTGCAGATGATGGAGGCCTGGCTTGTTAAATTTCAGAGGGAAGATTAAAGACTCTAATAGGGCTGCTTGCTATTTTGATTTAAGATTCTGTGTTTCTGGTTTGCTAGAGCTGAGGGATCAGCAGTGACTAACAAAATACCAAAACAACTAAAGTGAATCCTTGTGTTATGAGGACAATTGATATTGGTTAGCTGGAGCTAAGAAATTAGCAGAGATTGAGAAGAGACCAGAATTACTGAGGTGAAATCTTCTGGAGAGTGTTTTTGAGAGCACAGAGAAGCTGTGTTCCAGAGACAACTAAGGTTGTAGCTAGAGTTGGCCAACGGACTTGGCAATGTGTAAGAATCACTCAGGTGTTACTGGTTTTGAAAGCATGAAGGGGGTCACAGGGAACAGCTGAGACTTTGTACTGTGAAAGGCCAGGAGAGATCATTTTTGAAGATGCAGCTTCAGTGGCACTTGAAGGCCCAGAACTAAAGGGGTCATGTAAAGAAGTTGAGGCTTGGCACCAGGAATAGAGCCTATGAGAGGCTACTGGTGAGAGTGCAGCCCAGTTGCAGCAAGGGGCCCCTAGCAGTTTTAGAGATGCCAGTACTTTGGAATGACCACCAAGAATGACAGGAGAAGTGGAGTGGAGCCAGCCACAGCCTAGAAGATAAGCTGTGTATGGAACAGAGGGCAAAGTGGAATAAGCCCTTTGGAGGGGCCAAGAAGATTGTGTGTAGATTCCAGACATTGGACATTGAATTATTTATGTTGTTGGAGTTTAATTTTGCTTTGTTCAAATTATCACTGTACCTTGATTCTTCCATCTTGAAGAACTTAATTTTGATATTTATAGGAGCCCACAGCTGAAAGACCTTTTAAAAGAGATTTTAGATTTTTAGAGAGATTGGATATTTCAAAGAGACTGAAAATAAATGTGTTTTAATTTGTAAAAACTGAGGGACTTTTAAAGTTATTTGTGTTTTTTTCCATTAATTACTTTATTTATTTGCTTTACATCTTGATCACCCCCCTCTTCTCGCAGCCCCCTCTCTCAAAGGCCCCTCCTCCATTCCTCCCTCCCCTCCATCTCTGAGATGTGTGAGGTCCTACCTATATACCAACCTGCCCTGATACCTCAAGTCACTGCAGGACTAGGTACATCCTCTCCCACTGAGAACACCCCAGTTAGGAGAACAGGATCCACAGTCAGGCAACAGAGTCAGGGTAAGTCCCACTCCAGTTGTTGAGGGACCTGGAAAAAAGACCAAGCTGTACATCTGCTGCATATGTGTAGGGGGCCTAGGTCCAGCCCTTATATGTTCTTTGGTTGGTGGTTCAGTCTCTGGGAGCCTCCAAGGCTCCAGGTTAGTTGATTTATTGGTTTTCCTGTAGAGTTCCTATCCTCTCCAGGTCTTCAATCATTCCCTCAACTCTTCCACAAGATGTCTTGAGCTCCATCTAATGTTTGGCTGTGGGTCTCTACGTTTGTTTCAGTCAGCTGCTGGGTAGAGTCTCTGAGAAAACAGTTATGCTAGGCTCCTGTCTGCATGCATAACATAGTATCATTAATAGCATTAGGAATTGGCTCTTACTCATGAGATGGATCTCAGGTTGGGCCAGTTATTGGTTGACCATGCCCCCAGTCTCTATGACATCTTTGTCCCTGAATTTCTTGTAGGCAGAACTAATTTTGGGTCAAAGGTTTTGGTGTCCTTTCCCTTGCACTGGGAGCTCCTACATGGCTAGAGGAGGTGGCCACCTCAGGCTCTCTATCTCCTACTGCTAGAAGCTTCAGCTACAGTCACCCTCAAAGACCACCTGAAGCCTCCCCTACCCAGGTTTCTGGCATGTCCTAGAATTGCCCTCTGCCCCCTGCCAATCTCCATTCACAACACAGCCCTCTCTCCCTGGCTCTCCTTACATCTGAGATCTTGGGGATGACTAATAAAGGAAGAAGGGTTGTGGTCTAACAGTAATGTGTTTGTGTGTCAAGTTGACATGGAGTCAGTTGTACCATTCAGTACCATCTACTCCAGCAAGGTCATACCTCGAAATACATGCACACCTACATGTACACACATTCACAGGTACAGGTATGTATACCACATAAATACTAAAACACACATACAGTAATATAGAAAAATTTTAAACAAAACAGTGAGGAAACAACCAGTCCAGTTTTAAAAAACAAAGTAGAGTTTTCAAAGAAAGAAATACAAGTGGCCAATAACTACTTAAATTTATTCAAGATATTTAGCAAGCTATTGGTGGCTCTCCACCAAACAATGGTAAGGTCCTATTGCCAAACACAACATTTATATATCTCATTTAACAAAGAGAAATTGAGCAGGTACCTAACTAGAGCCTTTATCCCTATTGACTAGTGTTCATGACCCTAGAAGAAACTATGCATGCTACCAGAGGAGAAAGGTAGCTACCAAGTCAAGTTGTTTGATGTACAAAGTACAAAAACTTGGATGTGAAACTGTTACCTTTCCTGTATGACACACTGGAACAACAGTGACACAAACAATGTAGGAGTAAACAACCACTTTCTGCTTGGATTTAAGTCCTACTCCATGAGGTGGGACCCATGCCTGACAGTGCTCAGGTAGCCAAGAACCATAGACCAAATAGGCCATGGACCTAGGGGAAAACTAAACATTGTTCTGTAAAAGGACTCCTGTTAAAATGACTCCTAACAGCATTCCACTATAGCCATAGGTCAGCATTTTGATCATCCATCACCAGAGAAGCTTCCTCCTGCAGTAGATGACAACTAAAACAGAGACTTAAAACTGGGGAATGTGCAGAGAGTGAGAGAGAGTGGGGATGTGGGGAGGGTCTAGGAGAAGATGAATGCATGAAAACCATGATCACAATATAGTGTATAGAATAAAATTTTATATTCAATAAAAAAACTCTCATCCATCAAGAAAATGCAAATGTAAACACTGTTCACACAGTTTTTAGTTTAAGGGACTCATATTCTTTGTCATTTCCTGTTCTCTAATGTCTGCTCTAGTAGGTTTAGAGTTTTAGGTGTTACATGATGGTCTTTGATCCACTGAAAGTTCATTCTTGTGCAGAGTGAGAGAAGCATATCTGTTTTCATCCTTCTACATGTGGAGATCCAACCTTTAAAAAATAGATTTTTCATTTATGTTACCTTTTATGTATGTGAGTACACTGTAGCTGTCTTCAGACACACCAGAAGAAGGCATTGGATCCCATTACAGATGGTTGTGAGCCACCATGTGTTTGCTGGGAATTGATCTTAGGACCTCTGGAAGGACAGTCAGTGCTCTTAACCACTGAACCATCTCTACAGCCCCAATGTTAATTTTTAAAATTAAAACTTTAGGTCCGTTCCACCTTGAAAACTCAGAGAACATAGGCGCTTATATTTTTATTACCGAAACCATTTAAAGGTGCATGCTGAGTAACACAGAGGGTAGTATCCTAGGACCTGTAATTCTCATACCATAAGAATCAATATGGTTTTATTTATTGCTCCAAACACCTTTCTCTATAATAGGAAAAGTCCTATAGCTTCATCCCCAAGTTAATGGATTTTTAAGTATATACACAATTCTCAATTATTTTTGTGGAAAGGAAGAAGCAGTTTTGAAATGGAAGGCATAACAGCAAACCAAACACTCTAAAAAGTAATGTATTTTATTCTGAATGTTTTGAAGATACTTCAATGGAAACAAACAAATTATAATGATGTGTTATTTATGGCACTGAGATTAAAATGAGTTTTTACCATCAGTAAAATCAAACTTACTTGAGTTTTTCTTTGATCTGTATATATATGGATTTTGTTTGTGTAAAATAATAATAAATACACTCTTTTATTTCATCAAATATTATTTTATTTTTATTTGGTGTAAAAATAGTGAGAGAGAAATTTGTCAAAGCAGTGTTTTTACCAGTGAGCATTCTTGTCATCCAGATGAAAAAAACAGCTGACTGTAGCTACATGGGTTTATGTCTGGCCCTTCTGTTCTCTGCTTGTTAATCTATCTGTTTTTGTCCCAGTACAATGTGCTTCTTGATACTACGGCTCTGTGATATAACTTGAATCAGGTGTGATGACACTTCCAGTGTTAGACAAGGATTGCCTTGTCTCTGAGAACACATGAATTTTGAGATTTGTTTTTCTAGATCTGTGAAGACTAGCATTGGGATTTTGATGGGAATTGCATTGAATCTGTAGACTGCTTCTGTTAAGGTAGACATTGTCTCAGAATTGGTTCTTCTAACCTATGGGAATGGCAGCTTTCCTAGTCTCTTCTTCAACTGCTCACGTCAGTGTTTTAAAGTTCCAATTGTGGAGGACTTTCACTTCATTGGATGGGCTTATTACCAGGTCTTTGGTTTTGGTTTGTTTTGAGGCAATCATGAGTAGAATTGTTTTTCTGGTTTCTTCCTCAACATGTTTATTACTTGTAATAGAAATGCTACAGGTTGTGTAAGGTAATTTTGCATTCTTCCACATGACTGAAAGTGTTCATCAGTTTTTGAGAGTTCTCTGTTGGAATCTTTATGGTCTCTTATATACAAAACCACAGATTTTGCAAATAATAATTCTTTGACTTGCCGGGCAGTAGGAAAGTATACCTTTAATCCCAGCACTGGGAAGGCAGAGGTAGGTGGATCTCTATAAGTTCAAGGCCAGCCTGGTCTACAGAGAGAGTTTCAGGACAGCAAGAGCTGTACAGAGGAACAGTCTCAATGAAACCAAAATCAAGCAAACAACCAAGCAACCAAGTAACCAACCAAACAACAACAAAACTTTGACTTCCTCCTTTCCCATTGCTATTCCCCTTATTTGCTTCTCTTCTCTGCAGTGTTCTACTTAAGCCTTCCAGTATTGCACTGAAGAGAAGTGGAGAAAGTAGACATTGATTTTGGTCCTGATATAGTAGAACTGCTTTGAGCTTTCCCCTAATTAATATAATGTTATATTACACACACACACACAGACACACACAGACACACACACACATACACACACACACACAGAGAGAGAGAGAGAGAGAGAGAGAGAGAGAGAGAGAGAGAGAGAGTTTATTATATTCAGATATGTCCCATCTAACAGCATCTCTTCAAGGTATTATAAAGGAGTGTCAGCTTTTGTCAACATCTTTTCATGATTTTTGTTATAGCCATTGTGATGGTTTGTCTATGCTTGGCCCAGAGAGTGGCACTATTGGAAGGTATGGCCCTGTTGGAGTAGGTGTGTCACTGTCGGTGTGGGCTTTAACAACCTCACCCTAGCTGCCTGGAAACCAGTATTCTGCTAGCAGCCTTCAGATGAAGATGTAGAACTCTCAGCTCCTCCAGCATCATGCCTAGCTGGATGCTGCCATGTTCCAGTCTTGATGATGATGGACTGAACCTCTGAACCTATAAGCCAGCCCTAATTAAATGATGTCCTTATAAGAGTTGCCTTGGTCATTGTGTCTGTTCACAGCAGTAAAACTCTAAGACAGAAGTTGTACCAGTAATGAGGCATTGCTGTGATAGGACTGGCCATGCTTTTGTTTGGAAGAATGTGAATTTGTGGACTTTGCAAAGCAGTGGAATGCTTTAAATGGGGCTTAATGGGCTATCCTAGTAGGAATATGGAAGACTCTGTTACTGAGAGTGATTTGAATTGTGAAGACCTGGTCTAAGAGGTGTCAGTGGAGAAGACTTTCAATATGTGACCTAGAGACTGTTTTTGTAGTATTTTGGTGAAGAATGTGGCTACATTTTGCCCTTGTCTGAAGAGTCTATCTGAGGCTAAAATAAAGAGACTCAGATTAATTGCATTGACAAAGGAAGTCTCAGAAACACCCATCATAGACTTTGTTTTCTGGTTAAGTCTCCTAAAGAGGATTTTTTAAACAAGTGTAGCAAGCTTAGAATGGGAGAATATAAAATATAAATGGTTTGACTATTAAAGGGGCACCAGGAAGTGAAATGGAGCTGAATCCTGTGTTCAAGGATATTAAATTGAATTAAGGAAGTGGTGACCTTGGGGCAAGATCCCACCTAGCTAGGTCCAGGCCTGGTAGTACAAGGCTTTAATCCCTGGAGGAAAAGACAAGCAGATCTCTGAGTTCAAGGCCAGCCTAGAACAAAGCAAGTTCTAGGTGAAGAAAAACTTAAATCCAGGCTTGGTGAACTACAACTTTAATCCTAGTGCTTAGGAGACAGGCATGCAGATCTCTGAGTTCAAGGTCAGTCTATGTAGCAAGTTTCAGGATAACCAAGCTTAGGCAGTGAAGGAGTTGGAAAACAGAAAGCTAGTGATAATGTACTAGAACAAAGGGGCCATGTTCCAGCCCCAGCAAGCAGCAGAACTCGGCAGTTTTGACCACGTGGCTCTAGCTTTAAAGTCCAGAATAGAAGGGACTATTCAGATAATTGATGCTGGTTAGCTGAAGATAAGAAATTAGTGGCAATTAAGAAGAGACCAGCATCACTGAGGGAAAATTTTCTGGGAAGTGTTTTCTGAGAGCACAAAAAAAAAAAAAAAAAAAAAAAAAAAAAAAAAAAAAAAAA
>CM052719.1:29375451-29479469 GCA_028551405.1 Uromys caudimaculatus
GGGGTATGTCATATGCCTGTAGAAACTCATCCATTTCCATTTCTCTTTTTCCAACTTGGTGGCATGTCTCTAGTAATGTGTGTCCTAATGGGGCTCTGAATTCCATCCATGTCCGTCCTAATGATTCGCTTTGCTTCTCTCACTTCACTCATTCGTGTTTTCTTACGTTTTTAGGTAGGGTGGCTCACAGTTTGTCAATCTTATTTATCTTTTCAAAAAAACCTGTTTGGTTCACTAATTTTTTGTGTTTATTTCTATTCTTTAATTTCTGCCATGAGTTATTTATTTTCAACTACTAATTTAGAACTTAGCTTGTTTTGGGTTATATAAGGCCCTTATATATTATTTGAAATCACTTTGATTTTTTATATACAGGCACTTGGAACTCTATACTCTGGGTTTATGACTGACATATCTGATAGGCTTTAATATGCTATGTTTTTTTATTTTTAGAAATTTATTTATATCTTCAAGGACCCATTCATCAGCCAATAAATTGTGTTATTTAATCTGCCAGCGTTTATGTGTATTTGATTTTTTTGTGCTTTTAATATGTGCCTTCACTTCACTATGATCAGATAGAATACAAATAATTATTTCCATTTCTCTACATTTGGGAAGACTTCCATTCTTTCCTAATATTTTATTTCATTTAGAGAATGCTCCTTGGATACTAAGAGTGTTTGCTCTGTACTCATTGGATAAATGATTTTATAGCTTTCTGTTGAATCCACTTCATCTATAATGTCATTTAATGCTGATGCTTATTTGATTATTTTTTGCCTGGATAGTGAGGATCAACTGAGGCCATGTAGGCAGCATGAGCAAAACAAGTACAGAAGGTATAATGATTATATGACTTTGGGGAAAATTCAGAGTGGTAGTAATGAAAAGAGATTTATTTACTTTGAATTTATTGAAGCATACTAGAAAATCTGATTGCTCATACTGAGGAGTCAATAGAAAGCAAACTGGTTGAGATAGTACAGGCAAGGTAGAACCTTAGCTAGGTGCACTGTTCTGTAGCCTATGAATTTCTTGTTGCTAGGCAGTCCAGTATAGAACTCAACCCTATAAGAGAAAAAGAACATGGGAACCAATATTCTCTTTGTCATGTAACGTCTCAAGAAAAATCTACACTGAAGATGTGACATGGACTATCATTAGACAAGGTCATGGACATTGTCACTTCACCAGCTAGTAAGTCATTCAAGAAGTAACACTAGAGATAGAAGCACAAATATTTATGAGTTCACACAGGAATACATATCTTGACTCTATTCTAGTATTTCAACCCATAACCAGATAAAAGAATTATATCTGCCTTCTTTCCTATTCTGAACTATTTATTTGACTGGGGGTTCTAAACCTTTATAATGTGTGGTTAGTCTGCTTTGAAGAACACTGAGTTAGACACTATATCAGAAAAACGTGCCAGGTAGTATGAACGGTACAGAGATTGATGTATTTGATGAAGCTATGGAAAGATAATGGAGAAAAGTTTTTTAAAATCACATTTAAGGTTTTTGCAGTACATGGCACTATGTATCTGTATGAATGAAGTCACTCCAGAGCTATTACATGTTAAGTCATTGTACAATTTATTGTCCACAGTACAAAGTCAGTCCAGATCATATTATTTTGTTTTTCTTTGAGAAGATTGCGTGAGAACATTTTAAGAAAAAATTATGAAGAATTTATATGGATTAATTATCAAGAGCATCCCATCAATAATAATTAAACCCTTTCCATCTGAACAGAAGCTAGTATTAAAAATTACCAAATGAATTTCATGAAAATATATTTTCTTGGAAATGGAAATATAAAAAGCAATAAGTAATATGTGCCTGTAGTTCAAGCTCTTGAATGGGAGCCAGAGCCTAAAGGACCATGAAATCAAATTTAGGCAAAGTGATATACTGAAATCTGGTTTTAAAAACTAACAACATGAAACCCAGAGATGTGGAGAACAACTAAGGGTATCAAGATGTTACTCACAATTTATAACATTTGTCCTCAATAGATCCTTTCCTTCTTTTCTGCTATGATCTCTTGGCATTTTGTGCAATAAGGTTACAGTATGTGTGAATGGATTTGCATTGGTGTGTTTCTATGTGTCTTACAAGTGCTCATTTATAAGGTAAAGATGATATACATGAGCACATATGTGGGTGCCACCGGTAAATCTTAGATGTCTTCATCATTTATTGTATGCATGGAAAGTCATATACTTAAAAACGCATGTTAAATCCATTAGTTCTTTGCCTATGTTCAAAAAGTATCAACATTTTCAAATGAAAATTCTTCATTACAACCATAGTTTGTCTGTACTTCAACAAAATGAAACAGCAAATCTATTGCACATTGGAGAGTCATGCCTGTAAACAATACCTCAACCATTTAAGCTAACATCTTGATCTTTCTCTTCCACCATGGCCTGCCTACCCATAACTGAGATACTCCAATTTCTGTCCTTTCATTTAGTCTTGCTACTCTAATGCATCAACTCAGCCAGAAGACAGACCATTAAAGCCAGCACTGCATGTAAACAAGACAAAGGGCATCCTCCTTTGCTGTCTCAGAGGACAAGGTGGCTATGGGTAAAGCTGTGGTATACATGAGGATACCTCATCTGTACCTGTGGCTGGAGATATTGATTCTTTCATCATGGCCCTTGACTGCATATGCTCAGAACACCAGCCTCTCAGAAGTAGTGATACCTTTACGAGTCACAGGTAACAGGCCCATGTGGGCTATGGGATGGCTGACCTATAGCCTGCACTTTGGGGGCCAGAAACATTTTATTTACATGAAGGCAAAGAAGTTCTTGGTATCTAGACTCTTCTCTGTATTCACCTACACTAAGCAAGGTGCTTTACACAAGGATCAGCCTTATGTCCAGCAGGATTGCTACTACCATGGCTATATGGATGGAGACCCAGAGTTCATGGTTGCTATTACCACCTGCTATGGAGGCTTTCAAGGAATATTACAGATAAATGGCACAGTATATGAAATCACGCCCAAGAAACTTTCTTCCACATTTGAACATTTGGTTCACAAGATAGACAGTGAGGAGACAGAATTACTCCCTATGAGATGTGCATTGACAGAAGAAAAAATAGCACGGCAAATGAAGCTTCAGAAGAATGAGAACGCCACTCTGACGCAAAGCCACTATGAGGGATGGTGGACTCACAAGCGTTTTCTTGACCTGGCATTGGTTGTTGACTGTGAGCGAGTACGTTTTCATAACAATAATAGGTCACAGGTGTTAGTGGAAGTATTCGCCATTATCAATATAATAAATAACATTTATCAGACACTGGATGTTGAGCTAGTTTTAATTGGAGTTGAGCTATGGAATGAAAAAAACCTCGTGCCCGTGGATAGACTACAGTACCTCCTGTATGAATTTTGTGTTTGGAAGGCTCTCAGCCTTAATACTCGTATTCCAAATGACATTGCACATCTTTTTGTGGATCATGATTTTGGTATTTACCTTGGTTTAGCTTATATTGGAACTGTCTGTGTGCCATCTTTGAATTGTGGAGTTGATCGTCTGAAAGGGCATAATCTTTTTCGTTTTGGACATATCATAGCACATGAGATGGGTCACAATTTGGGTATGCAGCATGATAACGGCTCATGTACATGTGGAGTAAAAAATTGCTTAATGGCTCCAGTAGACAATGGCATCCCGAAGTTCAGTAACTGTAGTTATGCTGAATTTTGGACAACATGTGCTGCTGCCAAATGTTTGCGCAAGGAAAAGAAGTCAATAGGCCACGGAGGGACCCAGTTCTGTGGGAATGGAGTGGTTGACAATGGAGAGCAGTGTGATTGTGGAGACTGGCAAACGTGTGCAACAGATCAATGTTGTAATTCCAGGTGTACCCTCAATGATGGGGCTGCCTGTGCTTTTGGGCTTTGCTGTTTACATTGCCAGATCTTGCCAGCAGGCACAGTTTGCAGAAAAGAGGTCAATGAATGTGACCTTCCAGAATGGTGCAATGGACAGTCATATAAGTGTCCTAATGACGTTTATTTGCTTGATGGGAGCCCCTGTAAAGATGGTGGCTACTGCTATGCAAAGAGATGTAGTAACCGAGACCAACAGTGTAAGCAAATTTTTGGCAAAGAAGCCAGGAGTGCAGCTCAGAGTTGCTACAGAAAACTCAACACCCAAGGTGACCGTTTCGGCAACTGTGGTATGATCAGAAATGCATACTTAAGATGTCGTGACTCAGACATCCTCTGTGGCAGAGTTCAGTGTGAGAATGTAACAGGCATTCCATTTTTGCAAGAACATTCCACTATACACTGGACTCACCTCAATGGTGTCACTTGTTGGGGAACTGACTACCATTTTGGGATGACAATCCCTGACATTGGTTTTGTGAAAGATGGCACAGACTGTGGTCCAGAGCATATGTGTATTAATAAGCGATGTGTCCGCAAGTCAATTCGGAAAAGTCACTGTTCACCCAAGACATGCAACATGAAAGGTGTGTGCAACAACTTACACCACTGCCACTGCAACCATGGGTGGGGCCCACCACATTGCCTGAAAAGTGGCTTTGGAGGGAGTGTTGACAGTGGCCTTCCGCATTTCAAAAACGAGAAACCTGAGAAAAGTACGGGGCTAGTGATTTATGTGTGTTTTTTTTTTGCCTGTTTTTCATTATTGTCCTTTGTGTTCTATTTTCTCTTGATTAGTTATGTAAAATCTCCTAAGATTGAAGAACTCAGTGTTTCCTCTTCAGAAATGAAAGAAGATAACAATGATGTCATGACCTCCAAAGCAGAATAGCAACAATCTATAATTTCAAACGTAGTATAAAATCTTCCTACATGTCCCATGCCCTACCATGGTTTATCTCGGTATGTGAAACTCTGTGTGTTTCAGAGTTCAATGACACAAAGTCCTAGAGATATTTAGTATTTCAGCATGAAAAACCTCAGTGTTCAATAAAGCTATGATCCTAATACATAACTCACAGTCTTCACTCTCAGCCACTTTATTGCTTCAAGTTTTCTTAAAGTGTTCTCAGTAAAGGCCCACCTGAGGGATCCTCTATGCCTGCCGTTTGGGGTTTGCCTCTCTCAGTTCCAAACCACGTCCTTTTTATTTTGCTTATCACATAGCAAATGAGATTCTTTGAGTCTGTGTGCTCACTGGTGGACCTTTGTAGTAGACCTCTTCCACAGGGGAGTCACGGGGAGTTTGGAAACCTGGGAGAACTGTTTAACACTCCTGTCAGAGTTGCCTCAGCCGCACTTCTCACCTGGGTGGCATCAGAAGCTTTATTTGGCTTTGGAATACAGCATGTGACCTATATCATGTGTGTATCCACGGAAAGTGTTGTCTTTAGTCACATTGGACAGCTACTGAATCATTTAAACATGTACAACTGTGGAGTCTCCAGCAGTAGAGATCAGGCCCTTTGCAACCTCTGACCAACCCCACCTCATTGTCTAATGAGTGGTTATAAGTTGGTATTGATAGTTGTCCATAGAGTAGACAGTGCTTCTACTAGCTTCCTACAGTATAGCATTGTCACTTCCAGAGAAAAAAACAACTGCAAAACAACCTACCTCCAAAGTGCTGAGTCCTGGGTCTTTGAGCCTTTCCTGAATCTCAAAGGTTTCAGCACAAAGTTGCCAAAGCCCTCTTCAGACAATGGGGCTCCACAACCAGGAAACTAAGTCCCAAACTCTGGGCTGAATATCCTGTCTCTTCATAGTGACCTCCAGTCCAGAGGCAATAGAGACACCATGTAGTTGGCAGTGTGTGGGTCTCTCAGGAGCACTTTATGTCATATCTAGATGCTGAGTGACATGTCACATACCTTAGTATGCCGGAGTCATAACACAGGAAGGAGTCACATGCAGGAGAAGATTTTTGAATTTAAATTTTGAATTTTTGAATTATATAAATAATATAACCTTGAGATTTTGCTTTGCAGTTTGCATTTGGAATGTCTTAAGGTCTCTAGCAGATGATACTCTCACTAGCAACTCAAGTATATTGCATTTTTTTTTCATTTCTGAGAGTTACAATTTATCATTTTTTATTGAAAAAAAATTATATATTTTGATAATGTTTTTCCCTTTCCTCCACTTCTCCCAGGTCCTCCCCGACTGAATTTTTGATCTTTTTCTTTTTCCCTTTAAACAAACAAACAGAAAAACCCCACAAAAATGGTAATAAAGATAAAAAATGATTAATAAGACAAAAATGCCCATACAGAAAACAAAGCAAAATGAGTCAAAACAAAAATCTACAGAAATATCATTGAGCTTGTTTTGTGTTGGTCAACTATTCCTTAGCATTGGGTCTGCCGGAAGTTAATATAACCAGTGAAACTTTATTGGAGAAAAACAACTTCTGACAGTGGGTATTAGTTTTAGATACGTTCTTATTTAGCAGTGGGAGCCCTTGTTACTTCCCCCTCTTAATGCTGGAAACTATCTTGAACTAATGGAGGCCTTGAACATGCTGCCTTTTTCTGTTAGTTCATATGTGTTGCAGTCCTGTTATTTCTGGAAGACACTATGTTCTTGAAGTCATAGATCTGCTCTGGCCCTTAAAATCTTTCTGCCTCTTCTGCATAAATCCCCAAGCTTGAGGGGAAGGCACTGGTGAAGCTACCCTTTTTAGGAAAGGAGTGTTTTTGTTCGTTTGTTTAGGGGTTTTGTTTTGGTTTTTTGTTGTTGTTTTGTTTTCTTTTAATTTGATTTTGGCTTTTGGTTTTTGGAGGCAGGTTTTTGATATGTAGCTTTGGCTGTCCTAGAACTTGCTCTGTACACCAGATCAAATTCATGATAGAATGGCCTGCCTCTGCTGCCCAAGTTCTGGGATTATAAGTGTGTCACTACCACTCGGGGGAATGGAGTGTTCTTAAATCTCCCAGTCACAGTATTGTTCATTTGTGAGTTTCTATGTTAATGATTGTCTTCTGTAAGAAGTGACTCTGATAAGCCTGGGTGAGGCACTAATCTTCAGTTATATAGTTTGTCATTAGTAATTTTGTTGTTGCTATGTTCCTTTAACAAAATAATGATATTATTCTTTCCCTGGGACCATGACCTATCTAGACTCAGATTCCTGGACACTTTATCACTGTCAGATACATGTTCCATCTTATAGAGTGGACCTTAAATCAAGTCAGACAGTGGTTTTCTCCCATGACATTTGTGCCACTGTTGCACCAGCATATCCAACAGGAAGGCTTCTGTTGTAGATTATAGGTTTGATGGCAAAGAGGTATTGATGATTGCTCTTCACCTCCAGTAGCATGCAGAGGACCTTCCGATACCAAAGGGAAGAGCCAGTAAGGTGAGATTTCTAATTAGGCACATGGTTGACTTCTCTGTGTTTGATGGCATATGTAAGTGCTATCTTCTCTTATAGGGCCCTACCATAAGTTTATGAAGAGTAACAGCACCTTGGCAATAGCCTGTTATGTTGGGGGTTTTCATGGGGCCCTTGGGGCCAAAAAGAGAACATGGAAATCATTCCTACCACTGGAGGTATTACTTGATAACATATGATGGTGATATCTAGTTGGGGGTTTGACGGTTCTAATATTTGGTAACTCAGTTTAGACTCCTTTCCTATCATGTATTTTTGATTCTACAGTAGTAGGTTCCTATGTGGCTTTTCAAAAGTCCTTTAATGTTACTTACCCCTGTCCATAGTCCTTCCTCTTACTGTTCTCTTCATCTCCATCCCTATTTGACCATCCTATTCTAGTTTCACCTTTATATATCCATAACAATACATTTTATTATTCATTTCTTCAGAGATCCTCTCCTCACCTTTACTCTCTTATTAGGTTCCTGGCCTTTGTGGTTATAATGATTGTAGCACCTATAATGAAGGCCTAAAACATATCATTTGTACATAAGAGATAACATGCAATATTTATTAGTGTCTGGTTTACCTCAATCAGGATGATTTTTTTTCCTAACTTGATCCATTTACCTGAACATATTATACTTTCATTTTTCTTAACAGCTAAATACTAGTCCAGAGTTTAAATGTACCAAGTATTTATTATGCATCATCAGCCGATGGACATCTAGGATGCTTCCAATTTCTAGGTATTATGATAAAGCAGCAATGGACATGAATTACAAAGTGTCTCTGTAGTACATGCGGAGTGCTTTGGTTATATGTCCAAGAGTGGGATAGCTGGATCTTAAGAATCTAATTCCAGGTTCCTTAGGAACCATCAAACAGATTTCCATAGTGGCTGTACAAGTTTGCATTCCCACCAGCAATAAGTAAATATTACCTGTTCCTCACATGACATATGTCCACAGTTCTTCCTCATCAGCTGTCTTTTGTCATATTGATCCTGGCCATTCTGACTTAGGTGACATGAAATCTCAAGTAGTTTTAATTTGCATTTCCCTGATAGCTAAAGATGTTGAACATTTCTTCAATGATTGCCAGCCATTGCTGTTTCATCTCTTGAGAACACTCTGCTCAGTTCTGTTCCTCATTTTTAAAATCAGATTGTTTTCTTGATGTTCATTCTTTTAGGTCTTTATTTGATTTCAATACTAACCCTCTATTAAATGAATACTTATTAAATACCCTCTCCCATTCTGTATCTTGCCAGTGGGCCCCTAATGGTGGTGTCTTATACTACACAGAAGATTTTCAGTTTCATAAAGTCCACCTTACTAATTGTTGATCTTAGTGCCTGTGCTAATAATGTTCTGTTCAGAAGGTCTTTTTCTTTTTTCTTTTTATACTTTATTTACCTTTCAAATGTTTTCCCCTTTCCATGTCTCCCCTTTGGAAACCCCCATCCCATCCGGCCTTCCCTGTCTCTATGAGGGTATTCCCCCACCCACCCACTCCCATCTTCCCTTCCTGGAATTCCCCTATACTGGGGCATCTAACACTCTCAGACCCAAGGGCCTCTCCTCCCACTGATGGCTAATAAGGCCATCCTCTACCACATAAGTGGCCAGCACCATGGGTCCCTCCATATGCATTCATTGGTTGGTGGTCCAGTCTCTGGGAGCACTGGGGGGCCTGACCAGTTGAAACTGTTGCTCCCTCCCCATGGGGCTGCAAACTCCCTCAGCTCCTTCAGTCCATTCTAAAACTCCTCCACCTGGAACCCCATGCTCACTCCAACAGTTGCTGTGAATTGAATCTTGGGTGTTACAAACTTTTGGGCTAATATCTGCTTGTCAGTGAGTACATGCCGTGTCTATTCTTTTGTGACTGAGTTACCTCACTCAGGATGATATTTTCAAGTTCTATCCATTTTCCTGCGAATTTCATGAAGTCATTGTTTTTAATAGCAGAGTAATATTGCATTGTGTAAATGTACCACATTTTCTCTATCCATTCCTCTGTTGAGGGACATCTGAATTGTTTCCATTTCCTGGCTATTATAAATATGGCTGCTATGAACACAGTGGAGCATGTGTCTTTATTACAGTTGGAGCATCTTCTGGGCATATGCCCAGAAGTAGTATAGCTGGGTCCTCAGGTAGTATTATGTCCAATTTTCTGAGGGTCCGCCAAACTGATTTCCAGAGTGGTTGTACCAGCTTGCAGTCCCACCAACAATGGAGGAGTGTTCCTCTTTCTCCACATCCTCACCATCATCTGCTGTTTTTGATCTTAGCCATTCTGACTGGTGTGAGGTAGAATCTCAGGGTTGTTTTGATTTGCATTTCCCTGATGACTAAGGATGCTGAACATTTCTTTAGGTACTTCTCAGCCCTTCGAGTTTCCTCAGTTGAGAATTCTCTGTTGAGCTCTGTCCCCTGTATTTTGATAGGGTTATTTGGTTTTCTGGAGTCTAACTTCTTGAGTTCTTTGTATATATTGGATATTAGCCCTCTATCAGATGTGGGATTGGTAAAGATCTTTTCCCAATCTGTTGGTTTTCGTTTTGTCCTATTGATAGTGTCCTTTGCCTTACAGAAGCTTTGCAATTTTATGAGGTCCCATTTGTCAATTCTTGATCTTAGAGCATAAGCCATTGGTGTTCTGTTCAGGAACTTTTCCCCTGTGCCCACATTTTCAAGACTTTTCCCCACTTTCTCTTCTATTAGATTCAGTGTATCTGGTTTTATGTGGAGGTCCTTGATCCACTTGGACTTGAGCTTTGTACAGGGAGATAGGAATGAATCAATTTGTATTCTTCTACATGTTGACCTCCACTTGAGACAGCACCATTTGTTGAAAACGCTATCTTTTATCCACTGGATGGTTTTAGCTCCTTTGTCAAAGATCAAGTGACCGTATGTGTGTGGGTTCATTTCTGAGTCTTCAATTCTGTTCCATTGATCTACCTGCCTGTCACTGTACCAATACCATGCAGTTTTTATCACTACTGCTCTGTAGTACAGCTTGAGGTCAGGGACGCTGATGACCCCAGAAGTTCTTTTATTGTAGAAAATACTTTTTGCTATCCTGGGTTTTTTGTTATTCCAAATGAATTTCAGAATTGCTCTTTCTAAGTCTATGAAGAATTGAGTTGGAATTTTGATGGAGATTGCATAGAATCTGTAAATTGCTTTTGGCAGGATGGCCGGGTTTTTTTGTTTGTTTGTTTGTTTCGGTTTTTTCAAGACAGGGTTTCTCTGTGTAGCCCTGGTTGTCCTGTAACTCACTCTGTAGACCAGGCTGTCCTCGAACTCAGGAATCCACCTGCCTCTGCCTCCCAAGTGCTGGGCTTAAAGGCGTGCGCCACCACTACCCGGCAGGATGGCTGATTTACTATGTTAATCCTGCCAATCCATGAGCATGGGAGATCTTTCCATCTTTTGAGGTCTTCGATTTCTTTCTTCAGAGACTTGATGTTCTTGTCATACTGATTGTCTTAGTCAGGGTTTCTATTCCTGCACAAACATCATGACCAAGATGCAAGTTGAGGAGGAAAGGGTTTATTGAGCTTACACTTCCATGCTGCTGTTCATCATGAAAGGATGTCAGGGCTGGAAGTCAAGCAGATCAAGGAGCAGGAGCTGATGCAGAGCCCATGGAGGGATGTTCTTTACTGGCTTGTTTGCTTATCCTGGCTTGCCCAGCTGGCTTTCTTATAGACCCCAAGACTACCAACCCACAGATGCTACCACTCACAAGGGGTCCTCCCCCCTTGATCACTAATTGAGAAAATGCCTTACAGCTGGATCTCATGGAGACATTTCCTCAACTGAAACTCCTTTCTCTGTGATAATTCCAGCTTGTGTCAAGTTAACACAAAACCAGCCAGTACACTCATCTTTCACTTGTTTGGTTAGAGTCACACCAAGACACTTTATATTGTTTGTGACTATTGTGAAGGGTATCATTTCCCTAATTTCTTTTTTTTTTTTTTTTTTTTTTTTTTTGAGACAGGGTTTCTCTGTGCAGCCCTGGCTGTCCTGGAACTCACTCTGTAGACCAGGCTGGCCTCGAACTCAGAAATCCACCTGCCTCTGCCTCCCAAGTGCTGGGATTAAAGGCATGCGCCACCACTGCCCGGCTCATTTCCCTAATTTCTTTCTCAACCTGTTTATCCTTCGAGTATAGGAAGGCAACTGATTTGTTTGAGTTAATTTTATATCCAGCCACTTTGCTGAAGTTGTTTATCAGCTGTAGCAGTTCTTTAGTGGAGTTTATTGGCTCACTTAAGTATATGATCATATCATCTGCAAATAGTGATATTTTGTTTTCTTCCTTTCCAATTTGTATCCCTTTGACCTCCTTTTGTTGTCTAATTGCTCTAGCTAGAATTTCAAGTACTATATTGAATAGATAGGGAGAGAGTAGACAGCCTTGTCTAGTCCCTGATTTTAGTGGTAATGTTTCAAGTTTCTCTCCATTTATTTTGATGTTGGCTACCGGTTTGCTGTATATTGCTTTTACTATGTTTAGGTATGGGCCTTGAATTCCTGATCTTTCCAAGTCTTTTATCTTGAAGGGATGTTGAATTTTGTCAAATGTTTTTTCAGCATCTAATGAAATGACCATGTGGTTTTTTTCTTTGAGTTTGTTTATGTAGTGGATTACATTGATGGATTTCCTGGTATTGAACCATGCCTGCATCCCTGGGATGAAGCCTACTTGATTGTGATGAATGATCATTTGGATGTGTTCTTGGATTAGGTTTTTGAGAATTTTATTGAGTATTTTTGAATCGATATTCATAAGGGAAATTGGTCTGAAGTTATCTTTCTTTGTTGGGTCTTTGTGAGGTTTTGGTATCAGTGTAACTGTGACCTCATAGAATGAATTGGGTAGTGTTCCTTCTGTTTCTATTTTGTGGAATAGTTTGAAGAGTATTGGTATTAGGTCTTCTTTAAAGGTCTGATAGAATTCTGCAGTGAACCCATTTGGTCTTGGGCTTTTTTTGGTTGGGAGACTTTTAATGACTGCTTCTATTTCTTTAGGAGTTATAGGACTGTTTAGATGGTTTATCTGATCCTGACTTAACTTTGGTATTTGGTATCTGTCTAGAAAATTGTCCATTTCATCCAGATTTTCCAATTTTGTTGAGTATAGGCTTTTGTAGTAGGATCTGATGATTTTTTGAATGTCCTCAGAATCTGTTGTTCTATCTTCCTTTTCATTTCTGATTTTGTTAATTTGGATACTGTCTCTGTGCCCTCTGGTTAGTCTGGCTAAGGGTTTATCTATCTTGTCAATTTTTTCAAAAACCAGCTCCTGGTTTTGTTGATTCTTTGTATGTTCTTTTTGTTTCTACTTGGTTGATTTCAGCCCTGAGTTTGATTATTTCTTGCCTTCTACTCCTCTTGGGTGTATTAGCTTCTTATTCTTCTTGAGCTTTCAGGTGTGCTATTAAGTTGCTAGTTTATGCTCTATCCAGTTTCTTCTTGGAGGCACTCAGAACTATGAGTTTTCCTGTTAAAATTGCTTTCATTGTGTCCCATAAGTTTGGATATGTTGTACTTCCATTTTCATTAAATTCTAGGAAGTCTTTAATTTCTTTCTATATTTCTTCCTTGACCAAGTTATCATTGAGTAGAACGTTGTTCAGCTTCCATTTATATGTGGGCTTTCTGTTTTTGTTGCCATTGAAGATCAGCCTTGATCCATAGTGATCTGATAGGAGGCATGGGATTATTTCAGTCTTCTTATATCTGTTGAGATTTGTTTTGTGACCAATTGCATGGTCAATTTTGGAGAAAGTACCATGAGGTGCGGAGAAGAAGTTATATTCTTTTGATTTAGGATGAATTGTTCAATAGATACCTATGAAATCCATTTGTTCTATGACTTCAGTTAGTTTCACTGTGTCTCTGTTAGTTTGTGTTTTCAAGATCTGTCCATTGATGAGAGTGGAGTGTTGAAGTCTCCCACTATTATTGTGTGAGGTGCAATGTGTGCTTTGAGCTTTAGTAAAGTTTCTTTTATGAATGTGGGTGCCCTTGCATTTGGAGCATAGATGTTCAGAATTGAGAGTTCTTCTTGGTAGATTTTTCCTTTGATGAGTGTGAAGTGTCCTTCATTATCTTTTTAAATGACTTTTGGGTGAAAGTCAATTTTATACAATATTAGAATGGCTACTCCTGCTTGTTTCTTGTGACCATTTGCCTGGAAAATTGTTTTCCAGGCCTTTACTCTGAGGGAGTGTTTGTATTTAACATGGAGGTGCGTTTCTTGTATGCAGCAAAATGCTGGGTCATGTTTATGTATCCAGTCTGTTAGTCTATGTCTTTTTATTGGGGAATTGAGTCCACTGATGCTAAGAGATATTATGGAATAGTGATTGTTGCTTCCTCTTATTTTCATTGTTATTGTTATGTTTGTGTGGCTATCTTCTTTTGAATTTGTTGAAAGATTACTTTCTTGCTTTTTCTAGGGTGTAATTTCCCTCCTTGTGTTGGTATTTTCCACCTATTATCCTTTGTAGGGCTGGTTTTGTAGAAGCATATTGTGTAAATTTGGTTTTGTCATGGAATATCTTGGTTTCACCTTCTATGGTAATTGATAGCTTTGCTGGGTATAGCAGCCTGGGCTGGCAGTTGTGTTCTCTTATGGTCTGTATGAGATCTTTCCAGAATCTTTTAGCTTTCATAGTCTCTGGTGAGAAGTCTGGTGTAATTCTGATAGGTCTGCCTTTATATGTGACTTGACCTTTTTCCCTTACTGCTTGTAATATTCTTTCCTTGTTTTGTGCATTTGGTGTTTTGACTATTATATGACAGGAGGAATTTCTTTTCTGGTCCAATCTATTTGGAGTTTTGTAGGCTTCTTGAATGTTTATGTTCATCTCTTTCTTTAGGTTAGGGAAGTTTTCTTCTATAATTCTGTTGAAGATATTTACTGGCCCTTTAAATTGGGAATCTTCACTCTCTTCTATGCCTATTATACTTAGGTTCTGTTATCTCATTGTGTCCTGAATTTCCTGGATGTTTTGGGGTAGGCGTTTTTGCATTTTGCATTTTCTTTGACTGTTGTGTCAATGTTTTCTATGGTATCTTCTGCTCCTGAGATTCTCTCTTCTATCTCTTGTATTCTGTTGGTAATGCTTGCATCTATGACTCCTGATCTCTTTCCTAGAGTTTCTATCTTCAGGGTTGTCTCCCTTTGTGATTTCTTTATTGTTTCTATTTCCATTTTTAGATCTTGGGTGGTTTTGTTCATTTCCTTTGCCTTTTGACTGTGTTTTCCTGTATTTCCTCTTTAAGGGCTTCTAGCTGTTTACCTGTATTCTCTTGTATATCTTTAAGGGAGTTATTTACTTCCTTCTTAAAGTCTTCTGTAATCATCATGAGAAGTGATTTTAAATTTGAGTCTTGCTTTTCTGGTGTGTTGAGGTATCCAGGACGCGCTGTGGTGGGAGAACTGGGTTCTGATGATCCCAAGTTGCCTTGGTTTCTGTTCCTTATGTTCTTGCCCTTGCCTTTTGCCATCTGGTTATCTCTGGCATTAGCTGGTCTTGCTCTCTTTGACTGTGTCTTGTCCCTCCTGCAAGCCTTTCTGTCAGTACTCCTTGGAGACCAGCTCTCTCTGAGATGAATTTGGGTTTGGAGAGCTGTGGTATAGGGTCAGCTCTGGGTGCAGACAGAAACCAGAAGGATCCTGTCCCTAGCTGTTCCTTGGTTCCTGTGTCCTGATGGCTCTGTGAGGGTCCCTCTTGATCCAGTTAATTTGAACAGAAGTGGTGGTCTTGTCTATGTTTGAAGGTGTGTTGGCACTCCTGGGAGACTCACTCTGTCCTGGCACTGAGTATGCAACCCTGTGTCACAGGATCAGTTTCCTGGCTGCAGAAGGAAACTGGAAGGCCACTCATCAGTCCCTGTGTCCTGAGGGTTCTGGGCAGGTCCTGCTGAGCAGAGGTGCTGGCCTTACCCTCCCTCCCCCACCCCTCACATGCTTGTCCACACTCCTGGGAGGGTAGCTCTTTCCCTGTGCTATTTGGGTATGGAGCAGCCGCGGCATAGACCATAGGTGTAAACCAGAAGGCTCCTATTCCAGGCTGTTCCTCTCTCCCAGTGTCCTGCAGATTCTGGGTGGGTCCCACTGAGCAGTGGTGCTGTCTTACCTTCACTCACGGGCTTGTCCACACTCCTGGGATGCTAGCTTTCTCCCTGTGCTATTTGGCTATGGAGCTCTGGGCACAGACTGAGGTCCCCACTGCAGAAGGAAACCGGAAAGCTCCTGTCCCAGGCTGCTTGTATGTCCCCGTGTTCTCAGAAAGTCTTTTTCTATTCCAGTGAGTTCAAGACTAGTCCCACACTCTCTCTCTTCTATCCGATCTAAAGTAGCTAGCCTTATGTTAAGGTGCTTAATCCATTTGGAGTTGAGTTTTGTGCAGGGTGATCAATATGGTTGTCAAATCAATTGATTCCTATGGCCTTTTCCCCATGTCATGCTCCTTTTAATTGTCCATCTTCCCTCCCTTCATTTCTCACCTTACCCTTTGAGAGACTTGCATATGCACATGTTGATTTATTTGATACTGTCACATAATTGCATATGCCTTCATCACTCTCGTTACTGTTTGCTTTTCTGAGATAGTTCAAACAGCCTGCCTTTAAGGGTGCTTCCTTTTTCTTTTGTTCCATTTGATCTACTGTTGAAACTATTGCATTCTTCATTTCAATCATTGAGTTCTTTAGCTTATCGCTCTGTAGAACTTTGTATTAGTCAGGGTTCTCTAGAGTCACAGAACTTATGGGTAGTCTCTATAAAGTAAGGGAATTTGTTGATGACTTACAGTCTGTAGTCCAACTCCCCAACAGTGGTCAGCAGCAGCTGTGAATGAAAGTCCAAGAATCTAGCAGTTGCTCAGTTCCACAAGGCACGCAGGCAAAGAAGAGTGAATCTTCCTTCTTCCAATGTCCTTATGTAGGTCTCCAGCAGAAAGTGTGGCCCAGATTAAAGGCGTGTACCACCATGCCTGGATCTGGGACTTGCTTTGCCCAGGCTGACCTTGAACTCAGAGATCTCCTTACCTCAATCTTCTGGAATTAAGAGTGTATACTACTTTGCCTGGGCCTAAGCTTTTCATGGCCACTATGCCTCAAGATCTCCATGCCAAGATCCAGGTCAGAAACTTGTGTCTTCCAGCTTCAAGATCTGGATCACAGGTGAGCCTTCTAATTCTGGATTGTAGTTCACTCCAGAAATAGTCAAGTTGACAATCAGGAATAGCCACTACAAACTTCTAATGTTGTTTATATGATACTTTCCTAAAATTGTTGATTTAACTCTTTCTGTACTTTGTACCTTTCCATGCTTCCTTGAAATAAGTATTTTTAATTCTTTTATAGGTGATTTGATTTCCCCACTCCCTCTCTCTCTTTACCGTTCGCTTTTGCCTTTCCTAATAATTTTGCCTAATGATTTATCAATTAAAAAAGACTTTAAGGGCTCACCTTGGATTTAAGTTTCTTTTCTCTTTTCTTTTTAAAGATTCACGCTATTAATTTCTTCTATTACCTTTAATATCCTTTCTTTGAGATTTAATGCCTTCCATTTTTCCTTTAAAACAGTGAATATGCACTATAATGGTATGAGACATTTTCTGATATAATTTAATTCAATATTTCTCAAGATATGGGCAGTACTTTTTGATATGTTTTATTCTCATTTTACACAAATTTTTCTAATAACTTACATGTTGCTTTCTTCAACCTATGGTTATTTATGCTCTTTAATTTTGACATTTGAAGATTTTCCAAATACCTCCATATTTTGATAATTTAATCCCATTGCTTTTAGATGCAATAACATCTATAGTTTCTCTAAGATATATCTTTGAGAATATCCATGTACCCTAGACATGAATATTCACTTTGCTCTTTTTGATAAAATGTTGTATAAAATCCACTAATGTCAAGTAGTTCGACATATTACTGTTTTGTTTGTTTTTGTCTATTTGTTCCTTGTAATAGTGAAGGCTAGTATCTCTAACTATAAATGTGGGTTTATCTACTTTATCTTTGAAGGGTTTGTTGTTGCTGCACTTGTTTCTATTTTGTGTGTTTTGAAACATTTTTATCATGTTGAGGTACATGTAGCTTATGGTGTCTCTGGAAATTGACCTATTTTCCGTTATGAAAGATCTCTTTGTTTAGCTGACAGGGACATATTGGGGTTCAGGAATCACCTTACAAACCACAACACTGATATCAGTCAGACAGAGATAGTTTATTGAGCATATGCCCCAGGCTGGTTGACCAGGGCCTTGGTCCAGATTTGAGAACTGAACCATGACCCCAAGTTAAGATCCTACAGGGTTTTTAAGCCCTAAATTCACAAACATCTGTGCCAAGTTATTCCACCAATCAGGATTTAGGGATAGCGGGATTTCATTAGGAGCATGTCTTTGTTGTACGCTTATGCTGCTCCCACTGTTTGGGTATTCAACTGTGTCAGGAGGCTTGCCTTTTCTAATATTCATGTCTTAACTTGACTACCAGGATGGTCTAACATTCATGTCTTAACTTGCCAACCATGATATCAGTTCCCAGGGATTTGCAAAATTACTGCCTACCCATTTATATATTACTCTCAGCCTTGGATGTTGAAGAGGTTGATCAGTTGGTAAGGTGTTTGACACACAAGCATTGAGACCTGAGCCCAGATGTAGGGATGTGAACTCATATAAAAAGCTGGGCGTCGTAGTGCATCTGTATAGTCCAGTACTAGAAGTGAGGTTTCACAGAGCTAGCTGTATCCTTGATAGAGCTTCCTTAGCTAGCCAACATAGCCAAAGCTCTAGATTCAGTGAGAAACCTTGTTTCAAAAAATAAGGGGGAAATTGACTGGAAGGAAGATATCCACTGGAGACCATGGATCTCTACACATGAACTTACACGCACATTCACATGAAAATGTACACATGTATGTAAGGCACAAACAAGATATTACTGTCAAACTTTCTTGAATATAAAGTAATGTGAAATATCCTGTCAAACTGAAGCTTACCCAAAGCACACACGTATATACACATACACAACAAAGGAAATGTTAAAGTATAGCAACTTCTACTCATGCACTTTTTGCTACCCTGAGTGGCTTTATCTAAAAATGAATGCACCCATTGAGTCATATTTTAAAGCAGGATTCTCTATGATTCTATATGCGCCTCCCAGTCTAAGCACATTGGATCTGGATAAAAGGACACTGTCATGTTCAATTTAGTCACGTTTGCCGCTCTAACAATACTTCAAAGATTTTATCCACATAATCCATACAGGAGAATTAAGATATGCACTGAGTTAAAAAGATTGCCTTTCTGATGAGCGAGCACAATCTTGTTGCTAATAAACCCCTCTGTATCATTTCCCACACAATCAAGTAGCGATTCTCATGGGAAATATGTCTATGTAATTCTTCAAAATACATCCTTAGGTTTAGATCTGTTTGAAAATGAATGATAAAACGGAATCTTTAAAAAGGAAATCTTAGAGTGGCTTTGGGGGCCTATTAAATTTTATTAATTTTATACTTATTATTTTATTAATAATTTATTATTTTTAATTATATTATGTGTTATATACTATATTATGTTATAATAGTGTTTTACTAATTTATTAATATTTCTATTGGCTTCATGATTGCATGAGTAAACTCAAAAACTGGAAGTAAGGTTGCCTTCAGGGCAACTCAGCCTGCACTGATAATGGCTGCCTGGCTGACTCTATCCATCTATCTACGTGAGATGCTATCGCAGTTCTGTGATTTAGCACATATCAACTTACTATTATATTATACCCGACTACGTGAACATTTCTCTGACATCACGGGATACTAAAGCTGCAACCTTGGCATGAGGTCCACAAGGTTTTCTGAGCCTCATACTTAGATGCACTCAATTTAAAAAACTGAATATGTTTTTTTCTATTTTCTCAATTATGATCACAAACCTACTGATGTTACAGTAAGTGTGATGATCAGGATTTTTGTTGACTTGAATGTAAGCTAGACTCAACTGGAAAGAGGGAACTTCATTGAGAAAATGTGTCTATCATGTTGGCTTACAGATAAGTCTCTGGGAGCATTTTCTTGATTAATGATTGATATGAGAATACTCAGCTCACTGTGGGTGGTGCCAGCAATGGGAAAGGGGTACTGAGTTGTATAGGAATGCAAGTTGAGCAAGTCATGGGGAACAAGCCAATAATTAGAGTTCTTCCATGATCTCTGCTTCAGTTCCTGCCTTCAAGTTCCTGCCTTGAGTTCCTGTCCTCCTTTCCCTCCATGATGGACTGTAAACTAGAAGATAAACAAATTCTTTCCTCCTCAAGCTGCTTTTGGTATAATGTTTTATCAGAGCAACAGAAATCTAACAAATATAGCACATTAAGCATTAACAACTAAAATATAATTTCTCTTTTTTTGATACTTTATTTACATTTCAAATGTTTTTATCTTTCATTCCCCCTCCCCCTGCTTCTATGAGGGTATTCCCCCATCTACCCACTCACTCTCATCTTCCCTCCCTGGCATTCTCCTATATGGGGGCATCTAATACCCTTAGGCCCAAGGGCCTCTCCTCCCACTGATGGCCAATAAGGCCCTCCTCTGCCACATATGTGGCCAGCACAATGGGTCCCTCCATGTGTATTCTTTGGTTGGTGGTCCAGTCCAGGGAGCTCCGGGGGTTTTGGCCAATTGACACTGTTCCTCCCTCCATGGGGTTGCAGACTCCCTCAGCTCCTTCAGTCCCTTCTCCAACTCCTCCATCTGGGACCTCACTCTCAGTCCAGCGGTTACTATAAAGTGAAACTTGGGTATTCCGAACTTTTGGGCTAATATCCACTTATCAGTGAGTACATACCATGTTTGTTCTTTTGTGACTGAGTTACCTCACTCAGGATGATATTTTCAAGTTCCATCCATTTGACTGTGAATTTCATGAAGTCATTGTTTCTAAAAACTGAGTATTATTCCATTGTGTAGATGTACAACATTTTCTGTATCCATTTCTCTGTTCAGGGACATCTGAGTTGATTCCAGCTTCTGGCTATTATAAACATGGCTGTTATGAACATAGTGGAGCACGTGTCCTTATTACATATTGGAGCATCTTCTGGGTATATGCCCAGGAGAGGTATAGCTAGGTCCTCAGGTAATATTATGTCCAATCTTCTGAAGGTCCACCAAACTGATTTCCAGAGTGGTTGTAGGAGCTTGCAATCCCACCAACAATGGAGGAGTGTTCCTCTTTCTCCACATCCTGGCCAGCATCTGCTGTTTTTGATCTTAGCCATTCTGACTGGTGTGAGGTAGAATCTCAGGGTTGTTTTGATTTGCATTTCCCTGATGACTAAGGATGTTGAACATTTCTTTAGGTGCTTCTTAGCCCTTCAAGTTTCCTCAGTTGAGAATTCTCTGTTTAGCTCTGTTCCCCATTTTTTGATAGGGTTATTTGGTTTTCTGGAGTCTAACTTCTTGAGTTCTTTGTATATATTGGATATTAGACCTCTATTGGATGTGGGATTGGTAAAGATCTTTTCCCAATCTGTTGGTTTTTGTTTTGTCCTATTGACAGTGTCCTTTGCCTTACAGAAGCTTTGCAATTTTGTGAGGTCCCATTTGTCAACTCTTGATCTTAGAGCATAAGCCATTGGTGTTCTGTTCAGGAACTTTTCCCCTGTGCCCACATTTTCAAGACTTTTCCCCACTTTCTCTTCTATTAGATTCAGTGTATCTGGTTTTATGTGGAGGTCCTTGATCCACTTGGACTTGAGCTTTGTACAGGGAGATAGGAATGGATCAATTTGTATTCTTCTACATGTTGACCTCCAGTTGAACCAGCACAATTTTTTGAAAATGCTGTTTTTTATCCACTGGATGGTTTTAGCTCCTTTGTCAAAGATCAAGTGAACATAGATGTGTGGGTTCATTTCTGAGTCTTCAGTTCTATTGCATTGATCTACCTGCCTGTCACTGTACCAGTGCCATGCGGCTTTTATCACTACTGCTCTGTGGTACAGCTTGAGGTCAGGGATGCTGATTCCCCCAGAAGTTCTTTTATTGTTGAGAATACTTTTTGCTATCCTGGATTTTTTGTTATTCCAAATGAATTTGAGAATTGCTCTAAGTCTATGAAGAATTGAGTTGGAATTTTGATGGGGATTGCATCGAATCTGTAGATTGCTTTTGCCAATCCATGAGTGTGGGAGATCTTTCCATCTTCTGAGGTCTTCTTCGATTTTTTTTCTTCAGAGACTTGAAGTTCTTGTCATACAGACCTTTCACTTGTTTGGTTAGAGTCGCACCAAGATACTTTATATTGTTTGTGACTATTGTGAAGGGTGTCATTTTCCTAATTTCTTTCTCAGCTCATTTATCTTTCGAGTATAGGAAGGTTGCTGATTTGTTTGAGTTAATTTTATATCCAGCCACTTTGCTGAAGTTGTTTATCAGCTGTAGGAAGAGAGAGGGCAGCCTTGTCTGGTCCCTGATTTTAGTGGGATTGCTTTTACTATTGGATGTGTTCTTGGATTCAGTTTGCAAGAATTATATTGAGTATTGAGTATTTTGTGGAATAGTTTGAAGAGTATTGGTATTAGGTCTTTTTTGAAGGTCCGATAGAATTCTGCACTAAACCCATCTGGTCCTGACTTTTTTTGGTTGGGAGACTTTTAATTACTGCTTCTATTTATTTAGGGGTTATGGGACTGTTTAGATGGTTTATCTGATCCTGACTTAACTTTGGTATTTTGTGTCTGTCTAGAAAATTGGCCATGTCATCCAGATTTTCCAATTTCAGGTGTGCTGTTAAACTGCTAGTGTATGCTCTCTCCAGTTTCTTTTTGGAGGCACTCAGAGCTATGAGTTTTCCTCTTAACACTGCTTTCATTGTGTCCCATAAGTTTGGGTATGTTGTATATTCATTTTCATTAAATTCTAGGAAGTCTTTAATTTCTTTCTTGCTTGCATCTATGACTCCTGATCTCTTTCCTAGGGTTTCTATCTCCAGGGTTGTCTCCTTTGTGATTTCTTTATCGTTTCTATTTCCATTTTTAGATCCTGGATGGTTTTGTTCATTTCCTTCACCTGTTTGATTGTGTTTTCCTGTAATTCTTTAATGGATTTTTGTGTTTCCTCTTTAAGGGCTTCTAGCTGTTTACCTATGTTCTCTTGTATTTCTTTATCAGAGTTATTTATTTCCTTCTTAAAGTCTTCTGTAATCATCATGAGATGTGATTTTAAATCTGAGTCTTGCTTTTCTGTTGTGTTGGGATATCCAGGGCTCGCTGTGGTGGGAGAACTGGGTTCTGATGATCCCAAGTTGCCTTGGTTTCTGTTCCTTATGTTCTTGCCCTTGCCTTTCGCCATCTGGGTATCTCTGGTGTTAGCAAGTCTTGTTCTTTCTGACTGTGGCTTATCTGTCCTTCAAGCCTCTGTGTTAGTACTCCTTGGAGACCAGCTCTCTCTGAGATGAATTTGGGTTTGGAGAGCTGTGATACAGAGTCAGCTCTGGGGTGCAGACAGAAACCAAAGGATCCTGTCCCCAGCTGTTCCTTGGTTCCTGTGTCCAGATGGCTCTGTGAGGGTCCCTCTTGATCCAGGAATTTGAACAGAAGTGGTGGTTTTGCCTGTGCTCAAGAGTATGTTGGCACTCCTGGAAGACCAGCTCTCTCCTGGCACTATTTGAGTATGGAGCCTTGTGTCATCACAGGATCTGCTCCCTGGCTGCAGAAGGAAACTAGAAGGCCACTCATCAGTCCCTGTGTCCTGAGGGTTCTGGGTAGGTCCCTCTGTTCAGGGGTCCTGGTCTTACCTCTGCTCACAGGCTTATTCACACTCCTGGGAGGCTAGCTTTCTCCCAGCACTATTTGGCTATGGAGCCCTGTGGCACAGGCTCAGGTCCCAGGTCACAGATGGAAACTAGAAGGCTCCTGGGTTCAGGGCGGGTCCCTCTGAGAAGAGATGCTGGTCTTACCGCCACTCACAGGTCTGTCCACACTCCTGGGAGGCTAACTCTTTCCCCACTCTATTTGGGTATGGAGCCATGTGGCACAGGCCACAGTTGTAAACTAGAAGGGTCCTGTCCCAGGCTATTCCTTGGTCCCTGTGTCCTGAGGGTTCCGGGGAGGTCCTGCTGACCAGTGGTGCTAGTCTTACCTCCACTCAGCTCACAGGCTTGTCCACACTCCTGGGAGGCTAGCTTTCTCCTGGCACTATTTGGCTATGGAGCCTTGTGGACAGGCTGAGGTCCCCAGCCACAAATGGAAAACCTAAAATACAGTTTCAAGAATTTTCTTCCTGTCTTATTTTTCTATTGTGTTGCTCTTTGTACCACAGTTTCTGAAAAGATAAGCATGCTAGGGAGATGCTAGGGACACTGCTACTATGAGCATTACTATGAACTCCTGTGGGCCAGTTAACAGTTATAAACCACACTCTGGCAATCACTGCTGCTGACAGAGGTGGCCCCATAGATGGAACTATTCTTTAAGAACTTCTTAGACATAGCAATGTCGTTTAAAAGGATCAGTCCTCTAAAACCCCAGTGTCTCAGTATACTGAGTATCACTATATCAAAATATCTGAGACTTAGTAAGTCATAGAGAAAATAGACTTATTTAGCTAACAGCTTTGGGAGATGAAAGTTCTAGTTTGGCCCCATCATGTCAGCCTCTAGCTGAGGAGTTTTCAGTTGAGTTATTACAGGGTGAGGATGTCTTTGGATGCATACACGTGAGAGTGGTTAGTGGCTCATGGAGAATAGATCACAGAGTGGAAAAAAAGTAAATCAAGGAAGCCAAACAGACTCTCAGCATAACCAATCCAGTACCAACAGAGCAAGCTCATTCCCAGGAGAAAGCACCAACATGTCTGTCCCAACAGCCTTCCCTTCCAATGCACGACATTCTTTATCAATCTTCCGGCACACTGATCCTTGAGAACAACCAATAACACAGTCTTTGTTTTACTTTATAGTGAACAGTAAGATGATATTATATTATTTACATGTATAACCTGAGAATTACAAATTTTTATTTGCTTTATTTTTTTTGAAACAGGGTCTCATGTAGCCCAAGCTGACCTTGAACACACTAAATTGTCAATGATGACCTTGAACTCATGATCCCCCTGCTTCTGTTTCCTAAGTGCAGAAATTGCAGCTCTGCATGGCCACTCCTAGCTAAAACTTATTATTATTTTATTTTACCTATATGTATGTACATATATGTATACAGGTACATGAATGTGTATGTGGAAGACAGAGGTTAACATCAGGTGTTTTCCTCAATCCTACTCTACCTTATATTCTGAAGCTGTCTTTCACTTAACTTGATGCTTCCTGATTTGGACACACAGGGGGAGGAAGCAGCAAATCTCATGGATCAGATTCTCTTTTCTCTTCCTCCTCAATGGTGGGACTACAGGATACTTTGGAATGTTTTGCTGCTTCACAGGAGTGTTGGTGATTGAACTCAGGTCCTCATGCTTGTGAAGCAAGCACTTTACTGACTGAGACATCTCCCAGCCCCTGAATTTATTTTTTTATCTTTTAAGTGAAAGACAAAAAATTGCATTAGAGCAGGAAATATATCTCAATGGTAAAGGGTGCTGGGTACTCTTCCAGAGGAGCCATGTTCAATTACTAGCACCTTCGTCTTGCCTCTGGTGTCATCAGGTATGCACATAATGCAAAGACATACATGAATACAAAGCACCCATACACATGATTATTGCTATATTAATAGAGTTACATATATTTTAATGATGTATATACTGCATATTGCTTAAAACATGTTAAGCAGATTTATCTTCTCAAATATTAATTATTCACCTAGCATTGAAAGCCTTCAAACTCCTTCTGGGCTTTAAATGCTCTATGCATTGTTGTTACTACTAGTTGCCCACTGCAACAGCACACTGGAGCTTCTTATTCTTATCCAATAACTTAAAAATCATTGATCAACTTTTCCTATCTCTCCCTGACAATTTACTGTCTCAGCCTCTCCTCTCTACCTCTCTCTATCCCTACACTCTTTAACCTCTTTAACTATAATTCTATTCTCAACGTCTCTATCATTTTTTCATATTCCCCATATGAGTGAGATCATGTGGTACTTGTGTAGAGTTAGGAGAGTGTTAGACCCTAAATTGCACTTAAGACTGAGTTTTAGACTAATGGGAATATGAGTTGATGGAAGAAAAAAATATCTCTTTTCAGTTTAACATGTTGGTTGTACTAATCTTTCAGAAAAATTAAGTAAATGTCATTCTCTCTGTCACTGGAATAATAAGCTCTAGAAAATATACTTGCAAAGCTTTATGCTCAAAATCATATGTTTAGTTAAGCTATCAGCACATCACACTAACATGATTTTTGTTAATATGCAATGGTATCTTTATTTTATGACACCATTTCCAGAATTGGATTTATGAAAATAGAGTGTACACCTAAGCACAAGGTTAAGGCTGGATTCTATAGAAGCTTAGCCTACTTGTAAAGGCTCTCTCTCTCTCTCTCTCTCTCTCTCTCTCTCTCTCCTCCATTTCAGGCAAAACACAAGAACCTGTATGTTTTATCCTCTGGTTCTGACCACGGGCATAGCCATCACCATTTCTAAATTAGAGCAGCTGTGATTGTGCACAGGCTGTCCTTATAAGATGAAGCCTGTTAACAATTCTTCAGGAAGGAGTCCCTGGGTGATCATTAGACCCTCACCTGTGATCACAGCAACTTCCTAGTCCTTCCTACCTGGGGCCCTGATCCCCAGAAGCATGTAATCCTACCCAGAGGCACATGGTCTTGGAGGTGGTGCTAGCCCATCTAAGAGATGGACCTAGGAGGTGGAAGGTTAGCTAAGTGGAAATGCCATCTATGTATCTTTCTGGAGGTCATCAACCATGCTTGGGTAGGACTTTAATTTGATGTATTAAATCCCAGATAGATAATCTTGGATTATCCATGGTCCCATAAGCAACACTTTCCCCTTCTCTGTGTTAAAAATCAAATCAAAACAAAACAAAACCAAAAACAAACCAATAGACCTATTGGTTCATCAAGAGTTGAAATTAATTTTTTTTGGTCTGTTGTTGGTGTCATTTGTTCACAACTTTTCTCCAGAAAAAGTCCCACAATAGCACACTTCCTCCCTACAAGGTTCTGTAGGAAAATCTCAACAGACATACACATTGTAGTTTGATTTAATCATTGAGACTAGGGATGAGCTCCCTCACAGCCAGCCACTCCAACTCCTCTGGGCAGCAGAGAAAGGTCTCCAGATGGTCTCCCAACTAAACCAGCTGGTTTAGACTTAGTCCTAAGGAGTTAAGGAATGGGTGGGCCAGACTAATTATTAAAATATACCCTGCCTTTTTGTTTGGGATACAAAGTGTAGTGGGGACTGCTTAATGTACTTAAGAGTATCATTTCTTGCCAATCAAAATATAAAAGTAACACAGGTAGAAACTTAAAAAGACAGATTAAAATATTTGCCAGGAGACACTTAGGCCTTCTCACCCACTCAGGGAGTATTTTGAAGCATGTATCAGGTGAGCTAAAGCCAGACAAACTTTGTTATGTTTCATCACTGGAGGGCAATTTACTTTTCACTATTTGATCTCAAAGGATTTTTCTAATGAGGGTTCAGAGAAGACCTGGAAGGTGCTAGACAGTACAGTTTCCACACAGGTGTTTGCAGACTAGTTTTGCAACCTGGAATTCACAGCAGCACCTAAGCAACTGCTGATAAGGGAAATTGGAGCTTTGATATTTTTCATAGGATGGGTGCATGGGTCTACTATAATAAGCTTCACAGATATATGATGGAGATAGGAGGGTGTGGGAAGATTTCTGTTCTGTATCTTAAAAGCTCCTGCTTCTTGCCTGCCATTTTGCTACTGTGCTTCATTCTTTTAGGTGAAGGCACGGTAATCACGGTCTCTTTCCTGTCAGAATTAAGAATTGAATCTGCCTCTTGGAATTTACCATCTAGGATGCTTCAAGTCATTTGGATGCTGCCTCTTAGTCGGCATGGAACTCACAAAAAGCATGGCTTCAAAGGAGCAAGGAGGGAGCAGTGGACAAGGAAGCTGAGCAGGCGTCTATAAACACACAAGCACATCGCAGATAGAACTCAGAAGCCTCATTTTGGGACTGAGGCTCACCCACATCCCCTCTTTATTCAATGAAGTGTACAACATCCTTCTACCTGTACACGCTCAGTGACATTCTCACACAGAAGATGACTGACTCCAAGATGATCTTTGCAATTACTTAGAGTAGTACATATAATAAAATATAAAATGAAACGTCATACTAAATCCATTGCCTTACCTATAACACAGTTTGTTTTCTCTGTCATTTTGCTATGGCCCTCAGATTGGCAGGCGGCATGGCCATCATATTAACAGGAAGGAGGTGACTAGAAATGAAAACCAAAGACAGAACTTGAAACATGGCAGAGTAAGTAAGGCAGACCAACCGACCAAGTTTTCCCAGGAATGAGAAACTTCCATCTCTATCTCTTCCATCCCCAAATCCCTTTCTCACTCTTCCATAGATACAGAAAAGAAGTGTTACCTATGCTTTAAGGATCTTCTGGAACTTCATTTCTTCAGGAAAAGCATTCCTGACAACATCCTCTAATCTGTTTTGTTTGTTCTTGTTTTGTCCTCTGGGTTCACTATTTGTATCGTTGCTTGATTCTCAAACCTTTATCAGCTCAGTGTGTTTTCAGGGTAACCTGAAGGAGGATTATTATTTCTTTCTGTTCAATTTTTTTCTTATATATTTCATAGTGCCTAACCCCAAGTAGACTCATTGATTGTCTAAATCACTGCTATCCACATAAGGTAGATGCCACAGAGAAAGAGCACAAAGAAGCACATTAAATTAACTCTAGTTGCATCTAAACACAGCCCGGCATATTCAAAATTTTATTTCAGCAAATTATCAGTGTGAAAATATTATTTTTAAAAGATTTATTTAGCCGGGCAGTGGTGGCGCACGCCTTTAATCCCAGCACTTGGGAGGCAGAGGCAGGCGGATTTCTGAGTTCGAGGCCAGCCTGGTCTACAGAGTGAGTTCCAGGACAGCCAGGGCTACACAGAGAAACCCTGTCTCAAAAAACCAAAAAAAAGATTTATTTATTTTATTTACATGAGTACACTGTAGCTGTCTTTAGACACACCAGAAGAGTGCATCAGATCCCATTACAGAAGATTGTGAGCCACAGTGTGGTTGCTGGGAATCGAACTCAGGACCTCTGGAAGAGTAGTCAGTGCTCTTAACCTCTGAGCCATCTCTCCAGCCCAAAAATATTATTAATGAATCGTTTTGCATGACCTTGATCATACTAAGTGTTTAAAATCCAAAGTGTTCTCTGCACTTAGAAATGTGGAAATCGTTCATCTCGGGAAGAATGATTAGGAAGAGGGATACAGAAAGGGAGCCCAAGAAAGAAGTGAGTTTGTTCTTAAGCGCCTAATCTTTTACAAGTTTTGTTGCTGTTGTTGTTCTATTAAAATCATGACTTGGAGCAAAGATAAGGCATGAGGCAAAGTGGCTTTGGGGACTGATATCATCAAACCCTTCAAGCCTGAGAAATAGGTGATAGATGAGATTGTGATGGTGGATGGATGTAAAAATTATTCAAGAACATAATGTTTAGCTTTCGGGATGGCTAAAGCTGGCGAAATGTAGACCAGGGACTGTTAGTTAGATCTGGTGGCAGAATCCACCAGAATCCACCACTGGAAGATTTCTAACATAGAATAGTTGATGAGTTTAGGATGATAGATTTCACGCCCAGTGGTTGTGTTTCTAGAATCTGTTGATTCTAAACTAAGATTGTCTGGTGTTTTCCATTTCATGACAACTCAACTGAGCTCCAGGGGAAAGGCAAAAAGACTCCTGGGTGTCACTTGGACTACATTTATAAGGCTATCAGCAACAGATATTCAAAGGATCATTGCAAGAGCAGAGCTGGTTTACTCCTTCATTGAGCTACTCCCACGAATATGGGCTCAAATGAGAATTTTTAGTGACACTGGAAAATGATGTGACAGAAATAAACAATCTCTGGGGTCTTAGACTTACGTGTTTGGAGAACATTCTTTTGTCCTGTATTCTAACTGGGTGAGTTACCAAGACAAGTTATCTTGAGGCCACATGGATCCAATACAGGCTCAAGAGAAGGAGAAAGGATTACTTTAACTATACATCTCTGAGCCCCTTGAAAAATGAATGCTAAATAACAATTCTTCCCTTGCAGCTTCCTGCAACACTGCGTATCTATTTCAAAATCAGCAGTATTCTTCCTGTTTCCTGAGCCACAGTACCTCATTTTTCTATGCGTCAGATGCTAGGATCTCACAAGAACCAAATCTGGACAGAAAGGTTCCTTAACCCTGACCATGTTGGACTTCTGTTCCCACACCCACAGTGTCCTGTTGCTGACTCTACTGCTTACAAGTGAGTATTTCCCAAGATTAGAATTATCTCCCTGTGTGTGGCTAGTCTGCCATTGAAACAACGGGACTCCACTTAACCACCTGACCTCTCAGAGGAGAAGTCACAATTTTAGGTTACTGGGAGAATTGATGCTAGTTAGCTGGAGCTAAGAAATTAGTGATGATTAAAAGAGACCAGCAGCACTGAAGTGAAATCTTCTGGGAAGTGTTTTCTGACAGCACAAAGAAGCTGTGTGCCAGAAATAGCCAAGGTTATACCTTTAGTGGAAGCTGGAATTGGTCATGTGTAAGAATCAC
Source organism: Uromys caudimaculatus (assembly GCA_028551405.1). NCBI lineage: Eukaryota > Metazoa > Chordata > Mammalia > Rodentia > Muridae > Uromys > Uromys caudimaculatus. Next base: position 29,405,636 of record CM052719.1, read on the forward strand.
TCAGGTGGTACTGGTTTTGAAGGCATGGAAAGGTCATGGAAAACAGCTGAGGCTTGACACTGTGAGAGGTCAGGGAAGGATACTGGTGACGGTGCAGCCTCAGTTTCATTTGACAGCCCAGGACTGAAGGGGTCGTGCAAAGAAGTTGAGGCTTGGAATAATGGAGAAAGCATATGAGACCGTAGATGAAGCCTAGTTGGAGTGGAAGACCCCAGGATATCAGAGATGCCAATACTGTGGGCTGACCACACAAAGAACAGCAGCAGCAATGGAATGGAGTTAGCCAGAGCCTAGAGTGCTACAGAAAACAGAGCTGGAAAGGTGACCCGAGCCCTTTGGAGGACCCCGGAAGATCATGCACGTATACTAGATATAGGAACAAGAAGTTGTGTAACATCTTTGAGACCCCAAGATGTTAGAGATGCCACACACATGGAATACCTGCTGAGGAGACTTGCTAACAGGAAGTAGAACCTGACCAAGAGAAAGACCTTGTTTCAGCCAGCACAGCTGAAAGGAGCTGGATGTCAGACATAGAGGTGCAGAGTGTGGATTTGCCCAGAAGGTTTTGGTCTTGCTTTTGTCCAGTACTTACTCACCGTGACATTTTGAAATGGTAATGTATATAATGTGATGTTGGAAGTATGTGATCCGCTTTTGGATTTTGACTTTATATGGGATTACAGTTAATAAATTATATAAATCTCAGAAGAGACTTTGAATTTTGGACTTTTGATATTATGGAGACTGTTATAGACTTTGGGGATCATTGAAGTTGGAATAAATATATTTGTATAATGCTATGGTTAGGTATGAGCTGTATAGACTCATGTGTTTGAACAATCTTATGAGGGACATGGATAGAAATGTGATGTTTCTATGTGCTCGGCCCACAGGAAGTGGTGCTATTAGAAAATATGGCCTTGTTGGAATAGGCCTTGTAGTAAGAAATACAACACTGTGGATGGTGGGCTTTGAGGTCCTACGCTTATGCTCTGCCCATTCAGAAGTCAGCTTCCTCCTGGTTGCCTTTGGATCGAGATGTAGTACTCTGGGATCTTCTAGCACTGTCTGCCAGGACACTGTCATAATTCTTGCCATGATGATAATGAGCTGAAGCTCTGAAACTGTAAACCAGCCCCAATTACATGTTGTGCTTTATAAGAATTGCTTTGGTCATGGTGTCACTTCACAGCAACGAAAACCCCATGCTAAGACAAAAGGTGAAATGTATCATATTTTTAAAATTTATTAGTTGAGATATGTCCAATTGTCTAAAGAAATCAGGAAATTCTGTTGAAGACTTAGATATTAAAAACTTGCTGGTATAGGAGAGCATCTGAGAAAAAGAAACTTGATAGAATGATATGAATAAAGTCAGATTAAAAGGAAATGTGTGAACGAGCCGTGAGGCCCAGTATTCTAGGACTATACTGCAGGTAGCAGCATGTACAAAACCCGTAAGGAGAGCCTCCGGCCCCGCCCATGGTCAGAACTTTCACTCCCGGTGAATGGGAGCGGCTTCGGAGAAGCACTATAGCCTGATGTAAGTTGAAAACTGATTTTGTATCTGATGAATGAACCCAGAGATGTCCAGGACACAGAGAGAGAGATGTTAATGCATGTGAGCAAATGAGAGATGGCTGCTGCCCAGGACGGAGGCAGGAGTGAAACAGGAAAGAGGTCAGATTCTAGATACATGCTAAAGGAAGCCCGTAGAATTTTGTGGAGGACCAGACTTGTTTTGGAGGTGCAGTCCCTGCTGGGCTTTGGCCCAGACATCTTTTTTTTTTTTTTTTTCTAACTGAAACACATCATTTATTTCACAATAAAAATAGTGAATAAAAAGTTAACAGTTTTTGTTATATCTGTAATCAACTTGATAATGTAAATCACATTCGTTTTCATTTGCATATATATTGCATACATTAGAGGGATTTTTTATATTTTATATAAAGTCAATTTTTTATATTGCATTTACACAGAGTAAATACCATTTGCCTTTACCACTGCTTTGAAATCAAAACAGTGATTTCAGTTTCAGATTAATCAGCATATATTTTATTCATTTGACTTTGAGGTTGTTTATACATTAATACAATTAATAAAAATTTAAGTAGTATTTTGATATCTGCTTTATATAAGACAGTTTCATCTGTAATATTATGAATTTCATTTTATAAATTTAGATATTATACTCAAAAGGGGTCTTTGGGGTTTGTCAGATGGATAAAAAAGAAGAGGCCCTTATAAGGGATGAGGTCCCCACCTCTGTCGTGTGACTGAAGTGTCTAGACCTTGGCTTTGGCCCAGACATCTTGAGGAAGACAGGAATTAGGCCTGAAATCCATAGATCATGTCAGGAGCTAGCTTTTGGGCTTGTTCACTCTGAGATGCTTACTTCCCTCCAGAAGCCACTCAAGTATAGCATTGGACAAACATGTTCTGAGTCACAGCGGGTGAGGGTTGGTTTCAGTTTTTCATTCTAAGATTATTTATGTTGTTGTAATAACAACTCAGCTTTCTTTTTATCTTTCTAAGTAATCAAACCTCAAACCACCCTAGGATCACGTCACACCAAGCCCAGCCCTGTGATCTCTTGAGGAAGGAAGATCTGGACTGTCATATATAGCCCCAATGTCTGTTTGTGGATCATTGACTTCTTGTAATTTTTTTTTTTAATTCCTTGCTAGGAATTTAATCAATATGATATCCTCAGGGAATGGTTGTTAGAATTATGTTGTTCTTTAAAAAGCAGGCTGCTACCCTGTCACCTTCTGGTTTTCTGTGTTCTACTTTGAGATTTATGTATCTGGTGCTCTGTTATTTCTGCTACACTGATTAAAAAAGGGGGGGCCTTTATAGTAAGTACTCTTTCTCCTGAAAAAAAAAAAAAAGAATGTAATTTTTTTTTTCCTTCGAGACAGGGTTTCTCTGTGTAGCCCTGGCTGTCCTGGAACTCTCTGTAGACCAGGCTGGCCTTGAACTCAGAAATCCGCCTGCCTCTGCCTCCCAAGTGCTGGGATTAAAGGCATGCGCCACCACTGCCCGGCTAAGAATGTAATTTTTAAAAGACCAACGTTAAAACGCAGAACAAAGTTATCAGTCTTTTACGAGATAAACTAAGAGATCACAGAAACCAAGGAGAGTATAGACATATTTCAGAAAACAGAGCAACAGCAAATGGGAGGAGGTATGATGTGTTTGGGAGCTCAGGAAGATCTATTGGATGTGGCTAGAGGGAGACCTCCGAGGGAATGAGGGCCTCAATCAGTGCTGAGGAAGGAGAGAAGACTTACATCGGGTATGCTCTTTTCTAAAATTTAACTCCATGTCCTTAAAACGCCATGGTAAATGAAGATATTTTGGATTGAGGAGACTGACTTTGTCCAGCACATACAGACCCAGCATGAATTTTGGGCGAAGGAAACAGAGACCAGCACGAGGTTGGGTGGAGCTCTGGGCAATTCTTGATTAATGGCCAATGTAAAGAAATCCCAGCAAGAAGCCAAGTGACGGAACACAGGAAAATTTGTAGGGAAAATACCATGGGATTCAAACTATTGCAAAACTGTTACTTAGTTTCAGAAAAAAAAAATAGAAAAGGATTAATTTTAAAGATAACTTGTCATCATAAAGACTTGTTGAATTTTTTTCAACAACTTCACCTCTCCCCATACACAATATTCCACAGCTTGTCTTCAGGGATAGTAAAAGTGAACTGGGTCCAATGAAAAGTTGACTTTAAATTTTTATACATTTTTAAAGCTAATGAAGAGCAACAGCAGTCTGAAACCCCTGGTAAACTGTACTGGCTAGGACTCTAGTCTAGCACTTGGTCAAGTCTTATTTTGTCTTGCCCCAAGCATTTTTATCCAACATCTAATCAGTGTACACAATTGTACATTTTTAGTTTGTGTTCTTGATCCAGCTTGAAGATAATAAAGCCAGAAACTGCACCTTGTATAAAAAAATCAACTCATTCAGTCTTAAAGTGAATCCCTTATTGTGGAGACGAGATTTCCTTCAGGTTGTATTGGCAAGAATGGTAGAACAGGGCGTGGGATTTAGTCATTGACGAAAGTCCCTTAAATTTCCCTGTCATGTCATCAAAACTTAGGAGCTCAAATGTGCATAAATGTTTGTGAAATCTAGAAAATGAAAGCCTGGATTATTCTTTTAAAAAATAATAAAAATAAATTGGATTTTCTCACTCCTAAGGGGGGGGGAGAGCTTTACAGATATAAGATTTATCTTGTTTTCAATGTTTTTCTAAAAGCTCTGTTCTGTTTTCTTATATTGGTCATACTCCATAGTAGAGTCAAACACTAGATCTGTGGATCCCATTCTTTCTACATCCACACATCTTTTGCAAATTGAGAAATAACCAAAGATATAGTTCAAGTCAAGGTTAATTAATAATTTCAAACAGGAAATATGATGTCAGTCATCATATAGGACATTAAAAATCACTGTGTCAAACTTCCTAACTGTCTTAGTTAGGGTTTTACTGCTATGATCAGACACCATGCCCATTGCAAATCTTATAAGAACAACATTTACTTGGGACTGGCTTACAGGTTCAGAGGTTCAGTCCATTATCGTCAAGGCAGGAGCATGGCAGCGTCCAGGCAGGCATGGTGCAGGAGGAGCTGAGAGTTCTACATCTTCATCTGAAGTCGGCTAGTGGAGATGGACTTCCAGGCAGTTAGGATGAGGGAGGGTCTTAAGCCCATGCCCACAGTGACACACCTACTCCAACAGGGCCACACCTTCTAATAGTGCCACTCCCTCGGCCAAGCATATACAAACCATCGCACTAGCCATTGTGCAAGAAATTTGTTGTAAACAATTTATTTTTTGTCTCAGAGAAATGACTCTGGTTAGTGCCATATAGACACAGTATATTCATGCTTCAGAAAATATCAAACTCACATGGACTCAATCGGGTATTCTGACAATATTGGCAGTTTCTGGATAATAAATCACTTCATACCAACTCATTGTACTACAACATAATCACTGATTAAATATACATTTGAACATCATAATGAACTCAAAAGAAGATATATGGATAAGTTATGTCTTAAATTTTAAAATAGAAATGCCCATTATTAGATATGGAGGCGACAACTAGTGACTCAAAGACAGTCTAAAGAATTTGTGGTAATATGGTCCTAATATCCCACACTTGGGGACAAGGCCATGTTTGGCTATGTAATGAGTTCTATCCAGTCTAGATTACCTGAGGCCTAACTTTAAAATTAAGAACAGTGCAACAGGCAAGACAATAGAGAGACAGTGTCTGCTCAGAAGCTCTCTACGGGGCTACATTCATGGGAGGAGGGTCTCTGGCAACTTGGTTGGTTGGGTTTAATCTGGTGGGACACCTGTGTAGTGCTTATATCTGAACGGATAGGCAAAGACTTATTACTTTACTGAGAAATAAGTTCTGCAGTGTGAGTTGGTTGTTTCTTTCCTGGGACCATCTGTGTAAGGAAGCATGGGATACTAAGGGTCAAACTCCTGAAGCTCTGAGTCTTCATATTAAAGAGTGGAATTCTCTATAGTAATGGTGTAAGACCCTAAGATAGATTGCATCCAGGGCTTGTTAGAGCCAACTTTTCCAGTCCTGCTTGAAGGCAGCAGTGGCCTTGCTCTGATCCCAACCTACCTTGAATCAAAACCCAACCTTGTTCTAAGGTTAGAATAACTCAGCATGATCTTCCATTGCAGAACAATAGCCACAAAAGCCTCTATTTTTTTAAAAAAAAATCTAGATGATTTTTTTTATAATAGATCCATTGTCCTTTTAAAATCAGTGAAAACATCTTGAGGCTTCAGAAGTGTGGGACTGAGTTTGAGTGGGCATGTGGTGTTAGTGTCCACACGTATCACTTCACTAGATGTCATTAAGGACAGTTTGCATAGAGAAGTCGTGATAAAATGTAGGAGGTTTCTGCTGAGGGCCTTAATTGATTAGTACGCTTACCCTATCAGTTCTCTCATAGTAGCCATGCTCTATAGACCTGGAACTCACCCTGAAGAACAATGGACAACTTCATCGGATGCACAGCCTCAGAAGATGGGAACAGAAATTGTGGACATGTACTATTTCTGGAGCAAACCCCACACTTGTCAGTAAAATTTCTCAGGTCTACTTTAAAGAAGAACGATCAGATTAAACCCAAGTACTGCATCACATGAATGAGCACTTGGCTAATCTTACTGGTAGGAGTTGAATAAAAAGCCCTTTACCACAATATGAAGCCGAAAATGATAGCCCTCCCTACCAAGTCACAGTAACATACAATGATATTCAATTCTGTGCCTGGGGTCTGCTTCATTTTTGTGTTAAAATCAAGAGTTTCACATTGTGACTTTAATCTTATCAGAGGCTCCTAAAGCAAACAATAGCACAGAATGAGAAACCTCGATTGTGTAACTTCTGTTTTTGCTGGGTAGGAAATACCAACTATCCCTTTCTTAAAAACCCACCTCCAGCGAGCCCGTGGTGGCACATGCCTTTAATCCCAGCACTCGGGAGGCAGAGACAGATGGATTTCTGAGTTCGAGGCCAGCCTGGTCTACAGAGTGAGTTCCAGGACAGTCAGGGCTATACAGAAAAACCCTGTCTCGAAAAAAACAAAAACAAAAACAACAACAAAAAAACCCACCTTCAAATAACTGTGACTGCCTGCCTGCCTATTCACAAGTCTGGAGTCTTCAAGTTTTTATTTCATTACAGGAAGTGGTCCTTTTTGACAAAGCACACCTATCTGGGCTTCTAGTTTATTATGAACATATACTATTATTTTTATGTTCCCAATTCTCAGTGACAGAGAGAGGGAGGGAGGGAGAAAGAGGGACAGAATCCTGCTTAGAACAAATCTCAGAAATGCTCTCCTCACCCTACCCTGAGATTGGGTTCTGCCAAGGAAAGGGGGTATTTTCTCTCTGCCAAGCCCTGAGTCTCGGACCCACGCCCACCCACCCAGAGGGCAGGCTTGTAACCCGCCCTGGGAGCTAAACACCACCTTCCTAGAGTATCCGCCTGCCTGGGGACAAGCGCTCCAGGCTGGGGTCGCGAGCGCGAGGGCGGGGCGGAACGGTCCCGCCCCTCGCCACCCCGCCCTTCGCCCCGCCCACCCCGCCCCGCCTCTCCGCTTCTACTCAGAGGGGTGCCCACGTGCCCAGCCCGCCTTCTGCAGCTCGGCGGCGGGAGCTTCTGTCTGCGGACCTGGAAGGCGGCGGCCGCTCCTCTAGCCTTCGCGAGCTTGGGAACCGCAGAGCGCTGCAGCCGCTCGCTCACCCGTGCGTGTCCCCGTCGCTCGGCCAGGGCACTGCCCCAGTAAGTTGCGAAGAGTGCGCGGGGGCCCAGAAGGGAAGCCAGCGGTGGGGCGCGGGCGTCTAGGCCGCGTCCAGTTGCGTGCAGCTGCCCCGGGGCCACGCTCCAGCGACTGCTGAGCGGAGCGTCGGGGGCACTGGGGGCAGGAACCGCAGCTTCGGACCCAGGGTCTCCGGCCTGCACCTTGGGCTGCTACCCTCCTTCTCTTGTCGGTCCCCGGTGCCGCTGGCTGACTCTCAACTCGAGGCGTGCAGATCCTGCAACAGCCACGCGGGTCGCAGAATTTTCGGATAGGGCCTGACACTGGGACTCCGCGAGTGTTCCTAGTCCCTTTAGTTCTGGGGGACCCTGGGTATCTCTCTCTGGAAGGGCAGCCCGCCTCCACACCCTGCAGGAAGAGTGGTCCCCCGAAAGTCTTTCACTCCCCTGGGGTTCTTGGTTTAAATTTGGAACAAGACTTGGATCGCCACGAAGCCTTTTCCCATCCTGCTCTGGATTTGGTACGTCAGGTAAAATGACCCACTGGGGGTCTCTATGGGTGTTTTAAAGTAAATGGGTGCAGTATTAAGCTCTTGAGTTGTTCTGTGTGTTCCTTTTAATCTCATTTCACGAAGTCTTCAGCTTTGAGTACCTTAAAACCTTCGTTTCAGATCGTGGATTCGACTAGTCCGCACCGCCTTCTGTTGTCCCATATGGGCAATGTGCAGTGTAAGGTAATAGTTATTTCAAAGAAATAGGTGCTATAAAAGTTGAGCAATCTTAGATGACTCTCAAACCAGAAACTGTCTAAATGCCAGAAGTAAAAGAGTTAATCCGATTCAAACTTTAAACCGAAAAACTGTCTTCGAAGACATTTAGGTAATGACTCCCTTGGGACTAAAGTATTAGCTCCTTGTGGATCAGTTCTTCCGCTAGAATGGAGTTACCAGAATCTAGGGCTTGGGCTGTGTAGTTAAGTGTGTCTGTCCTGAAACTTCTTTCTTGCCTGAGGACACTTTTAAAATGTATTTTTCTTTCCTGCCTCCATATTAATATTTATATTCTCGGTAAAGAGCAACACCTTGTTTGTTGTCTCTGGCTAGGAGCTGTGCAGTTGGAGAACGTTCTATTTTTTTATATGCTTTTTGTGCGATTAGATCTTTCTTTTCTTCTAATCACACCAAAGTAGCATAAAGAAATGATATATCCGCTCAAAAGAATATTTTCTCGTTCCTTAGTTCCTTATGCTAAAAGGTTGCTGGTTGGCAGCTGTCCAGAAGTGAATCCGGGAGGCAACCTTACATGTATTTGCATTTTCAAGCTTTCTCCTTTGCTTCTCACTCTCTTTCCCTTGTCTCTTGATGAGTGAGTGTCATTTACATTTAATCTTTTGGGCTATGTCCCAACTTTGAAAATCAGATTCGAGCTTCTTGGTATCTGCAGAGATTTAGTTTGCAGAACCCTGACCTTCACCTTGTCAGCAAAGCTCTTTTGATTCTGGTCTCCAGTTTTTCTCACTGGACTCTGAGTTAAGAGTCCGGGAAAGAGGAATAGCAGCTAGGAGGGCAATCTGGGAGCTTTAGGCATTTAAAAAGTCTGAGAATTTGTTGAGGTTTTCATCCTGCATTTCCATGGCTCTGGTTCACTTGAACACGTGTCTGCAGAGTTTTAAAGCTGGTGTTTCTTCCCTCCAGGCCATTCCACCTTTGCGAGCCACTTGCCTCCTCTCCATTCTAGGTGGCTCTGTGCCAGCAGTTGTCTCCCCCTGCCTTCTAGCTCAAGTCAGTGGTGTTTCTTCTGACTCTGTGAGCCAGGACTCTCCTCCTAACTGGCCATTTCTTCTCCTTTTCCAAAGTATTTTTCCTTAATGTTTTCATGTCTAACCTAGTTAATGAGTTTATGCTCTGTTACATTTCTCTCTCTCTCTCTCTCTCTCTCTCTCTCTCTCTCTCTCTCTCTCTCTCTCTCTCTCTGTGTGTGTGTGTGTGTGTGTGTCTGTGTCTGTGTCTGTGTCTGTGTCTGAGTCTGAGTCTGAGTCTGAGTCTGTATTCAGAGCCATCTCCTGGTTTTATTTTGGTGCCAGTCAGTGACCCAGCTTTCAGAACAGAATTTTGGAAACATTCTCCTGCAGGCTCTTCTTTGCTTCGTTCTTCACCAGACATAGTGTGAATATGATTTCGAAGTCTGGTTTCCTAATAGATGACTTCTTAGATGCCAAAGATTTAGAACAAAAGGAAATTTTTCAGTTGAATGTGTTTCTAAGCTTTCGTTTTTTGGTACTGTGTGCCAAAGGAATGCTTGGCTTCAAGACTAAACGCTAAGGGAGTTGTGTGTCTTCACCCTCATTGCATTTACCTAAACATCTTAGCAAAATTAAATCTTTAACTTATTCTGAACCTTTATGAAAACATTCAGAACTGTATAGATAAAACCTTGAACAACAATAAAAACCAACAAAATGTTCCCCTTTGTGGTCTTCCACTTCGATAAGTTTTGGTTCTGTTCCCTCACCTAGTGTGACCTAACACATGTTCAGTGTGTTTTTATTGTAAAATAATTGGCAGTGGTTCCAACAACTTGAGAAAATGTGTTTTGTCATCTTCTAAATGTTTTCATGCCTTCACTGAAAACTTACTGGGTCCCTACAGTATACCAGATACTGGGTGACCCAAAACTAATTACTGGCATCATAGAGGGATTCTATAGTGATTTTTGCATTTAGGAAACTCTTTCTTGATGGACTTTAAGAATAGTTTGTTGTTGTTTACTATATGAAAGCAATGCCAAATCTTAACGGATGGCTTGAGTGCTGTGTGCCGGACGCAATGGCTGAACTGTGACCTAGGGAGATGGAGGCACTATTTCGTTATCAAAAGCATGTATGCTGGGTGTCTTTGTTTCGTATGTAGCTACAGGTTTATGTTACTATGCCCATGCACCCTTTTACTGCTTTTCTGGCTCTTGTTTTAGAAGTGGTAGCCATGACTGTGGAAATATGAGCATTGCTTTCTCAGACTTGAGTACAATGAGAACTCATTTCCAGCAGGCAGGAGCTAGTCAAGACAGTCCCAATTTCATCTCTTAATTCTTCTTGTCTGCCTCCATAACCTAACTGTTCTGTGCTCATCTCTGGGGCAGTACTGTTTTTCACGTGCTTATGGACACTTTTAGATGCTAGGTGTCACTTTCTGAAGATGTCCCCTGCCCTCATGGCAACATTCTTACTGGTAAAGGATTAGTGTCAGCTTTTAAAAAACTGTATGAGTTAAACTATGTGGATTTTGTTTAAGAGAATGGCTTTGAATGTGTGGGTCGTGTGTCTTCTCTGTTCCTATTGCACCCTTCAGTGTGCATCTCTGTCCTTACAGAGAGCTGGGATTCTTCATTTTACTGGCTGGATGTAGATGAGATATATTGTTGGAAACCTTGGCTTTTCTTATCGAAGGGCTCTATTCATCTGAGGTGACGTCTTTAAGCTAGAGGCTGTCATGTGTTCTCTTTTATGCTTTATGTGTAAAAAGCATCTGCCTGTAAAAGAGTAAAGATAAAGGTAGAATCCATGGAATGAGCTTAGAAAGCAAGAGCATGCCTGGACATGCTATGACAGTAGAACAAGGCTATGAGTGCTGGCTGCTCTCTTCAGAACTGACCCTGATCAGAGAACCGGCAACACCGGGAATGAAAGCACACTCCTATGACCTTTCTTTCAGGAATTCATTTCATTTAAAAAATATTTGCTAAGCAATACATAACAAAGAATGTGGATGGCCCATGTTGGTTCTTACTGGTTGTTCCCACAGCTGTGGGGATAATCCTCTTCTTTCAGTAACTCATGCTAGCTTTCAGACTCTAGTTTTTGATCCCATCACGTCTACTATGGTGCTTCTCAGGCCATGGAGGAGCCCTTCCTCCCACCTGATGGGCACAGCTTATGGACTTTGATGTCATGTTACTGGAGAATCCTGAGAATACCAGAGTCAAGACGCTCACGTTATTCTAGCACTTTCCTCAAGGCATTGACAGCTGCTCATATTTAAGATTGGATCGGTTATAGATTAAAAACAGGTGTTTTCTTCTATAACTTCAGTTAATAAACCTTAAAACTCACCTGTTATTTTATTTTACTTCTTGTGGGAAGTAACATGGTGCCTGGAGTTGATACCTTGATCATAATTGGGAGAGAGTTTCTTGCATTGGCCGTGACAGCTGGTGTTGTCATCCTGGCAAAGAGCGCTGATGACAGTAATCACTGGTGGAATTAATGGCTGCTTTATACGGAACCAAAAGGAAAAATTAGAGTGCCTTTCCAATTTTCAGCAGTATTTATTTATTTGATATAAACTTGGGGCAGATTTTGTAAATGTAGTAAAAGCAAATAAGAAGAAACAAACATACTTGAGCAGTGGGGTTGAGAACTCATCACCCAAAATGCCCTCCTTTATCAGAGCGTGTGTATCTATACTCTGGGTTTGTTTCCCCTGCCCATAATTTCTCCTGTCCAGTTTATGGAAGGTCTGTATCAGGTGAAAGCAACTTTATATGCTTCTGAAATTAACATGCCAAATTTACTTCTACAGTTGTGCTATTTAATAATGACTGAGTGCTTTAATGACTGAGTGCAGTTTCCTAAGTCAGGATTCCATTAGAATAGGAAATAAGGTTTTGCCACCTTGATCCCAAGAATATCCCGAGACATGATGTGTAGAGTTTTCCATAGCCAAAAATTAGTTTATGTATTGAGCGTTAATACCTGCTTTGTGTGTGTATTCATGTGCACACATTAGCGTTTGGCTAATAGTTCACAGAATGTTTGTAATTTGCCCCAGCTGTTGTCCTCATTTAAAAAAAAATTAGGACTGAGCATGGTAGACCATCTTCATTCCCAGAACTGGGAAGGCAGAAACAGGCAAACCAAGCGAAAAACTCATCTTGATAGTTTGTATCAACTTGGACAACTTGGGTATGAATTCCCCTGAGAAGAGCCTGATTCTGAACCTTTAGGTTGTTCTGTGTAGCAGCGTTGCCAGCTTCGTGGACAGGCTTACCACTGAAGGAGCATTTTTTTTCAGTAGAAGAAAGGAGAGCTTGTGATCACAGTGCCTCCTGTGCACAGCGGTGGCGTGTGACATGACAGATATGTTGTTATGTTTTTCTCCATCCATCTCATCCAGTACATGTCTCCATAGAAAAGAATGCACTATATGCAGCCTGGCCCTCCCTGACCATCTCGTGTGAGATTTCTGGACATTCAGGGTCCCTACTTCCATCCAGTAGACAGCTAGAGTTCCTACAAGTTGGGATAAGAAACCTACAGTACTTTAGAAGCCACTCCGATGCCTTAGGAAGGTACCTGGAGAGATTCTGTTGAGTCTGCATGGGGCAGTTTTGGTCAAGGGTTCTGTCTCTTTGCTGGTTTAAGATGTCCTCCAGTTACCAAGGTAAGTATAGCAGTTGGGGACTCACTAAGAGATCAACTGGGGGAAAGATGACCGTCTCTTTTCCAGCTCCTGTGGTTGATGTGATCATCCAAGCAGACAGAACTATACAGAGTAGCCTGAGGTTTTGGTAACAGGCTTTTCTCAGGGAAATCACATTCAACTTGCTACAAGCTATCAGGAAGAGATTTCATAGTAGCATAAGGATAACTGGCCTCTTTGTGCCATGGTGAAAATGTTTTAGTTCCCTTGAATCTCCACCCTCATAGTCTTTTCCCCAAATTCTCAAATTCACAGATTTCAGCCTGTGCCTATGGACCAAGGAGTAAATTGACTCAGTTTTATCAAAAGATCATCCCATTTGAGGATTTATAACCACACCCATAAACAGGTCAAACAAGAGTGGGTAAGAATAGTATGTAATGCTGGTACGTCTTTATAAGGACATTGATATCCTTCCTCCTGGTTTGCTGTACATCAAATGGAGAAATCACTGGAAGCTTCCATACTTAAAGTTGAATCAGACTAGTTTGTAGCAGTTACTTGATACTTTTATTTAGTAATGTGCTGAACCAGAGACAGTGAACCACAAAGGGATATTGATAGTCAGTTTCTCTGTTGAAGTCCATCTTTTGCAGAGTTTGTGTGGTTGGGATTTGTAATATTTGGTTAAGGGGGTGGAGGGGAGAAAGAAAAGGCCGTTTGATGTACTGCAGTTGTGGCCCAGTGTTCACATACGGGGGAAGGAGTCTTGTATGTGTGCTATTCATCAAGAAAAGAGCACAGAGTACATTCGCATGCCACTGAGGAACAGTGGTGGGTGTTGATACAATTTGTAGTACTATCTGTGAAAACACATCCTGAGCTGGTGCCTTGTTAAACTCCTGAAACTGAACATTTCGCCTACAAAGCAATCATATTCTCAGAGGAGTCACGCATGGGTAAGGCTTGGATGCCTGAGGATCCAGTTTGTTTTATCATATAAAACAAAACAGGGTGAGACACGATGGTAGTAGCTGGTTTTGCATTTCAGGCTCTCCCATACCTTTAAAACTGTCTTGTAACGAATGTCTGAAGTTCCAGGCTTCATTTCTTCAGTCCCTCCCCCCATGGACAGTTGCTGAGTTCCTGGTACTTCTCTCTCAAACACAGCACTAGACAAATCTCGAAGAGAACTTGTAAACACCTGAGAATGACATTTTAGAATGCCCTGACAGTTCCAAAATCAAGGATTTGAGAAATAGAACATTTGAAAATCGACACACTGGATCCAGAACAGAACGTAAGAATTTAGGTGTGGAAGGAAGTACGGATTGGTTTCGGAGAAGGAAAAGCACGCACTGCTCTAGCATGCATGCTTCGTGTGGAACCTTGCAAGTGGACGTCAAATTACAATACCCACTTAAAGTTTTTAGACTTTAAAATTTCTCAAAACCTAACATGTTGGCATATTTTAGTAGAGTGGCATTCTGAGGATGTGAACAATTTTAATAAATGGCATACTTGACTGGGAAATGAAAAATATAGGCTTAATCTGAAGAAAGTTTAAGTCTATGTTCCAAGGCGCTAAGTTAATAAGAGTGAAACCTCCACAAATGGCACTTTTGAACAAGTAAGTGCTTTGTGTTAGCTCAGAATAAAGGAAAAAGCTGTGTGGGGTTTTGCGATTTTCAGATTATCCTAGGTAACAGCTGGTTTGCACTTAGTTCAGTGACCCAAACAGAAAAAAGAGCAGACTCTGCATAAAATTCCTGTTGATGGTGCATGTTGGCCTCGCCGAAATGGCTCCTGTGAACTTTCTGCATAATGAGCAGCACATTTGCATTGTTTGGATCTTATTTTTCCTGCTACAGATTACAAGAGAGATATGAAGAGCAAACAACTCAGTACTGTCCCTTCAAAAATATCCTCATAAATTATTTAGAATGTTTTTCTATGTTTCTATCTCTACATATTGTACCTGCCGTCTCTACTGCAAAATGCGGTAAATTATCTCACTGAACTACCAGACATTGTACTAAATTACTTTTCGCAGAGATTTAAATTTTTTAGGCTGGATGTGATGGTAAATACAGGATGGGTGCCTGTAAAATCTTGGCACTTGGGATGCGGAGACAGGAGGATCAGGAGAACAAGAGCAGCCCTGACTGTAGGAAACCGTACAATCCCCCATCTCTTAACACAACTTCAAAGGATTTGGTCTTTTTTGCCTCTGTGCATGACTAGACCAGCCTTTCGTAGTGTTTGGCTTTCGTGGCATGCAGTGTTGAAAGCTGCAGAGGGTGGGGGTACACGAGGGTGGGATGAGAAATATTCCAAAGTGCAGGCTTTGGTGGCATGGTCCTCTCATACCAGCATTGAGAATGCTGGGGCAGGAGGATTTTGAACCCAAGGCCAGCCTAGGCTACATAGCAAGCCTCTGACTCCCCAAAACAAAAATGAAGTTCCAGAAGTGGAGTTAGTCTCCTAGAAGGGAGTATGGACTCCAACTGTCAACTTTAGTAATACAAATTTTTAATCTTCTATTTTAAGAATAGGACTTTATTTCATCATGTATTATTTTAATGTATTGTACGTTATGTCCAGGGAGTCAGAAGGATTAAATCAACTATAATTACATTTCTCATTAGTTTGCTTGAATCAGAATTTAGGCTCTTTTCAAGAGTTGGTACAAAAGTCTTTATTCCATTGAATTAAGTATAAAGTAAAGGAGGAAAAACAGAATGTAAAAATTTTTATTCACTTCTGGCTTTGTCTTTGATAAAATGGTGTGTGTAGAACAATATTTTAAGAAGTTTCATTTACAAAAACTGGACTGCAATTTGCACGTCTTTAAAGATGAAATATTTGACGTTGCTTGCTAGCATTGGCAAATTATGAGATTGTTGGCTCAGAAGCATATCCCGTTGCAGAATCATGCCTGACCGTTCTTCATAGGTATACAAACTCTGTAAACACGAGCTGACCATCATATATGTACAGACGTATCTGGGAAAATAAGTCATATTTCTAAGCTGCTACTATAAATGGCAACATTTTTATATTTAAAGATAACAAATGGTTGGGGGTAACTGTATCTTTGGGAAAAGGTCAACATTTTCTTCTTAATGTTTTAATGCTCACCACTGCAGGTTGATCCCCCCCCCCCCCCCCAGTCTCATTCCTCCAGTGCCTGGGGCACAGGGGTAGTTAGCACTTCAGAAGAGAGGTTATGTTCCTTCACTGAAGGAGGCTCATCCCTGTTCATTATTCCTGGGGTTTCCCCTCTGTGCTGCTGTTCTTTCTGGCCACACTGGACCTGATGCCGCTCCTGCATTAGAGACCCCAGAGTGTAGCTGGACAGGTTATGATCTGTGGAGAGCTGATGCCAGACCCCATGTGGTTCTCTTCTTCCTCCTCTCCTCTCCCAAAATTAAATGAGTAGCCTGGCTGATACTCACTAGCTTCTGACCTGTCGATGCTAGACCTTGTGTGCACCCTCTCTGAGGTGTCCCTCTAAGTAATACTCTGCTGTCCTTGGCCTGAAGATTGTATTTTCTATGACCATGGAGGTGGTGCAGGCTCTAGGGGTCTTGCTGCTGTGTAAGGATGGATTCTGAGCTACCCATCTGTTGTAGCATAAGAATGACTTGCTTATCTTCCCTCCCTCTGTTTCCTCTCCGCCGCTTTTCCCTCAATCCTGACTGCACCTACTAACTCTGGAGTCACCGACAGCCCTTTTAAGAATATAAAAACAAAAGAAGCTGAACGTGGGAGGAGGGAAAAGTTAACCCTTTAGAACATTTTTACCCCATCAGTTTATGCCATCGTGTTAAGTGTGTGAGACAGATCTCCACAGTTACTCAGAAAAGGGTTTGTGGCAGATTTTCCTGGCTCTCTCTTGGTTATCAGATTGGGTGGTTGCTTCTGTAAGCAAAAAATTGAATTAGAGCAAGGGTTCTCAACCTGTGAGTCGTCACCCCTCTGGGGTCACATATCAGATATCTGGCATATCAGATATTCATATTTTGATTCGTAACAGTAGCAAAATTATAGCTATGAAGTAGCAACAAAAAATAACTTTATGGTTGGGAGTCACAAGAACATGAGGTACTGTATTAAAGGGGCCCAGCATTAGGAAGGTTGAGAACCACTGACTTAGACTAACAGTTACCACATAGTGAAGTCTTTTCTCCTCTTACTGTGGTTAATATTGTTGGAGTTATTTACAGAATAGAAAGAATTCACTGGCTTACCTTTGTGTTCTGTCTACTCTGTCACTTGCGTCCACTAGCAGGTCCTATCTTTTTGTAAGGGTTTTCAAGAACAGCAGATACTTCATGAAGACCTACTGATCTAAAACAGCAGACCTTCCCATTGCAAGGGGGGGGGGCTTAGGGGTGTGGCATGGGGTGGGGAGGAGCTCATTTCCAGATTAGACCTTTGAAAGCTGAAATTTACAGTGAGAACTCATACTGGTCACTAAAGGCTGTGTCCTTTCTGCAAGCTCCCTCATAGAAGCTGTGGCATGTGCACCTGTTAACTTCACAAAATAATCTACTGCCCTTGGAGCACATGACCTCATTTAAGAATCTTTGGCTTGCTGGCTTAAAGGTAAATTTTAAAAGTGTGTATGTGTGTGTGTGTATGTGTGTGTATGTGTGTTTATACCAGGCTTTGAATTTTGTGATACCGCAGTTTTATACACATAACATAAACTCTGCTGTCTAAAGCTCTTCTAAATATCCAGTTCAGTACTGTTAAGTACGTTCACATGGCTGCTCACCAGTTTTCCAGTGCTTTTGATTCCTGAAACACTGAAAGTATACCCATAAGCAGGTGCTGCCCTCAAGGGCCTGGCAACAACTATTCTCTTTTCTGTTTCTATGAGAATGTAAGAAGAATATTGTTTGTCCTTTTGAGACTGGGTTGTTTTATTTAGCATAGTGTCCTAAAGTGTCATTCATGTTTTACTGAGTCAGCATTTGTTTCCTTTCTGTGTGGCGGGGTGTGTGTGTGTGTGTGTGTGTGTGTGTGTGTGTGTGTGTGTGTGTGTGTATGTGTGTGCTTACAGGCTTGTGCATGTTCATGTGGAAGCCAAAGGTCAACCTTTGCTGTAATTCCTTGGGCTGTCCATTTTATTTTTTGAGAGTCTCTGACTGGCCTGAAGCTAACTAAGAAGGTGAAGCCAGGAAGCCCTGAGGATCCACCTGTCTCTCCCTCCCCAGGGTTCTAGGGGTCAAGCTCAGGTCCTCAAACTTTCAAGATAGGACTATATCCACTGAGCTCCCAGAACTTGCTTTCTTTTTATAGCTGAGTATTACTATTTCATGATATTAATACCCCACATTTTATTCATCGTTTTATACAGACATTCACATTAGGGGTTCTTCCATTCTCTGCCTGTTCTGAATACTGCTGCTCTGAGCACAGGCAGGTAGCTGTCTCCTGGAGACCCCGCTGTCTTCTGGCTGTATACCTAGAAATAAAACTGCTGCCTTGCATTAGGTAGTGATTCTGTTTTTAATTTTTTTAGTCTACGGCTCTGGCGGCACTGATTCTGTTCCCACCAACAGCTTGCAGGCCGTTTGGCTCTCACTCCCATCCTAATCTTTGAAAGGGATTTTTGTAGTCACAAAGTTACTCTAATATCTGAAAAACAAAAAACAAAAAACAAAGCAAGCCTTTCACGTTTATTCGTACACATGAATTTAATATCTTGCTGGTATTTTTCCAAAATGTAAAAGGCTTATTCTCAGGATATCTTGTGTGAACATCATGGGATGGGGAGCTCCTAGGATTGCTTCAACATACAAGTGGCATATAAATATTAAATATGCAGTAATGTTCATTTCCTTCCACATGTGTATGTGTTCATCCCTTGTAGGATTGTGGCAGCAGAAACACTTCTGTACATCTGTGATGCTTGCTTCCTTTATCCCAGAGTCTACTACTAATCTACTACTACCAATTCTTTGCGTCCAGAAAGGAATATAAGTGAATGAAACCATAATGTAAACTAGTAAGGAATTTGTGGAACTAAGGTGAATCAGAGACCAATCAACCTAGAAAATACTCTGTGCCCTAAAGCACACATTGCATGCTGGGAACAATGGCTGATAAACAGATGTACAGGACTCATGGTGCTAAGCCTGACGATACAGGCCTGTTAGGCTAGCAGATGGAGTGCTTGGGACAGGAGGATTGAGTTCAGGGTCGGCCTGGACAACTTAGTGAAATCTTGTCTCAAAATAAAATGGACGAGTTGGGTGAGTAAGGTGCTCGTGTGACATGCACAAAGACCCAGGTCTGATCCCCAGTGCTTCATAAACCAGGACAAGAGACTGAAACAGGTAGGTTACACAGTCCACAAGACCCTGGGAGGCCTAGAGAGACTGTCTTGAAGGAAAATAAAACATCAAGCAAAAATAGCAAGGGCGTGTTCGGGTGGTATCCCGGCGATGGATGCCACATGAGCCCGACCAAGTGAGTAAAGGGTGGAGCATTCTTCTCTAATCTTTGGATAAACGTTTTTTCTGCCTCGTGGGTAGGTCCCCTGGCAGAACCCTGAGTTAAGGCAGTGCCTGCTCTTTTGAATTACATGCAGCCCTGAGATAGAGGGGACAGGGGAGGGAACGGGAAGTTACAGGAAAACAGTTAACACTAGATGGGTCGTTGCGTCAGTTGAACCTTTAAACTTAAGAGAGGTTTACCAAATCAATATTTACTTGATCTGTTATGCTCCAGTGTAATGACCCTTGACCCTTTTCCAGAGTCATCAGTAATGAGAGCATGGCTGTTGCTTTTTTAAATTCTCTAGTCCCCGTGGTGCAAGGCTGGGAATGGTGAACGGGTATGGAGTTTGGTGCACTATGTACTTTAGAATAGAACACTGGCTATGCAACCTGACTGTCGGTTTGCCTGTGTGCAGAGAGAACCAGGGGCTAAGCATCGTTTTATTCAGCCACAGTAAGAACTACCACTAGAGTCCATCATCAACCTAGCTGATAACTGCCAGAATCACCTGTCCTGTAGCCACACGATGTCCCTGTTTGTTGTTAATGAACTCTTGGTTCTTTCATTGATCTTTAAGTAAGGACATGGTCTCCAGACCCAGCCCTCCCTCCTGTCTTGGTAATTCTGTATTGGAATACTTCATCAGGATCCAAGAAGATGGGGCTGGAGCAAAGTATCTGCTCAGGAAATTTTTGAGTTCCTGCTACATGGCAATACCTATATGGCAATACCTGAAGTCCTTACCTTTGTGTAGCTTACATTCTAAGGGTCTTTATACTATGTGTCATCAGGCCCAGCCACACTGCCTTGTCCTCCAGGGATGGACCCGACTGGAGAAGCAAGGGAATGAAGAAAATATAGGCTCATATAGACACTGGCAGAAATGGCTGGGATCCAGTGAACTGAGCTCTCTGCTGTGGACACCACAGCACCCTGGGAGCTCTGCTTGTTTATTAGGTAGGGTTGAAAAGAGAAGCAGTGCTCAGTATACAGCTGAACAAGGAAGTGGGGTTCTACATACAGATAAACTAGGAGGCAGGGTATGTGGTGTACAGCTGGATCAAGGAGACGGGCTTAGTTGACCTCTGTAAGAACAGTTTCTGGAGGGGAACAGTCTTCAGATGGCAAACATCACATGGAAGAAAGCTATGGTAGACATTTTCGGCACACACTGTCAGAACTTTCACTTTGTCCCCAGAGGAAGACTTTGCCAACCTTTGAACCTGAACCCAATGGAATCTGTAACATGCCTGTGTCCATGTCCACAGCACATACTAAGGACTTTACCCACTCAGAGCTTCCTGCGATCTCCACACCCACAACAGCTGTTAAGAAGTAACGGTGATAATTCTATGTGAAAACTTCAAATAATGATTGGTCCCTATCACTTCAAACACATTCCTTCCTCGGAATAAGAAAATTATGTTAACTCTAACTGAATTACACTGATTTACTTTCAGGAATGTAGTAAAGCCCCAGAATAACCTTGACAATAGAAAGGCCACATTCTTAACAAAATAAAAAGATAAAAGATAAACCTTGAAGGGTCAAGACACTTTGCTCTCAAACAGTTTTGAATTCAGAAACGTGAAGACTTCAGAATGTTAGATATTTAAGAAGCCAAAAGTTAGATTAAGAACGTGACAGGTAAATTGTGAACTGTGTACAGCATTTTAGAAAGTCCAGTGTGATTGCACAAAACTCTGCAGCTCTTTATTGCAAATAGCCACAAGAAATGGGCTTTCAATATCCAGTAGCATTCTTGACATGATGCTTATCTAGATAATTTTTCTTTATCTTTAAAGATTGATTTTCTGTAATGCTTGGCTGACAACACACTGCATTCTCCTTTTTCAGCCAGTAGTGGCTTTGAGATTTTTAACATTGAAAGGTTATAATCTTGTGCACATGAAATTTTAAAATTCCAAAGCTTTTCAGATATATTTTTGGTAACATCTTGATGACCTCTAAATGTCCTTTTATCAGCTAAGTGTTAGGTGGGCTGCCAAGAGCCTGGGAACAGGAAGAATTAGGCATTTTCCCATTGCTTCTGGGTTATTTGGCAGAGCAAACAGTAGAGGCTTGCCAGCCATATAGGCCTTGAGTACAGATGTCTATGGGGTTTTGAGTACTTTAGTAGCGCTGAGTTTGAGGTCCATCCTCTGAAGACAAGCTGAGGTACTGAGGATTCAGTGATGTTCGCATGTCAGGAGTCTTAGTGGGTAAGAGGAGTGAAGAGCCTCTGCTATTTCCAGAGTTATATCTCAAAGTCTGCTGTAGGACAGCCTTGGTTAAAAGTGGAGTCCTTTTTCAATTACGCTTCTCTCTGAGATATTTGTTCCTTTTATTTTCCTTTTCCTTCATTCCCTGCCTCATCCATCCCCATGGATCAGAACTAAAGAAAACACTATATCCGGCAGCCCTGTGGACTTGGAGTTTCTCTGCTGCTACTATACTCAGCTTGATGATGTAACCATTAGCTAACCTTGGCCTCTCCCCAAGCTATGGCGACCAGTTTCTTTCCTGAAGGCATGCTCCGGGTAGTATTTCATCTCAGTTTAGAAGGCGTGCTTCATAACAGGACTATTTATTTGTAGAGAACTGCCTGTGCCTTGCTTTCTGGGCTGTGGTAATTAACACTTTGGTCATTCTGAGCATGCTAGTACCCGTCATGGGGAAACTGAGCTCTGATAATATTGAAGCACAGACTTCAAGCTTACCTTTTCAGATAGTGCAACCCAAAACTTCACCCACTGCAGCAAAACCCAAGGGTAGCAAAAGGAAAAAATAGGAGAGGTCATATTCACCGTCGACCCCCTGCATTCTTTCTGAAATGCTAATGCACATCACGTGCACATTATGGCCTGTTGTGGACAGTCAGACAGAATTGGTTCTGTGCCCTAACTTGGTATGCCCAGTACTTTGTCTGTTCAAGGTGCCATAAAAAATAACCACAGATTGGGGACTTAAACCAGGAACATTAACGACATAGTTTGGAGGCTGAATGATCTGGGAGGCAGCCTGGCAGGAACTCCAGTCGGGACTCACTTGGCTTGCAGATGGTTCCTTTGCTCTGTTGTGACATGGTGGAGGAAGAGTGCCAGCTCCAGGGTTCATTAAAGGCATACTTGCATCATGGGAGATGGGAGATGGGAGGAATCCACCCACGTGATCACACGGAACCCTCATTTTCTCCCAATGTGTCTCCCTCCAGACACCACCACAGAGGTAAAACATCCAGGTGAATTGTGGGGAGATGCAGTCCATCCGCTTAGCTGGTGCTTAGTCTTTCTAGTTTTGTCACCTATAAACTAGAGATGATAGTAGTGGCACTGAGTAGTTGTTGTGTTGCCCTTAGGGTTCCAAGTTCAGTGCTCCTTGATGAAGGTTGCTCACATAGCCACACTAGTGTGTGTGTGTGTGTGTGTGTGTGTGTGTGTGTGTGTGTATGTATATATATATATGTGTGTGTGTGTATGTATATATGTGTGTGTGTGTGTGTGTGTGTGTGTGTGTATTATATCTCATTCCAGGAATTTACTAGAACTCTTAAGTTATAGAGTGATGGTTAAATTCTTTGTAGCCTTGGCAAAGTCTGTCTTTTGTATTCCTGTCCAATTCCTCCCAGCTCTGTCTATTCAGGTCAGCCTTCACCCTGGATGTGGGATTGCTGACAGACTCCATCTCTTTTGTCTTTGCTGCTCCATCTTGTCTCACCCATTCACTTCAAGATGATATGTGCTTTTAGAAATGGGAAAAAAAATTTTTTTAGGTCTTCTGAACTGGGACAGGCAGTTCCTTATGCCAAACACATACACTCTTCTTACCCAGATGGTTCAGCTTGCTTAGTCTCCACCATCTCTTCAACAAAGAGCCTCCAAGAATGACTGAAGAACAGCACCCCGACTTGTCTGTGAACCCCAGTTCATTTTAAATAAGTTTCTGTGGGGTTATTTGGGAACTGGGGTGGGCATAGAAAAAGCTAAATGGTTACAGGCATGTGAGGAAATATCTATCACCCAGCCATGAATTCAGAGACAATATAGTTTTGGTTTTTAAACAATTTGTGATTACCATCACAAAACATACTAAATGTATATTCTATTTAAGTTTTTAATGTTATTTTGTTGCTACTAGCTACCTCTTCAGAGCACCAAGAAAGCTTCCTGGAGAAATTAAAATTCGAGAAATAAAGAGGGAGGAAGAAAAGAGGTAGACATAAGGGTGATGAGTAGTGACTGACTGACTCCTAAGTGAGATTAATCCCTGACATGCAGAATAGACGCGGCTGTGAGTGCTGGGCAGGCTTATGTGTGGGTGCTTATCTGGGTGTCTGAATCACATCAATGCACACCTGGAGCTTCCAGAAGCTCAGAACCGCAGACTGAAGGGCTGCAGTGCCAGAGGTACCTGTGAGCAGCAGTGCTGGTATTTTCCTATGTATAAATCTCTTCATCTTTAATAAGGAGGATATATGTTATATTTTATTTATATTTATTGTATTATGTATATATTTATTATATAACATATATTTATATATAGCTGCCTTGCTACTACTCTATTGTTGAACTGCTGTTTAACATTCTTACAGTATCCAGAGAAGCCTGTCCTTCTGGATATATTCTCTAAGGTACCTAACAAGTTGCTGGAGAGCTGAAATATTTGAGGCTGAAATGACTTTCGTAAACCTGTGTTGGGCTGAGCATTCTTTAGATTTTTATTTTGAAAGAAAACACATAGTACCATCATGAGATTTGTTGATATTATTGATTAAGCTAACATATGCAAGGTAACTATAGTTCTTTTACTAATTCTCTTCTCTTCCTCCTTTTCCCCTTGAGCCTTTTTAGGCTACTGGCTTTTTAAAAAGAAATACACTCAAAATATGAAATTGTATATTTTGATTGAAGGAGACAAAGAAGTATTTATATTTCAGAAGAAAATGGAGGGAAATACTTGTAGGGGTCAGGCAATGTTTGGTGTACTTTGTGCTTTTCCCATACAAACAAAGAAAGAAAGAAAGCTTCTAAATGACCTGTGCTTGCTCTTTGGGATTCATGGTAAGGGAAGAGTGTGAGGCTGTAAACATTCACAGCAGATTAATTCAGCAGGGCGCTGATAGCCCTTCTAGGCAGCGTGTCTATGCTGGTAGTTTGATTGACGCTCCTGTGCATTGGTAGAATATGCCCTTCCACCCACATTAGCTCCTGTCTACCATCATGGACTGCTGCCTCAGAAACTTCCCTAGTCAGAGCACACAGTCAGGCAGGACTTGGCTCTGGGTGAGCCAGTAGCCCCAGAAAGGGGTTCTTCATGAGAAGGAGTCGTGGCTCTGGGCTCTGGCCTTCTTTCAGCTATCTGGCAGTGACTCTCTCATTAGCATGGGTGCTGTTATATGCTTGGCTCAGGAGGAAGACTCAAGAAAACCCAGCTCTTGTGTCCATGCCCAGAATGATGCATTACTGGCGCCCAGCTAGTCCTACAAGGGAAAAATCAAACCCAGATGTGGAGGCAGGCTGCTCTCATTCTCCTGTTTAAAGTGTTCTGTTCTGCACCTCTCGTAGTGAAGTCCTGCCCAAAGGCCAAGCTTAAGGACTTGTGTTTGGAATGCTTTTTAGACTGAGACCATAGGGGGCAGTGAGACAGCTCGCTGCAGAGACTCACAACCTGAGTTCAATCCACTCGGTAGAGCCAACTCCTCCCAGTTCTCCCTCTACTTGTGTGCCATGGTGGGTACAAATATAACCAATCAGTTATATTTAAATCGAGATTACAAAGACTTACAAATCCATGGGAATGCATTGATGACTATAGGGGCTGCAGAAATTCAACTTCAGACAGGGAAGCAAATTATCTGGTTTATAATCTGAAAACTAGAATGGAGACACACACACACACACACACACACACACACACACACACACACACACACAGAGGCAAAGGTGGCTTGGAGCTTGCAAGATCATGTGCCCTTGGCTGTATTCCTCAGGTAAGTGGCTGAGAAGAGAGATTGGGTAGAATGTTTATTATATTTTATCATGTTACCTTGGGTGATGTAATGGAGGGTTCTGCTTGTCCCCACTGTCTGATTCCCTGTTTTAACCCAGGCATGCTCATGAACACTTGAAGAAAAGAGCAGAGTCTCTGTGCCCTCTAAGGGTACTGTTGCATGGGGACTAATTCTAGCTAATGTCATGTAAGGTACAGTGACTTCTTTGTGACTTCTAGGAGGGGCCCTTCTTCTCACCCCTTTCAATGTCAAACTGATGGGAGTTCAGATACGGGGGGGGGGGGGAGTTTAAGGAGCTCTTCAGATCACGTTAATTCAAGGCTGTATAGTGAACAGCAGGCAAGCTGAAGGGGCTCATGTCTCTGGTCTATAGACACCAGGCAGATGGCCTCAGGACCTGCCTAGCATGACAGTGAAATGAACCCCTGGGTTAAACTGCTGCTTTCTGGGTTTTCTGACATTGATATTGGACCATAATTCTAACACAAGGGTTTTGTGGTAAAACTGAAGACAGAAAAAAGAAGTTTCAGTTTTTAATATAGGAGAACTAGTTTTTAAGATAGTGAACAATGTATTAAGACCAGAATGTATTGGCAAGCTCTTGAATGAAGGTATTAAGACACTCAGGACACTGTTTCTAGGAGTTTATATTGAGTTATTTTTGTATAAAAGCAGAACATTTGAAAGCTTGGAGCATTTTTTTTTTTGAGGTCTGAAATTCTATGATAGCTGTGAAATATGTTCGATGTTTTGAGTATATGCATAAGCTTCCAAGTGTTTGGGTTTTAAAGTAAATTTGTAAGTAAATAACTAATTGACCATTGTCAGAGTTGTCTGATAAATAATTTCCTTTCCAGCTTCAAAGTCGTATAAGTTTTTACATATTTATCCTGGACTTGAGATGTATGTAGATTCTCTAGCTCCAGATGAAATGTCAGAACATGTTGATTTGTACATTTGTTTATTTTTTCTGTCCACAGTTGTGTTTTTATTTCCACAAGGGTAAAAACTGGTTTTATGTGTATATGTTTGGCCCAGGGAATGACACTATTAGGAGGTGTGGCCTTTTTGGAGTAGGTATGACCTTGTTGAAGGAAGAGTGTCATTGTGAGCATGGGCTTTAAGATCCTCATCCTAGCTGCCTAGAAGCCAGTCTTCTCTTAGCTGCTTTAGGAACAAGAGATAAATCTCTCAGCTCCTCCTGTACCATGTCTGCCTGGATACTGCCATGCTCCCACCTTGATGATAATGGACTGATGGTAGACTGTAAGCCAGCCACAATTAAATGTTGTTCTTTATAAGACTTGCCTTGGTCATGGTGTCTGTTCACAGCAGTAAAACCCTAAGTAAGACATTCATGTTCTTTCCAATAGCAGTTTAAAAAATGGATCTAATCCACTGAACTGTCTGCGTCATTTGTTATGTGTGTTAGGGATTTTTCAACTTTTATTTTTAACATCAATAACTACAGAAAGTTGAAGCCTGTCCTTATGAACATGGACTTCTCAGTTTGTCTCTGTGGTTCTGTGTTGACACTTCATGTATGTTGAAGCTGCTTTACCAGTGCTTTTTGTTAGACGTGACTCTTCAATGTGAGAAGCTTGGCCCTCAGTATGGCAAGGTTGAGAGGCTATAGGACATTTAAGAGTGGTGCCAAAATGGAATTGGTTATGTCATTGGAGTCATGACCCTCTAAAGGGATTAAGGTAGTCCTTGTCAATTCCAAATTAGTTCTCAACAAGAATGTTGATACTAAAAGTGTAGACATGGCCTCGCCCTGCATCATGGCTGATTTTGCCACATGATCTCTCCTCATGTTGCCCACGTGATATCATTCATGATGAAGCTAAGACAATGCTCCTGAATCTCTTGTTAACTGAGTTAGTAACTTCATGTGGGAAGTACCCAGTTTCAAGTATTTTGTTATGGTCACAAAATGGGCATATGTATATAGTTAAAGAATAATTTAACCCTAATCAGTTACATTTATTCTATTCTATTCTATAATGAGTCTTTTAGCTTTAGAATTTACTATATCTCATCAGCTACTGTTGTTTTAATTACGTTTTTTTTTTCCTTTTTCTGGTTATTATTGTCATGTGCCTGGTTGTTTTGCCCTCATGTGTATGGTTATAACATTGACTGATCATTTTCTACCTACCTCCACAATTTTCATGGGTTCTTTTTTTTTGATGTGATGAATCAGTAATGATATATATATAACTAGAAAATTAAAAATCCAGAGGATAACCACTGTTGTTAATAGGATTTTTTTTTCAGTCATGTTTAGTATGATTTTGGTACTTTCAGACTTCTGTGTCTTAACAAGTCACTTTTGTGTGTTGAGTTTCTTACATGTTTGGTCCTCACATTATTGGGTGTCTATTTGCTGTTCCATTTCTCCCCTCCACCTGTGTGAATTAACTTGCACAGAGTTCCGTTTCTTTTAATGCTGAGAGCTGCAGTTTACCATGCACTGTCCAGGTGGTGACGAATGTAGGCCACCCGGATTCAGGCGTTCTCTAGACTCACGTTATTACTCTTCTGTGTATGTCCAGAGAATCTCTCTCTGTATCAAATATTCCCCTTAACCCACTCACTGAGTTTTTAATTTCCTGATTATATCTTTCAAGAGACCTGTTTGGTTCTTTTTATTTAATCTACCATATTCCTTTTCTGCCTTGATTCATATTTTTAAACTGTAGTTTGATCTTTTACATTTTTATACTCAACTGTGATTTCCCATTATCTGATGTTTTAGAAGGGCCACATAGTCACTTTTATATGCTGTGGGTTATTTTATGGCATCCTGGTTTGTTTTGTTGTGTGCTTGGAAAATTTTGGTTGTAAGCCCATAATTTGCTTAACTGAATCTGTGGGAATGCTGAAGCCCTAAACTGAGTAGGCTTTCCTCCCAAGAAGATTTGCATTCACGCAGAATACAGGCTATGAGTCTGTTTTATTAAGTACACAAAAGTGCTTCTGACCTTGGCATTAGGGCCCAGTTCTCATGCTGGGGACCAACACTCTGGTTTCTGCCCTCTGGTCTTGCACTTTCCTGGACATCTGACTCCTTATTAGCTGCACTTCCACTGTTCTGCTTCTGCCTCATTCATATTCATTCTCTCTCTCCCTCTGCCTCCCTCCCTCTCTCCCAGATCCCCTCCCCCTTCCTTTTCTCCTTCCCTCCTCTGTTCCCTCCCCTCCTTGCGGACCTTCCATTGCCTTTTGCTGAATGCCATTAACATTCTTTCATTGACTCAGAATTCAGCTGAGGTTTATAAGCAGTCTCCTGAGGAACCAGCCCACCATAGCCCTGGAAACTGCCTGCTTAGTCTCCCAGCATTAACAGTCTGTGGGTACTTCATACATGTGCTTTCCATATGGGAAGGGTGGTCTTACACCTGTGATATAAGATACAGCCTCTGAGCTCTCAAGTCTCTTGAAATACATGTTCCCGAACTCTGAAATCCCAAATCCTCTCAATGCGAAATGTATTGAGCTCAAAAGTTTCAGACATCAGGTATACATGCTGGAGGGGTAAAAGCCCATAAATACTCCAAAATCCCCAAGTTTCTCAAGTGTGAGACACTTGTGGTGTCAAGAGCATCAGATAAGTGATACTTAGCTGGTACTAAACTGCCTTGCCCAATGAAGATGCTAATGTCATTAAAGGACTTTCAGGGATGGAAGAGGTGAGCTAGAGGGAAGCAGAGTGTGTCCCTTTGCTCTCCCTCCAGATCCCCTGCAATACCTTTGGGCATTCCTTAGAATGCCCCAGATAGAAGTCCCCTGGGAAGAATGGCTCTCGAACTATCTCATTGGCTGTCAGCTATCTCATTGGCTGTCATCATCGGAGAGGGGAGAGGGATGGTAGTGGGGAGTTGGTGGGAAATCCTTGGGCCTTAGTTTTCTCCTTTAAGAGTTATCAGCTCTTTGTTTCATATCAGAGATCCTAATTTCTAAATAACCACACTCTTTCTAAATAAAAATAGACAGCTCATATAAATGGAGTAATTTTGGTGTTCCAAGATAAAAATTTCTAAGCATCTATCTTTGGTGTATGTTACAGAAATAAATTAATAATAGCCTCTTCCCCCCTGAACCACCCACCATCCATGGAGTGCCTGGTCTGTAGTGGGCACTTAACATGTGTGTCTCATGGGATCTTTACAGCAGCCTGATAGGAACACTGTTACCTTCATCTGGACAGTCAGAAAAGCAGGTATCAGCATTGAAAATCCCCACAATCCCACACTGTGTCCACACTGGGCACTGCTTTTAGGAGCTGTTTTGGTCACTTGTTAGACCAAATGAGCGTACACGCTAATGGAATGCCATCTGATTATTGCCAGCTTTTAAAATGTTTAGTTTCCCGTGAGCGGCCCCTGGATAAAGAGCTCTGTTATTGTTCCCTCTGTAAAGGGTCAGAACAAAATAAAACAGTCTGTCCCCCCCCCCCACTGTCCCCTTTCGCCATTCAGAAGTGAGGAAATTACCAAAACGTATTGATTGGGACAACAGTTAAGGGTGACATGGAGTTAGCTCTGTCCCAGCGTGTAGATAAGGATGGATGTGGAATATTGTCCCATGTTTTCCCTATATTGTGGGACTTTAAAAATATCCTTTGGCCCATCAGATTTGCCTTGACTCTGTAAGGTGAGGTGTGCCTCTGCTCATGTCTTACATGTCTTCTGTGTGCTAGGATGTTCGTCTACATTACTAGAAGAGGGACATTTTTCATTGTGGATATTTTTTGTTTGGAGGAAAACAATTGTAAAGGGCTTATTTTTTAAAGGGGCAACTGGTTTGGTTGGTCTATTAATTTTATTGGTCATGATAACCAAAGTTACCATTTCTGTATGAAGAAGTATACTTACACACCACACTGTCCACCTGAAATGTATACAATAAGAACAAGCAAAAGCAGTCAAGCCCAGAATATAATATAAAAAAGTGCCCAGAAATCTTAGTTGTAATTATCCAGTTTGCTGCTGGATTTGCTTCTTATCTCTCCGTGGATTTGTATGTGCATCCACCGAAGGATGTCTGGACAACAGGACACTGTGATAACAGCGTGGGACGTGAAGTAAAAGAGGGGCAGGTCCTGACGGAGGCACAGTGACAATCCGGAAGGATTTGTTTGCTCAGGTCTTAGTTTGACAATCATCTGTTTACTTTTGAATGATCAAGTTAGAGCCCTGATGTCTCTCTCCTTAGCAATGAAGCTGTAGAAGGATTTCCACTCAGGGACGTGAAGCAACTGGAAGGTTCTAGAGCTGCAGATGTTGAAATAGCTTTTTTTGCTGTTCCCTAATAAAGACATTATTGTAAGCAGGGTTTGAGGGGGTTTTGTTTGTTGTTTGTTTGTTTGTTTTTAAGCCTCCTTTGAAGGAGTCTTAAACAAATGTGTTCTTTGTCGACATAAAATAAAAGAAAACAGAGTTAACCAGTGAGAGTTTGAGAGGTATAGTTTGCAGTAAATACTTTTTGGTAATATTCATAAATTATCTCTTGGTGACAGGGAAATATTTTGCTTGTACCTGATAGCATTCTATAATGACCAGACAATATAGTCAGTCTATATCCCACCCCCCAAAATATCACTTTAAAGTGGGTTTTTAAGTGAAAATATGGCTATGACTTCATAGAGTATAGTCCTAAATAGCAATGTTGTTTGATAATAAGAAAAATCAAATGAGAATCAGATGAGAATCCTATCAGATAATGACTTCTCAGTCTAAGGGGGAGCAAGACAAGTAGGTAGATACCAGAAAGAATAACTGTGGGGATTTATTTGAGTGGTTTGATATTAAAACATGCACGAATGAAGTAAGTAGTGTAAATTTTTGAAAAATGGCAACATAATATTAGAATTGAAGTTTTATGAAATAGTTCACCATATAAGTGGCCAAGAATGGAATGACCCAGAATGGAAGCAGTAGGTGACTGACAGAAGACAACCACTGAATCACCCTTTGAGGGGATCTGTGCAATAATGCAGCCTGACTAGAGTAGAATACATAGCCCAGGGAGAACCCAAACCCAAAGGTGGAGAGAAAGAGAACTCTTAAACCTGCTTCATGATTTCAGGTCCAGGTGAATTACACTTTCAGGTGTTAGAAGAACTTGTAGGAACGTGCACTGTGTGCCCTTCTGTAATTTCAACACCCTAAAATAGAAGGGAGCAGAAAAAGAGAAGAAGCAGTTACCCTTATTTTCAAACTGGAGGCCACTGGGAACCACTTGCACACTATTTACCAGTAAAGGTTCAGAACCTTCTAGTATATGCATGGAAAAGAAAGACCAGATCCTCAGAAGGCAACATAAGCTCACCATGAGCAAGTTATGCATCGCAAGTTCCACAGTTTTTTTTTAAATGTGGTTACTAGACAAGTGGGTATGGGAAGTGTAGAGAAAATGTATGCTGTATGCAGTGGCGCATAGCTGTGATTCCAGCATTCAAAAGGTTGAGATTGGAGGATCATAGATTGAAGGCTATCCTGAGATAACAGATATAGAATGAGATCCTATCTCAATAAAAAGCAGGGGGAAAGCCAAAATAATATATCAAGATTTTGCAAAGCTTTTAACTTCTTTTATTGTGGCAACCTTGGCTATATAGGCCAAGAAATAGACTAGAGAGAATTATAGCTTAGTTGTTAGTTGTGTGCTGTGCCCAGAGTTTTGTCAGAAGGCCAGTTTCCTGTTGGAGGGGCATTCTTGGTGATATGACATGATCCCATGCTCTTGCCTTTCTCAGGCTTAACATTTTTAATATAACTTAAAGATGGAAAACAAACTTATCAAAATGGCAATGGCACAAAAATAGGGTATTTAATGACTTGACTGATGGACCTGTCTTACAACGGTCTCAAATGGGACACTGGAAATGCTAAGTTTCAGTTTTGAAGTGGTATGCTTAAAACACTGTGGAAATGAGGCATCCAGTCATACAGCTATCTTTGATTTAAAAAAACAGTCGTGTGTTTGAGTTGACTTCAAACCTGGTATGAATCAATCACTTCTTTGTTGAGCTGATGGATGCCTGTCTATATTTCAAAATCTCTGAGAGGGCACAAGAAATCCAACAAAAAGTAAAATATAGGCAGCTGTTGTTTCAAGAAACTTAACAGCCTATAGGAATGTGTTGATTTCTAGAGCTTGCTCTACAATGGTCTCAAAGATCAGGTGACTTGCCAGAAATGAGCTGTGTCACAGTTCTGAAGTCACAAGCTCAAGAATCAGAATGACATCTGGGGCACAGTTCCCCAGAACTCTTGAGGGAAACTCCCCTTTCCATTTCCCTGCCCTCTTATGGTGGGTGGTCCTCAACCTTTGCTATTCCTTGGTTAAGAGATGTATCACCGATTTGTGCCTCTGTTGCCACATGGCCTTTTCCTGTGTGTCATGTGGCAGTTTCCTCTTTATATGTGAGCACAAGGTATTCTACTAAGGCTCGCCCTAATGAACTTAAAGCCCACAAAGTCCTTCTATCCACACAATGTCACCAAGCCAGATACTAGAATTCAGAACTTCACAGATGTTTGAGAAACACAACTCAGCCTGTAATAAGGAGTAAAACATGTTCATCCACGTGGTTGCCTATAATTATAAAGACCGAAGTGACATGAAAGTATAGAATAGACTAGGAGTGTGGCGTGGATGCTTTTGACAATGTGTGAGGTTGTAGCATGGATCCCAAGCACCAAGAAAGAAAGAGAAAAAGAAAAAGAAAACAACAACAAAATCTAGTACTGAGAGAGCAAGAGTGACCTAATTTAATGGAAAGGGAGCTTCCCACGTAAAAAGGAAAAAGTAGTTTTCCAAGAAGAAACACCAAGCACAAAGCCTCAGACTCTTGTGTTCTGAGGAGGTTAAAAGGAAACCCAGTGTTACTCAAGGCAGAGAGGAGGAAGCAGAAGATGGACTAAGGAGATAGGAGCAGATCCAAAGCCTGTACGCCATGTTTCTCAGGTCAGGCTGGTTATTAAAAACAGCAAATTGATAGAGGGATATAGGATGGAAGTGGACTGTGTTCGGCCACATCTGGAATTCTCTGCCTTGCCGGGTGTGATGCCTTCTGTCAGTGGTTCTCAGTGTTTGTTGGACTTGAATGGATGTGTGTACCCGAGGAAGTGTTTGAGTGGTAGCCATTTCAATTGATTTGAATGGGGTTTATGTATATTTGTTGTTAAGACAGAATTAAATCCAGGGACAGAAGCGAAGAAACACATTCAGGAGGTGAAAGGTTTTCTAGCAGTGAACATTGCACAGAGGGAAACAGATGCCTACATACTCAGCCCTTCTTGAGAGATGAAGATGAAGATGAAGATGAAGATGAAGATGAAGAAGGCTCCATGTGGTGCTGGTAGTAGGGGCAAATAAATGTGCACCAAGGTGAGATGAGAGGTAGCTGTTCCCTTAAAGTCCTGTACACAAAGCGTCCATGAAATTTGAAAGATAGCGTGAAGATTTCTATGTCCTTTAAGATAGAAAATTAAGAAAATTTAAAATATTAGTACTATTGGGGAATGACCAAATACCTGAAGTCATTTAAAAAATCTTGGCAGCATTATTTAGATACTTCTGCTCTCAACTGCATGTGTCTTTTCTGCCACACTATAGTCATCTTCGCGAGAGTCCTTTAAGCTCAGGTCTTTGGTACATCTCTCTCTGTCCTTCCCTGTCTATTCCTTCAGCTGCTGATATATAGTCCACTCATTCTATCAAGCTTGATTATAGAGACTACTGCAATAAATTTATGTTAAGCCTATTATGTCTTATGTAGAAATGATGGCATGTGAATATGTACATTTTGTTTCATATCAAACAAGCAGTGTTACCTTCTTTGGGGAGGAAGGAAACAGAGAGCACATAGCAAATACAACAGTACACTTTCTCAAGTATATTTAAGAGGAATTTCGGCTTTCACCCCATCTCTTGGAGGAGATGAATGAGATTCCTACTCTCAAACCCCCCCCCCCCCCAGTTCTTTTGATAGGTAGATAACCTAAAGGTACTCATTCTTTTCTTTTGAGTGAAAAGGAGTCAGGACCTGGTAGAGAAAGCAGAGAAATGCCTTACTGACTTCAGTGGCTCAGACACCCTGGCATGGGGACAGAAAGAGAGGACCAGGAGACAAGCCAGGAGCAGCCAGGAACACACAGGTCAATATCTCTCTTCACGTGTGTGGGCGAGAAAGCAAATGTTCCAAGGGGTAGTTTGTGGGCAGGTCAGACCACAGCATGCACGTGGAGAGCAGCAGAACCAGGGCTACAAGGGTGAGCTGGAGAAAGAGCACAGAGGAATGACTTGAAAACCCAGGCTAAGGGCAGATGAGAGTCCAGTGTAAGTAAGATTCAAAGCATCAAAATTAAAGTTTATTAGTAGTATTTCATAATTCTTAGATCAGTGTTCTGGTGTATATGTAGTTGGATAGATAGCAAAGCATTCATAAGTTATGGAAACTAAATCTCTCTTTCTTAAAATAATTCATTTACCAACCTTTATACAGCATGGTCTCAAGTATTTGTTACCTCTCTAAAGCATCATTTCAACTAAGAGCTGGGAAACAGCAGTGTTGGTTTCCAGGACTCACAGCATAATGTCATTCATTCTTTTTTTTTTTTTTTTTTTTTTTTTGTTCTTCTTCTTCTTCTTCTTCTTCTTCTTCTTCTTCTTCTTCTTCTTCTTCTTCTTCTTCTTCTTCTTCT
This sequence comes from Uromys caudimaculatus, assembly GCA_028551405.1. Classification (NCBI taxonomy): domain Eukaryota; kingdom Metazoa; phylum Chordata; class Mammalia; order Rodentia; family Muridae; genus Uromys; species Uromys caudimaculatus. Next base: position 29,440,619 of record CM052719.1, read on the forward strand.
TCTTCTTCTTCTTCTTTTCTCTCTCTCTCTCTCTGTCTCAGCATGTTAGTACTAAAGCTCCTGACTGAAAAGTCAAATCACATAGTGTTTGTAAAACAACAGCAGGAATTTGGAGTCTAAGAGAGTTTTTATCTTCCTTCTTACACTCTCCTTAACTGAACACTATAAATGTATGCTTATAACGTAAATTGTTGGCTTTAAAATACTTTACGTTGGGTGTTGAATACTTTTTTGTGCATTTGTGTGTGAGTGTATGGTAAGAATGTGTGTGAGCATAGTGTGTGTGAGTGTGTGTGTGTGTGTGTGTGTGTGTGTGTGTGTGTGTGTGTTACACACTTGGGTGCACATAGGTGGGACCATAGCTGGATAACAGATGTCTTCGTCTATCACTTTGTCTATGGCCTTAAGAGTGACTTTCTCAGTGAATTGGAAGCTCTCTGTTTGGGCTATGCTAGCAAGCCAGCAAGCTCCAGGGTCACTGTTCTCTCCCCTCCCACCTAGTGCTTGGTTGGAGGCCTACAGAGTATACCCAGTTTTTGGGGTTTTTTTTTTTTTTTTTTTTGGGGTTTTTTTTTTTTTTTTTTTGGTTTTTCGAAACAGGGTTTCTCTGTATAGCCCTAGCTGTCCTGGAACTCACTCTGTAGACCAGGCTGGCCTGGAACTCAGAAATCCGCCTGTCTCTGCCTCCCAAGTGCTGGGATTAAAGGCGTGTGCCACCACTGCCCGGCCATACGCAGCTTTTTATGTGGTTCCTGGAGATTCAGACTAGGTTCCCAAACTTGCAGAATGGGTGTGCTTACCCACTGAGTCATCTCACCAGTCCTCAAATTGTTTTTGCCAGTCATTTTTATAAAACCTACTCTTCCTACATTATTTAAATACCTTAAAAGTTTTATTGATGAATTATTATCAGATAGCTTTTAGGTTATGAGATAATTTAAATTTTAAATCACATAGTAATGTAAACTGCTTCTGTTTAAGTTAAATCAATGGGTAGAGGAACTTTTGGTAAAGATTTTATATTAGTAACTTTTAAGAATTTTTCTTTTATTGTTTATTATAGAAACAACTGTTACTAGTTTGCAAAGTTTTTTTTTTCCAAGAAAAGGGTTGTTTCAGATAAAATAAAGATTGTATAACTTTCAGTTTCAGAAGTAGCAGAGGATATAAGTGCATCAAAGTTTCAAAATGAGTTTGAAGATTGTGGATATTGCTTCATTGTTAGAAGAAAGCTAAATGGGTTTCCCATTAATATTTTTGCTTTAGAGACTATGCTGTCAGCAGCCTTGCTTTATTTACTATTTATTTAGTTTTGAGACAAAGTCTGCCTATATGATCCAGGCTGGCCTTGAACTCTTGATCCTCTTCTTTCAGCCTTCAGAGTGATGGGACTATAGAAATTCATTGCCACACTTAGCCTTTTTTTTTTTTTTTCTTCTTCTTCATCTCTTGAAGACTTCACTGCCTCTAGCTCCAACTGGAGTCTGACCAGTGTGCCCCCTGCTGTGCATTCTGGTAGTGCAGGATCTCCCTTAGCCCAGGCCACAATGATAACCAGTCTGCCTGTCTGTTTCTGGTTTCTGTCTCTGTGCTCTCTAGAATGGTTTATTTTTGAAATTTCTAAGGCTTGACCTTTGTGAGAACTTGATGCTGTGTTGAGCAGTTGGGTAGGCTGAATTCAGTCTTTACAGAAATATGAAAATAAAGACAAATTTTGCTTTAAAGAATGTGTCAAGACTACTCTGCTTGTGGTTTAAGAACTCCGTTGTTTCAAGTTGGGCTCGTTTTTTTTTTTTTAACATTGTCCTTCATTTGCATATTCTTAATCTAACTTGTAGTTCTGCGCCTTGGGGATGAGCTGGCATCCGTTTCCTTGCTTCCTCTGAGCACACAATAGGGGTGTTTTATTCTGAAGTAGCTGAAGCCAAGTGAACTTACAAAGTTCTCATAATCAATAGCAGTGTTTCAAGGGTCTTCCCAAATGCCAGATATAACAGTCTCTGCTCATACATTGTTCTTGGAATTTAAGAAGTTCCAAATCAGAGCACTCTTTTCAAAACTGGAAATGTAGTGTCCAAAGTGATCTTTTTTTTTTTTTTTTTTTTTTCAAGAAATAACTCTGTAGCAAAACCGCAAAACTAGGTATCCAGCTACATTTTTTGAGCTAAAAATGGGTGTGAATTCTTGTCAAATTCCTTTCCCACCACAGTTTGATGGGAGGAATTTTTGCCTAGCACTGAAACAAAAGTGGTAGAATTTTAGCAGCCAGTTAAGTAACTTTGGGAGAAGTGCAGGGTTTGAAAAGGGGTGTTTTGCTTCTGGGAAGAATGAATAGAGGAAACCAGAGTGTCCTAAAGCATTTCTCAGTTCTCTGCCTTCAGACAAAAGACCACTGCTGATCTCCAGCCCCTACCCTAGTCAAAGCCATACTTCCAGCATCTGGAAGCCAGAATTTGGTGACTGACCCAGAAATAAAGCACTTTGATTCCTGGGCAGTGGCTGCTTTAAACGGTGCTAAGTGCACAGGTTCCTTCAGGTCATCCGAATTCTCTTGGCATTCTAGAACTGGCAGAGCCTTAAATGTTGAATTAGGTCATATGAATTGCTTTTAAAACAATCACGGTCACTTTCTACTGTTTCCTTGAGAAACAATACTAAGTGACACCTCCTCCCCTTGCTTTGCTTTATTTTACTGTTTTGATTTACGTTGGTTCTGTTTGATTTGAGACAGCACCTCCCCATGTAGCCCAGGTTGGCCTAGGAATCATTATGTGGCTTTGAGATGCTGATCTTCCTGCCTCAGCCTCCTGAGAGCTGCCATTACAGGAATGTGCTACTATACCAAGAGAGAGGCATTTTGGACCCCACAACATCTGGCCAGCATAAAATTATAGCTTGCACAGAAGATCACCAGACCGTGGCAATAGTCCATGGACAACAGCCAAAGATTTAGAGCTTTGAGCTTCTGAAATGTAGGAAGCCCACACCTGTGAGAAGTCCACAGCAAACACAGCTTTCGTGGGTGTAAGAAAGGGTCAGCCTAATGGGTATTGAACTCCCGAATACCTTGCTGGGAAAATGTGGATGTCTTCGAGGAAGTCCAGCTGGAAGCCTGATGTTGGAAGGAAGATGAATTAGCAGGAAGTGGAGCACATGTGGTAAGAGATAAGTAATTCGGGGTTGAATAAAAGCAAGAGGCAGTGGAGCGGCCCCTGCAGAACCATCGTAGATAGCTTCTGGTTTTAGTGACCAGACAGCTCAGCACAGCTTATAAGACCAGGGAGTTAGTTGAAACAACAGTCTAACACTGCAAGCTCAGCAGGGCTGGAGGGAAGAGAAAATGCAGCTGATGCCCCTCTGGCCATGTCTCCCAGCATGGCAAACACAGTCACCTCCTAGACACTACTGCAGCATAAACTATTGACTTGTGCACTCCAGTCTTTTTCTTTAGAGTTTGGGGGACACCCGAGTCTGCCCAGTCTGTCTGTTTCTGGCCCAGCTACCTGTGGCTTAGGGGTTGGGGACAGTGCTGTAGTGATGGAGGAACTGGTAGCCAGTGATGGGGACATCAGCAAACTGGTGCTGCTGCACATGGCCTGCAAAGAAGGGCTCCAGAGCACCTGCTGTTCAGCCTTCCTTATGCTGAGACACTTTAATACAGTTCTTCATAAAATCATGTCATTGCTACTTCACAGCTGTGAATTTGCTACTGTTATGAGTCATAATGTAAATATCTGATATGCAGGATATCTGACATGGAACCCCTGGTTGAGAACTTCTGTCCCAGAGTCCCATGCAGTGGGTTTCATCAAAGGTGGACTGTGATGTTGACTATACTGTACCTCAGTTTGTTCATCTCTACAATGGGATTAATAATAGACCTGATCTTTATAGGAACATTGAGAAAGTCACAGGATAATAAAATAAAGGGTGTCAGGTAATACCAGGCATATAATAAGCACCACAGGTCTTTGGCAGTTTAACAGTAGCACTTGCGAGTTGGGTTTGAAATAATTTGGGGAAGGGCATCTTCTGATGTTTGTGGTGACGTGTGTAGAGTAACTGGCACTAGCAGCCTGGGAAAGGGGAACAGGTGGTAGCCGGTGGCATTCAGGGTGATTTATTGGCCAGCCATTGCTGAGGAGAACGGGCGCCTGCTTGGTGCCTATGCTGCTACCAAGCCAGGGCGGAGTGCTGACAGGGCAGCTACTCTGGTTACTCCAGTGCCCAAGGCTTTGCTCTCTTTATTTCACTTTTTGCTTCTTCCTGCTTTTCCTTGCCCTGGGAACAAAGTTACAGGCTTTAAAAGCCTCATGTTCATCTATGTCAGTGAAACCGCTGTCCTCTGTACTGCAGCTGTGGTTTTGCTTTTATGGAGGTAAGTGTACCCACGTGTTACAAACCACCAGTTGACTTTAAGAACGCTCCAAAATCCGCATCAGCTGTTCATCCGTTGTATAACCTTAGGACGAGTTGCTTGCCCACGGATATTTTTGAAATAGTACATTTTTACTTTAGCTTTCTGACCATACCGATTCGGTACTTTAAAAGGAAAGAAAACATGTCATTTCTGCTCTAGTTGTTCATTTGTAATAACCTCAATTGGGTCTTTACTGTTTATTTATCTGGACTTTGCCATTCACCCATCTTCCTTTAGAGAAAAAAAAATGTTTAGAAAATTTGATATGGAGAAAAGACAGGGTAAACTGTCAGGGGAAATATATGCAGAAAAGTGTTTTTCAGAAAAAAGTGTTTGTAGGTTTCAGTGCATAGCTTGTTTTTGTTGTTGTTGGCTAGTCCAGGTTCAACGGTTACCATTTCTGGTTGGATAATATTTTGTTTTGAGAAAATCATCTCTCAAAGTCAAGTAAAAAGAATTACCATCAGTGATCTACCCTGTAGCGTTTTCTCCTTTGCTACCTTGTTTCACCTGTTGTTAAAACTTTGTATTGGAATCTTAAAGTTGTAGGCATGTAATTGATGTTGACTATAAAGATTACAAAACCAAAATATCTAATCTGGAGGGGGAAATGGGGGCAGGCAAAAATCCCAGCACAATACATTGTAACTGGATTTCTCTCCATCAGTCCAGAAATGCACAGTGCATGGCTCACCACAAACCTGGCAGAGGAAGGAGAAAGAAAAGCCTGGGTTTTAATTGGGACAAGCTAATTGGTTGCAAGCCCTAGGGACTGCCTCCTTCTCGTAGTATTTTTGTGAGACCCTGTGGTCATGATGCAGGAACTAAGCTCGACAGATCAGCCTTGACCTAGGGCAGAAGTGGAAAGATCTGTTTTGTGACTTTTGTCTCAAATATGGAAGTAAAGCTATAATCAAGGAAAGACATTGTCGGGCAGTGATGGTGCACGTCTTTAATCCCAGCACTTGGGAGGCAGAGGCAGGTGGATTTCTGAGTTCAAGGCCAGCCTGGTCTACAGATTGAGTTCCAGGACAGCCAGGGCTACACAGAGAAAACCTGTCTCGAAAAACCAAAAAAAAAAAAAGGACATTTTTCTGTAACTAGCAGATTTCAAACGATGCATTTGGGAGTCAGGGGGAGGGGAATGTCTGCTCCCTGGTGTTAACCTGATGGTGTTACCATCAGGTATGAGGATTTGCTAGACCCAGAATTCTCTGCTGTCAAACCGATGGCTTGGATTGAGGAAAGTTACATCTCCAGGTTGCTAAAGAAGAAATCTGCTCTTGGACTAGATTTAAGAGGTTCATCAAAGTACAGGTACTTAGAAACTGCCATTCTTTGGGTTGAGTGTGGACTAAGGAAGATTCAAATGGATCATTAACCTCAATAAAACCTGGCAGAGGCATGCACATAGTGTGAATTCTCTCGGGCCTCCTTTGTCTATCTTAAATCTCATCTAATGTGTATTTTTCTTCTTCAAAGGAAGCCACTGTTTTAGCATTTAACAAAATAATCATTTGTACCTATCCTACTAGCACCAGAATTCCTGATTCCACAGCGATGTTAGAGCCCGGATATCCTAAGGCCAAGGACAGGGGGCGAGATTGCAAGCAGCGATCTCATGAGTTTGTGTTACTAGCGATGGCTATGAGGGAGTTGACGGGAGCAGCACACTAGGTCAGCAGATCACTGTGCAGGTGTGCAGCCCATGACGTACAAGCTGACGGGACTTAATGTCTACAGTTACACAGACTGACACACAACACATGATACCCCTCCTCCCCGGCTGCCTTCAGTCTGCTGAGTTACATGTCCCTAGAGCTAACACCAATAGGCCGTTTAAATTGCAGTACTTCTTTTGAACATAGGTTGTACATACTCCTTGGAATTAATGTGGAGATAGATAGTAATATGTATTGATGAAGTACATAGACGTAAAAAGATTCACTCACCATCAAATGCTTAAGCCCTCCTGGACGCTCTGAACCAAGTATCTATTAGATAAAGGGGCCCACTGCCCTTCCTTGCTCAGTGGGAGGGGAGATGGCCTCAGACCCCTCCTTTCCTTTCTCCTATAGGTTGCTTTCTTCACCATGATTCCCTGCGGAGCAGTACTGACTTTCGCGCGATGTCTGATCCGGAGAAAAATTGTCACACTGGACAGTCTTGAAGATTCCAAACTCTGCCGCTGCTTAACCACCATGGACCTCATCGCCCTGGGGGTTGGAAGCACTCTGGGCGCTGGGGTTTACGTCCTGGCTGGGGAAGTCGCCAAAGCCGATTCCGGCCCAAGTATTGTGGTGTCTTTCCTCATCGCTGCCCTGGCCTCGGTGATGGCCGGCCTTTGCTATGCTGAATTTGGGGCCCGAGTACCAAAGACTGGATCTGCGTATCTGTACACATATGTCACGGTCGGAGAGCTGTGGGCCTTCATCACTGGCTGGAATCTCATTCTGTCATATGTCATAGGTATGCTTAAAAAACAAATATCAGTAATGAATAGGGTAAAAGCTCTCCAGACGGCCTCAGCACTAGGGATAAACCTGCTCTTCTCAGCTGTGGGATGGTCCTGAGGGAGACATTTGTTCCTGTCTCGCTTTGTCCTATCTAAAATACATCCTCATCCCAGAAGTCTGATTTTGCTTCCACTTTGAATTCATGATTCTCAATGGCTTTGAAAACTGTTTGAAGTTTTTAAAATACTTTTTCCCCTTTTCATGAGAGAGAGGGAGAGAGAGAGGGAGAGAGAGAGAGAGAGAGAGAGAGAGAGAGAGAGAGAGAGAGAGAGATCGTGTTCACATGCATCTTGGCGCACATGCTTCTGTCTTCGGGTGCATGTGGAGGTCAGAGAATGTCACGACTCTTCCTTTATTGCTCTTCTACCGTATTCTTTGTGGCAGGATCTCTCCGTTGAGCCCTGTGGGTTACATTCCAAGTAGTCCTGGCCACCTTGCTCTGGGGTATAGCCTCTGCCTTCCAAGGCTAGACTTACAGGCCGTGCCACCCAGGGCTACTTACTTAAGGGTCTGAACTGATACCTTGCATAGTGCAGCAAACGTTTGAATTGTTCGGTCATCTTCCCAGCCCTTAAATGGCTCTTTATTTCAAATAAAGTTGCCTGATATGATGATACACACCTGTATGATGTCTGCCTGGGCTGCATAGCAGGACCCTACCTCAAAAAAAAAAAAAAAATCCTTTTGATATTTTTTTATTATAATATTAATTTGGTTTTATAACATGGTCAAAATTTTCAACTGGTGTGAACTAAGCCAGGTTTCTCTGGGAATCGACTTAGGCAGATGTTACATTAATTTTCTACCTGCAACCTTTTATTCTCTTAACATTCTGTGCTGGGTAGGTACATCCAGCGTCGCAAGAGCATGGAGTGGCACCTTCGACGAACTTCTTAACAAACAGATTGGCCAGTTTTTCAAGACATACTTCAAAATGAATTACACCGGTCTGGCGGAGTATCCAGACTTCTTTGCCGTGTGCCTTGTATTACTTCTGGCAGGTAAGGAAACCCAGACGTATGCCATTCCCTGTAATGACCACACTAATGGGCCAGGAAGAGTAGATCGTATAGACTTTGCAGCCTGCGTTCTCTGAATGAGGTCAGCATTTGTATCAGTGCCCATAGGGTCAGTGCTGAATCTCTGTAAGCTTCATTTTCCCTGTTGCCCAAAGCAGATTACATACATGTATATGAAAGGCTGAAAGCTCATGTCTGAGGAGAAGGCACCTGGAGCACTGTAAGTCACGGTATGAACACGTCAGTCTTTCTTTTGAGAGCATCGATTTTTTTAGATGATCAAGGATGGGAAGGGCATTTCTATTAGACAAAATGTAGAATTCCATGGTATTGCTTCATCCTGTTAATGCAACCAGGGTGAAGCAAACTATTTCTAGCAAAAGAAATAGTGTTTTCCTGCCATTTATCTTCTATAGACATCTGTTTGCAAAGGAAGCATTCATCTCACCTGGCATTTTCTAATGTAGATATATAATGCAGATATTTCTAGTTAATATTGTATAATAACAACATTATTATATATAGTATTATGTATCATGTAATATATAATATATGACATTATTTTAATATACAAAATAATATATACTAATATATATAATAAGCAGTCTAGTTAATATCAACATGTTTAATTACAAATGGCTCCATTAAACTTAAAATATTCAGCTTTAATCTCTTATTGATGAGATGCCTATAGCTATGACTTGTGATCAGAACTGTTAAATTCCATAACAAGACCTCAGCTGTAGCCTGAGTCTTCGTCCTCTGCACACTGACCTCCAGTCTTCTCTTTAAATGTTCTCTAAATGTATGTTAGAGTTTTGTTCCTGGACTGTTTGAAAATCAACATCTCTATAAGTCTTCACTGAAACTGCAGTGCCACATGTTAGTTTAATAAACCTTGTTTATTAAAGCTACCAGGGAAGCATGTATAGCCTTCAGATGAAGGATATATCTGGGTCTAATCTATGGGCAGAGGGTAGAACTTAAGTAGAGACCACATTGGCATGTTTGGAACCTACCATAAAACGTGGCTTTGCTCTTCCCAAGTTGTGCAGCAGAGGCACCTAACCCGATAGCCACTTACAGAATCCACAGCCGTGCCAACCCCACAGAGTTCCTTTGAGCCACTAGGACATCTGTTGGTGTGTCATAGTGGGAACTGTACACACAGAAGGATGAAGCTCTACCCTTCTCATCTATGCTTGCACGGTTCTACTGCCGGGACAGTGGGTGCTGTGCACGCAGGGGAGGGGCCAGCAGACCTGCTGCATTCTCTTCTCATGGCAAGCATTGCTCCAGTCGTAAAAGTTTAACTAGGATCCATATTTCATTTCGTATGTCAGGTGGATGAAAGATACAGATAGGATAAGCAGAATATGTTTAAAAACTGAAAGGAAAGTGGATATTTGAGGGTTGAAGTTTGGGAAAATCTTATTAAGGACATATGGATTATTCCAACAAGTATTTACGTTTATAAGCAGTGTGTTAAGGTTAAAGCAATCTAGAGGACCGGGAGTGAAGTTCATTGTCACCATTTGCCTAATACTCACAGGCTCTATACTTACAACTGAAATAAACCAAATAAAGTAATTTTAAAATGATAAAGAGGAAAAATATAATCCATGTATGATTGATAGACAGCTAATAATATTCATATATAAACGCCTCTTATAGGTCAGTATGAAAAAAATACTCTGACTTAAAACTTGTGCATCTCATCTATATATGAGGCCAAATTTGCTTTGTATAGAAATGCATGCCTGGGGCTCAGAAGATGACTCGGTGGATAAATTGCCTGCCATTACAAACATGAGAATGTGCATCTGGATCCCCAGAACTCACCTAAAGGCTGAGATTGGCGATACACATTTGTAACCCTAGCACTGGTGATGGGGGAAACCAAGGCAGGCAGATCCCCGAATCCCTAGGATCTACTGGACAACTAGCCTACTCAAACTGAGAAGCTCCAGTTACAGCGGGAGACTGTCTCAAAAATGAAGTTCAGAGAATCAAAGCAGACAGCCACACCAACCTCTGACCTCCATATGCACACTCATGCACGTATGCACACATCTGCCCGTGCACACTTGTCCACACACACACACACACACACACACACACACGTATATACAAGGCATGCCCTTTCAAACACTATCTTTTTGTTTTCAGTACATCCTGACTGCAGTTTCTCCTTCCTCCACTCCTCCAGGCCCTTTCAGCCCAATCTCCCCTCTCCACCAGATCTATGCCTCTTCTTTCTCTTCAGAGAAGAACAGGCCTCCTAGATATCAATTGAACACAGCATAACAAGATACAATGAGACTAGGCACAAGCCCTCACCTCAAGTCTGGATGAGGCAACCCAGTAGGCAGAAAAGGGTTTCAAGATCAGGCAAAAGAGTCAGATACCACTACTCCCATTGTTAGAAGTCCCACAAAAATACCAAGCTACACAGCTATAACATAGATGCAGAGGACCTTATGCAGACCCATGCAGGCTCTGGGATTGCTACTTCAGCCTCTGTGAGCTTCTAGGACCCCTTCTTATTTGATTCTATGGGCCGTGTTCTCCTGATGTCTGGACCCCCCTCTGGGTCCTACAGTTCTTCCCCCCCATCTCCCATGGGATTCCCCAAGCTTCAAGGGGGGAATTCTCCCATGCACTCTTAATTTATAGAAGACTATTTGCAATGAAAATGTTATAAAATGCATAAGGATATTTATAAAATGATAATGATGTCAGTGCTGTTTATAAAATAAAACCAAGAATGACCTAATTGTCTATAAATAAGGGATTAAAGTATCTCCACATAGTATGTCATGCAGCTGCTAAACCTGATGATAAATTTGTTGGTGCAGAAATATATGTGCGCATGTGTAGAATTCTGCAGGGATACCAGAATTGATCTTTATTCTTTTTTTTTTTTTTTTTGAGACAAGGTTTCTCTGCGTACCCTGGCTGTCCTGGAACTCACTCTGTAGACCAGGCTGGCCTCGAACTCAGAAATCCGCCTGCCTCTGCCTCCCAAGTGCTGGGATTAAAGGCGTGCGCCACCACTGCCTGGCTTGATCTTTATTCTTTATATTGCTTGGTTTCATCCAATTACTTGAATGGGATATTTACTTTCCCAATATAAAGTAAATGTATTCAGGTGAGAATAGATTTAACAGAGAACCTTTTGTTGGCATGGCACTTAGAAGAATTATTTTCTGGTGATAATGGTCAGAAGGTACACGGCAGACTTATGATTGGACTTTTTATATTAGCCCTGGACTAGCTTTTAAAGACAGCCTTTCAAATGTAAGTCTTCTGTCTGTGCCTACCATAGTAATAATAACTACAGTTAACTAGGCTTACATAGATACATAGATAGTGTGGAATAAGTGTGAGCACAGTACAGAATGCTTCCAGACATCAAAGTCAGTTCTGTGCCTAAAGTCATTGCTTCACAGTGAAGTGACTAATTACTGAGCTAGCAATACAATTGAAGAAATGTAAGGTAAATATATGAATGCAATAATACCCAATGCAAGTATTGGTGAGGGATAGCATTGCCTTGGCCTTGTCTGTGGGCAAAGAGCCCACACTGATGCCTTCTCCTTTCCCACAGGTCTTTTATCTTTTGGAGTAAAAGAGTCTGCTTGGGTGAATAAATTTTTTACAGCTATTAATATCCTGGTCCTTCTCTTTGTCATGGTGGCTGGGTTTGTGAAAGGAAATGTGGCTAACTGGAAGATCAGTGAAGAGTTTCTCAAAAATATATCAGCAAGTGCCAGGTAAAATACTTAATCCCTTGTGTAGTCCCTTGTCTCCCCTCCTACCTTTCCCCTTCCCCCCCTGCCCCGCCCTCTCAGCTCTCTCCGTGGGACATTTTAAGAGTACTTGTAAGTTCTCTGTAGAGCAACAGTTCTCAGTCTTGTTGGTTTTGAGACCTTTCTGGGGGATGGTTCTAGAACACAGCTTCCCTTCTGTAGATTCCCCATCCTAAGGTGGGGTGGGCCTCCAGCTGAGCCACTGTGGGAAGCTCCTTCTCCAGGGCAGTCTCAGCACTGGAAGCACATCACCTCTGCTCCCCAGCTGCTTACCACTCTAAGGAATTTGAATAGCTCCTTGTTCCTATTGGATTTGAATATTTGCTTGCATCCTGTAGTTTCTCCTTTGGTACAATCAGTTTCATTGCATGCTCTCAGGCTTTTGAGAATTTTGGAAGCCAGGCATGATCACATGAGCCTTTAATCCCAGCACTTAGGAGGCAGAGGCAGGTGAATCTCTGAGTTCGACACCACCCTGGTCTATAGAGTAAATCTTAGGACAGCTAGGGCTGCACAGAAAAAGCCTGTCTTGAACCCCTCACACAGAATCTCTGAAACCATTTTGTTTTTATTAGTGGAATTAGTTTCATAAGCAAAAATAAAATTACAGAAGTATGTATTTCATGGTGTAAGGTGTAATTGGATGCTTTTTATTGATATATATCATTTATAGTTATCCTGATAAGGAAAAGATAGTATCTACTAATCTTACAGTTTTTAATATAGAGTAAAACACTAAACTTCCATCATGATTAATCGAGCCTATGGGCTTATGCTTCACTTTCTCAACTGTCTTCTAAGTAAATTTCATGGTTTTTTTTTTTTTATTTCTTTGTTCAGAGTGTGTGTCTCTGTGTGTGAGAAATACACAAGATGAAATACAGACCAAGTGTATATCTATGTATCTGCGTGTATGTATCTCTGTATGTTTAATTGTGTGTGTATCTGTTTCTCTCTCTCTCTCTCTCTCTCTCTCTCTCTCTCTCTCTCTCTCTCTCTCTCTCTCTCTGTGTCTGTCTGTCTGTCTGTCTGAGATGAGTATGTGGATGTTGGAAGACACTTTGCCAGAGTTGATTGTCTTCTTCCAAGATACTGTTTTGGTCCTGGGAATTGAACTCTGGTTGCTGGGTTTGGTGACAAATGCTTTTACATCCTGAGTCATGTAACCAGCCCCCAAATGAGTTTTAAAGAGGTACAGTCTGCCTTTCTTTTTGTTTCATATTAAAATTTAATTCTTATGGGAGAAAATGGAGATAAAGCTGTTTACCTTTATTAGCATGGCACACGTGGGATCTTTGATGTCAAAATCCTGCTTGCCTGTATATTTCATCAAGCATACATCTATGCAAATCAGCACAGTTGTGTACACAGCAGGCCAAGTCAAGAGGATTGACAGAACTTTAAGTCTAGCCTGAGCTGTATTACAGATTCCAGGTTAATGTGTACATATAGTGAGACCCTGTAACACACACACACACACACACACACACACACACACACACACACGCACGCACGCACGCACACACACACATGGGGGTGCGGGGAGATTGCCATTGAGTAGCCTGTAGTTGGATGTCAGTGACATAGAGGGTCATTGTGAGGGAGTCTGTCATATTCTCCAGAACAAGATGACAGAATAAGGTTTTAGTTTTATATACCTTAGCTTCAAGAAGCCAGTAAGCAACAGCAGTCTCCCTAGGATTGGAAAGTTTGAGAACAATCACCAGAAGGTACAGTTTCTCCGAAGTGGCTCACAGTGTCTGTCCTTTAATCCAGAGAACCACCTTCTGAAAATGGAACAAGCATCTACGGGGCTGGCGGCTTTATGCCCTATGGCTTTACAGGGACGTTGGCTGGTGCTGCCACATGCTTTTATGCCTTTGTGGGCTTTGACTGCATTGCAACAACGGGTAAGGGCGATGGCTCCTCGAGAGTTAGAAGCAAAAGGTAGCCCAGGGGTAGCCACAGGTACAGCAGAGGATCAAGGGAAGAGGATGAGGTGTGGGGTGGGAAGGAGCCTAACTTCTCATCCACCTGCAACCCGTGCTGCATATGATCCAAAAGCCACTTGCCCAAAACGGTCAGAAGATGGGCTTCTGTGTGGTCAAGAGCAGCATTTACCCTGAGGATGTTATGAAGATCACCTAAGACAGCACATCTGGTTGATCCGATGAGACTCCTAAATGCTGTTCACAATTCTATCTTTAATCTTTTAGGTAAAGGTTCTGTCCCCTCCAGATAGTTATCACCTTAAATTATCTTTTCATTCAGCAGGCAGATTATACCAGTTCTTTTGTCTGTATTCCGAATGACAAAATCCTCATGCCAGAGTCTCCCTAGCTTTCCAGTAGTGTACGTAGCCTTATAACTGACTGGAGAGCTTCAAAGGACAGCAGTTTTCCAAATTATGTCAACTGTCATTCTAGCCCTAAATACTTAAGAATGCTCATGTGTCTTTTTTTCCCCCCTTTCTGCAACTAGGAAACTGACTTGTATATGCCGTTCTTTTCTCCCTCTGATTGTTGGATTACTTTTGCTAATAGCAAAGTATCCTGTAGAACAGAAGGGAACTTTTATATGAAATAAAGAACCAGCTAAGACCCAAGGGACAAAAGCGGAGTAGACCACAGAGGACAGGGAGGCTTCGACCACAGAAAGCCCCTCGACCTGTTTAACTCTTTACTGATCATGCAAATCTCTCTTTGTGTTTCCTTAGGTGAAGAGGTCCGGAATCCCCAAAAGGCTATTCCCATCGGAATCGTAACTTCCTTACTTGTTTGCTTTATGGCCTATTTTGGGGTTTCTGCAGCTTTAACACTTATGATGCCTTACTACCTCCTGGATGAGAAAAGCCCACTCCCTGTTGCATTTGAATACGTTGGATGGGGTCCTGCCAAATACGTTGTGGCAGCAGGCTCCCTCTGCGCCTTATCAACAAGGTACGTCTTGCAAAGTGTAGTCAATGTTTCAGATTTGCGTTTGTGGATTGTGAGGATAGTTCAGTGGTAGAATGCTTGACTAGACTCTGAAGGCTCTGGCGCCCTTGCCACTGCAACCGCAAGATTGATTTTTGTATCATCTAAAAATATCCTCACATAAGGAACACGTCAACAACTATGTACTCAGTGAATAATTTGCCCAGAATTGCTGTCTAAAAACCTTGAGGGATTACAAAAGCATGATCATTGTCAGCTGGTTTTTTTCCCCAAGATAATGATGGTATAAGCTTCAGTAGTAATATGCATAGCACTGGGACATATAAATATCTGGGTCACATATTATGATAGACCCCTTTGGGGTGGCCATGCTACTGACATCAGCCTTGCCTGCATGTTTGGGTCAGTCAGAGACTATATACAGACTTGACACTTTGGACAATTCTCCATGAGGCAATAGTGTGTCTGGGACTAGAAGCCATATGCTATGTCGTTTTTTAAATGTAAATGTACTTCTAGCTGTGACAACCTGAGCCCTTCTCCTTTAAGTGCTGATCAAAGTGGATGCATTTAAAAAACAGAAATTACCATTCTGAAGTTGCCAGTGGAAATTCTTTATGTAAAAAGACAAAGGAATTTGAATGTCAAATGTCCAGATTTTCAGTAGCTACTTATTTAATATGTCACACCTCTTGTCTCGGGTTTCCAGAGCATCTCCTATGTTTAGTTAACATATCTAAAGCAGAACAATTCATTCAGGCCACTCATCATAGCAGAAAATTCTCACAAAAAGTAAAGCTTTGTTGCCTGAGCATTCCTTTTTTAAAATTGAAAATAATTTTCAAATTTTTGAAACTAGAAATTTTTTTCAGTATACTTTAGCAACATGGCTTTTTTTTTTCTTTCAAAGATGTTTCTAGTTTCTTGTCCAATAATACTAAGTGAGGGTAGGAATTACTTATTTGTGTTTCTTAGTTATCTGCTGTTGATGAGGTTCATTGAGAAGAATTCCGAATAGTTTTAGTCCAAACGGTAAAGAGAGTGTGCCACCATCATCTTTGAAGGGTGAAAAGATCCCCTACGGCTACATCAGTCATTGACACACAGCATGCTTCTATGATTGGCTCTTACACATATATAATTTGAATTTCAGAAACTGAACTTATTTTTTCTTAATTATGTATTTATTTTTTGATAGTTTATTTACATTTCCAATGTTTTCCCCTTTCTAGGTCTCCTCTTTGGAAACCCCCTATCCCTTCCCCCTCCCCCGCCTCTATGAGGGAATTCCACCTCCCACCCACCCACCGACCCACTCCCGTATTCCCACCTTGACATTCCCCTTTACTGGGGCCTCTAACACCCTCAGGCCCAAGGGCCTCTCCTCCCCCTGATGGCCAACAAGGCCCTCCTCTGCCACATGTGTGGTCCAAGCCATGGGTCCCTCGATGTGTATTCTTTGGTTGGTGGTCCAGCCTCCAGGAGGACCGGGGGCGGGGGGGGGGGTCAGGACAGTTGACACTCAGAAACTGGACTTATGCTGTCAGTTTTGGGGAAGAAAAATTCTCAGTTAACTCTGTTGATTTGGCATTGTACAAAGACTGACAGCCATATTGGTCCAGAAATGTTTAACTTATTTTTTTCCATTTGTGCAAGCATAACACACTGTATTAAATATGTATGGTCTTATCTATGTAGGTTTGATGACAAAACTAATATTCTCTAAGTAATGAAAAAGAAAGGATAAAGAAATGGATTTTTTGGAGACAAGGTCTTGCTGTGTAGCCACAGTTGACCTAGTACTCACTGTGAAGACCAGGCTAGCCTCAAACATTCAGCAACTGTCTGTCTCAGCTTCTTAACCGATAGGGTTTCAGGCATGAGCCACCATGCTCGCCCCTGACTTCCCCAATAGGCTTTAAAAATTAAATACATTACCTGTTTTTTTTAAATAATTATTTTCACAACTATTATATAGAATGACACAATCAACTAAATAATTCAGTTTATCTTAAAATTCATTGAAACTCACTGTTACACTTAATTGTAGCTCCTTCTATATACTAAGCCTATAATCTGTTCATCTTTTAAGCCATTCTTTACCTTGATAATTTTGGTGCTTAGAACTATTACATCTATCAAAGATCAATCTATAGGATGCAAAATCATGGTAATATGAAAGTATGTAATCACTGCATAAATGGGTGGCTTACTGTGGCACAAAACTGATTGATCTTTTTAATTTCCTGTTAATTTGGGAATTCTATTTTCTGAATTACTAACCCTAAGACATTTTAATGGTTGACACTTTATTTAATTTCACAAAGTCTAATTCATTTTTAGTTTACTAACAATCATGGATAAAAACAAATGACTTGTAATGTTGTCTTTGGTCTTATAATTTGGTGGGGCAAATATCTGCAAATGTAAAGAGTAACACGGTGGCCATTACCGGCACATGTGTTTACATGCCCAACGGTAGTGCCGTTTAAGACCGTGTGAGTCCCAGCTGTCATGTGGCATTTATATGATCAGTGTCTGGGTGTGGTCTTGCATGAATGTGTTTGCCATACTGCATGTCTTTGCTTTTTACTCAGTCTTCTTGGATCCATTTTCCCAATGCCTCGTGTAATCTATGCTATGGCGGAGGATGGGTTGCTTTTCAAATGTCTAGCTCAAATCAATTCCAAAACGAAGACACCAATAATTGCTACTTTGTCATCGGGTGCAGTGGCAGGTGAGAGAGTTGACTTTTACTACGAAAAGGGGGATCATTTTTCATCAAGAACTCTGGAAATGTGCTCAGGTGGTTTTCTGTTTTGATTAACGTAAAGTTCAATACTTTTGTGCCTTTCCTATTTTTATGTCTTTGTGTACCTACAAGTATCCTTGGAGAATAATACTTAACTCATGTTGGATTATGAATTTTTCTGTTCTAGTCTTCTGGGTTCTATGTTCCCCTTACCCCGCATTCTGTTTGCCATGGCCCGGGATGGCTTACTGTTTAGATTTCTGGCAAGAGTGAGTAGGAGGCAGTCACCCATTGCTGCCACGATGACTGCAGGGGTCATTTCTGGTAAGCTTTACAAACAAGGGTTTCTCCACCATTGGACTGAAACGTGCTGTGAGCACGCATGGACTTAAAAATGGGTCTGCATGCTGTGCATGTAAGTTAAAGACAGAATCATGGATAAATTTGTCTATGAATATTTGGGATTAACATCTTACAATTATGGTGATGGTGAAACACTAAATTCATTCTTAACTAATCATTGGGGATTCTGTTATTTTACTATGGTAACCATTCAAGCATCTAACAAATGTGCAAAGCATTGTTAATGATTCTCCATTATGTCCTAGGTATTATTCTTCTAATTGATGAATAAGCACATAAAATTGTAGTTTGAGCACAGAAAAATACCTAAATTGAATAATTGCTTAATTTTGGAAGTACTAATTTTAAAATGATTGCAAGACTTTTGAAAAGCTAAATGTTACCAACTCTTAATCTAATATAAGAAAAGAAATGTCAAGATAATCTGAAGTGGTTCATTGTCCTCATTGCCCACAGTGTAGTGGGCTGCCCAGTGCATTTACTGCTGCCCACAGTGCAGTGGGCTGCCCAGTGCATTTACTGCCTGCCCACAGTGCAGTGGGCTGCCCAGTGCATTTACTGCCTGCCCACAGTGCAGTGGGCTGCCCAGTGCATTTACTGCCTGCCCACAGTGCAGTAGGCTGCCCAATGCATTTACTGCCTGCTCACAGTGTAGTAGGCTGCCCAGTGCATTTACTGCCTGCTCACAGTACAGTGGGTTGCCCGGTGCATTTACTGCTGCCCACAGTACAGTGGGCTGCCCAGTGCATTTACTGCCTGCCCACAGTGCAGTGGGCTGCCCAGTGCATTTACTGCCTGCTCACGGTGCAGTGGGCTGCCCAGCACGTTGAGACTTGCACCTGCTCAGCCCTCATTCAGAACCTACTTGTCTTTTAGTAGTTTGGGCATGTATGCTTTGCTCCTAGAATCCAGATTGCCTACATTTTGACATGCTATGATGTCCATGTAAACTAGCTCTGGCCAGATTCTTAGAGCATGTGAAAATTTCCAGAGATCGTATAGACTGGGAGAGTAGTCTTAAGGTTTCTGACACAGAAAGTAAGAGAAAGAGTGCAGCAAGCCTTCTAGCTAGATGAAGAGGAACTGTCTAGGGAGTAGATGGTCAAATAAACATTTTGACTTTGTTGAGACTCTAAAGTGCTGGGAAGTTGGGATCCAGAATGTTTTGGTAAATATCCAGTTAGTTTTTCTCAGGTAAGGAAGCATTTGCCAAAGTAATTTCACCTGGCTGACATCTTCTAAATCTGACACTTGAGACATAGGTTGGAAGGTCAAATCACTTATTTTTCTCAGGCTTAAATGTTTGCCCCCATAAAAATGAGATTTTTCTAGGTCAGCAGTTCTCAACGTGTGGGTTGCAACCCCACAGGGGTCACATATCACATATCCTGCATAACCAATATTTAAATTATGATTCATAACGGTAGCAGAATTACAATTATGAAGTAGCAATGAAATGATTTCACGGTTGGGAGTCACCATGGCATTAAAGAGTTGCAGTATTAGGAAAGGCTGAGAACCACTACTGTAGGTGCTGTAAAGTCCATTTTATAGAGTTCTCTAAGATGGTAAAGATAACCCATGTCATAATAAATACTTCCTCATAAAGTAACCATCTTTCCCATTAATAATTCTACTTTGAGTCTAGAATTTTAAAGACAATTTAACTTCTCCTTCATTTGGAAAACTGTATTTAGCAGTATGGTAAGAAATGAAGGTAATAATTAAAAGCATTATAATAGAATGCTTTCTGAAGTATTGTATTTTATATTTTAAATTTTCACACCCATATTTGCATTTTTAAACTTAGATCAGAGAGTTTCTATGAAAAATTAGTCTTTGGTTTTCTGTGGTCATTACAACCATGCTGAAATTAATAATCTATTATACAGGCCTGCTAGTAATGAAGTGTTTGCAGAATCAGAGAGAATGAGATACTATAGGGTTGTAGGGCCAAGAAAGCCCTAGCCATTATAATCTTCTTAAATCAATCTGTCTGTGAGACAGGGATAATCCTATCCAGGCAAACCATGAGAAGTTGCTGGATTTAGTAAAAATAATAAAGAAGTAAATGAATAGTCAAATACTGTCCATTTGATGTAACTAAAAATCCTCTGCCTCCTCGGATCACTGACTTGAAGATAAAGTGAGCACATAGACTATCAAACTTGTAAATAGACCCAGGACATCATATATATTGAATTTAGTGTTATCTGTTTACAAAGACAAGGAGTACTGTGTGGTAAATTCAGTAATATTAAGGTAGTTTTACTTTTTGACATTGCTGGGATCTTGTGTGCAGGATCATAGTTGATCTGTCACATCTAATCAGCCTTCCAGATTGTGTGGCTTTAATTTGATTAGTGATTACTCTGGGTCCAAAATGTAATTCCATTGAAAATGAATATTTTGTAAAGACTATTTAAAATATTTTGAGTTGTATATGACATGATACAGATGGAATTTAAAGTACTTATATAACTTGTATACAGAAGCCTAAACTCTCCTTATGATGTAAACAGTTGCGGGCATTTCTTGGCAGTGTTTGTTTACCTTGAGAGACCTCAAAACACAGTGTTCTGTCATCTAATATTTTCACTCTTGGTAAAGCCAGGTTTTAAATAATCAAAGCCAATGTATTTAGTGTTTCCTAAAGAACTAGGTAGAGGCTTTGAAGTCTTAGTGTTAGCAGTTTGTGTGTCCCAGAAAACATCTTATGATGTAACGTGATCTGTCATTGGTACCAAGACAGAAAAGTACTTAAGTGAACAACCGTAACAAGACCAGAGCCTTGGTTTCACTTCCTTGTCTGTTTCCCAATAGCTGTGATGGCCTTTCTTTTTGACCTGAAGGCTCTCGTGGACATGATGTCCATCGGCACCCTCATGGCCTACTCTCTGGTTGCAGCCTGTGTGCTTATACTCAGGTGAGTCTCTATTAGCTCTAAAAGGCATGGACCAGGTGGGATGTGGGGACGATAGACAGTGAGAACTCCAAAAGGCACAAATTTCACCAAAATGGGACGCTATGCCATTAAAATCTGTAATATGGAGCATGGGCGCAGACTTGGCCTTTAGCAAAGAATCAAGTACAGTTTGACTCCTACCAGAGCTTGGCCCACCTACAAAGCAGTTTATTAAAATATGTGCAGCTACAGAAACAGGTTCTAATTTTAGAATCCTAAATACTAGCAGACTGACCAATAGAGCCTTATTCTTGACGACTACATGATAGTCTTTGTTATATTAGCAATCTCTCCTGAATATTCTTCCAAGTCAATAAATGTATATCTACCTACTATGTGTACTTATTCCCAAATATGTGTGATAAAGACCCTCTCTAGGAGACATCAACAAATAGGTGTAAAGGACGCTCATGAAAAAGGTAGATTGCCAAGCGTGAAGAAAACATAGCTAGCCTGATTATCAATAGGTGAACAGTGATACACATGAAGGGGTATTGATCCAGTGGCTTCTTCGACAGTAAACTCTGGCATTTCAGTAAATCAATAACTATTCTGGTTTTAAGATACAAAGCTGTGGCATTTGAATTTGTCTAAACGGCATTATAAATCTACATTAAGAAATGATAAATGTTTATGTATGCATACAATCCAGGATGAACTTGTACCAAAATACTAAAAGACTTAAAAAAGATGCTGTTGGGTGGTTGTTACTTCCTTCTGTATTCTTTGTCCGTTTTCCTTAGTGAACGTATTTCTTTACAAGGAGGGGAGGTGTTTCTGAAGTAAGCGAGGGCCGAGGGTACTAGGAAGTGAAGCAGGCAATACGCTGGTGAGCTGTAGAGGAACCGGACAAATAACAGAGGAAACTGGTTCCCTGGGATAGTTAGGTGGGCAAGTAGCTGGGTGAGCTTCTCTGGGTGAAGCTAGATAAATCAGGCTGGAAATAAAGAAACATGGCCAGAGGGACTGACTATGACACAGACTTCAACTCCCAAGCCAAAGAGACTGCGCACGCCATCGTGGCTACTTCTGTGCTCCTCCCATGAACCGTAATTCCTCTGGGCATCAGGGCTCTCAGATACCATCCTGTGGCCATAATTGCTTTACTTTAAATTTTAACTTTTTTTTTGGCATCTACTGTACAACTTTCTAATTACGAAGCAATGAGAGGGAGTTCAGAGTTGTTGTGGAAAAGGTTTGTAGCCTGGTTTAGCATACTGTGTGTTGGAGTCATGAGAAGTGTCACCCAACTACACACACTGTGACTTTGTAAATTGTCCCACTGAAGAGTTTTAGGTGATAGGTTCATTTAGGCTGATGAGATTAAAGACACCAACCAATATTTATTTGGGGATAGGTACCAACCTGGCTTGTGTTACGAGCAGCCCAAATATACCCCTGAGAAAGAAGTTCTGGAATCATGTGCCAATGCAACTTCAAAGAGCGAGTCCCAGGTCACCATGCTACAAGGACGGGGTTTCAGCCTACGGACCCTCTTCAACCCCTCTGCCCTGCCCACACGACAATCAGCTTCCCTTGTGAGCTTTCTGGTGGGATTCCTGGGTAAGTCTTCACTGCAGATGTTGAAAGGCCCACCAGATGTGAGTGTGGAGAACCAGTGCTTGTGGACATGGCCTCACATTTCCCTGGGATATGTTAGCAGTTTGAGACCTACAGAGACACTAGGAGATGAGGTCATGTTATGTTGTGTGGGAAGATCTGTGGGTCAAGCACATAGTGTTCAAATGTGAGGCTCTGTGTTAAGATCTCTAAGACCCATTGAAGCTGGATGAGGAAGTACATGCCCGTAATACCAGCGTGGCTCTGGCAAGATGGGAGGTAGAAAGAGAATTCCCCAGTAGCTTGCATGCCAGCTAGCTTGCTGTACATGGTGACAAATAATAGCTCTACCTCAAACAAGGTGGAAGGTGGCGGCCAACAACATCCAAGGTTATCTTCGGATCTCCACATACATACTATGGCACACATGTTCCCAGAGTCCCACACATGCACACAAAAGCAAGAAATCCCTACAGTAAAGTGGCAGAGCTTCAAACTGGCACATTTCATTGGCTTGGGGTATTCCCTATGTTAAAGAATCAAGCCAAGTAACCAAACTGGATCCCGGCGGTGTTGGGAAGGACAATAGGAAAGATTTGTTTGCTCAGCTGAAGTTGCCTAATTATCCATATGAGTGTATCTGCTGGGTGTTATCTGTGTTCTAGTACTATTCTGGATTCTTCAGGGTTGTACAGTAAGTTCATGGCAGACCAGAGAAGGTTTCTCTGACAGTGAGTAGGAGGGGCTTTTATTGCATAGTTGATGATCAAAAGAAGTCTGACATCATTACCTAGAATATGAAAAAGATTGAGATCATGTGATATTATTTGTTTGCATTAACAATCTTTATAATAGCTTGACATAAGTAAAGTTGCTATTTCTCATTTGAAAAAGCTGGAAGCTGTACCCCACCAAAAACACCCTATCCATATAGTCTGTGAATAGGAAATGAGGGACCTTGGTCACATGACAGACACAGCAAGGTGGTAGTGGCGAATGGGGAGGTTGCCTTCGTAGAAATGGGAAATGAGAACACGCCCGTGATCCTTAGGTCGGTGAAGTAGACTATCTCTTTTTCCCAGTGGAAACAGAAGCGGGGTGTCTGCATGGCAAAGATTATGAAGAACTTGGGGTTATACCAGGACAACCCACTAGAACTGAGAAACACAAGGGAAGGATGTGTTCCGACTCTGCTTTCTGTTCTGACCTCGTAGCTTTCCTCATCTTGGGCTTGAGTATTCTAACCACGTATGGAGTCCAGGCCATTGCCAGACTGGAAGCCTGGAGCCTGGCTCTTCTTGCCCTCATTCTTGTCCTCTGTGCTGCCATCATTCTGACCATTTGGAGGCAACCACAGAATCAGCAAAAAGTAGCCTTCATGGTATGTGAAATAACAATTAAAATCCTAATTGCTATGTACACTTCCTCTGTATGTTTTCTGTGTGTGTGTCATTTGTCTAGACCAGCAGTGAACAAGAGTGTCAGAGTTCTTTGATGAATTCCTTTTAGCCACAGTACATGAACTGTCTTACTCCCCTTATCAAAAACTGAGCATGCATACATACATACATACATAATACATACATGCATATATACATATACACACAGTATACATGCAGTGAACAGATTTTATGTTGAACAGTATTAGGAAAATGATTTATGACATTCTGGGCTCATTCCCAAGTACTAAAAATTAAATAATAAAATGAAGGAAGATAATTTGAGGATTTCATTTTCAGAAAATTGGAGCCCTCTCGTGAGGATTTACTTCCACCAAGTGCCTCCCTTTGCAAACTAAATTATGCCGCCCCACTGGGACTAGAAGTGGCTTGAGCATGACCTCAAAGGGTCCCCCAGGATGCTATATGTACCTAGAGTTCCAGAGGCACTTGCTGTTGATGGCCAAATGAGACCACTGAACTCTGAGCCACACTGATACCTAAGCCCCGGGCTGTCTTGATTGTGTCTGCAGGTGTGTCGCTGGTTCTTTCCGCTTCAGCAAGTAAAGTGAAAGTGATTTTCCTTTCACTACTTTCTACAGGAATGGTGTTTACTCAGGTTGTCTTTTTTATGAGACTGTAAGCTTAGTGACACCAGATGACTATATTTCAGATATCGACACTGCCTTGAAATAACTTGGAGAAATCACTCTCTCTGTAACCCCGTACTCAAAGGATGCTTCTTCCCGTAGGTCCCGTTCTTACCGTTTCTGCCCGCCTTCAGCATCCTGGTCAACATTTACTTGATGGTCCAGTTAAGTGCCGACACTTGGGTCAGATTCAGCATCTGGATGGTGCTTGGTAGGTCTTGCAATGTCTTGTACTCCTGGACTTGGGTTCACCTTGCTTTGTGGGCTGTGGATACAGGAATGTGCCCTTCCTTTCCTAAAACTAAAAGCTCTGTTAATTTCCTTATGTTCCGACTTCTGCGAACATCTCAGAGGTTTGTTCCCTTGTGTTTTCAAACACCTCTTCTTTATTTTTCTTCCTTTTTTTTTTTTTTTTTTTTTCTGTTGTGTTAAGGACTCAGCCCAGGCCCCACACATGTTATCTCAGGCCTCTGAGCCACTGGGATACCAGTGAGCCACACCCCCAACCCTCCAGATGCTGTTTTTATTTCAAGTCTCTCAGTAACCCTGGGGTTCACACAGATTTTATTTTCTCCAACTTATGAATGAGAAAATGAAGCCCTCAAAAAGTCACCTCAACAATGCCAAAGTTTTACCTGGCTTTTTAAAATTGAACTACAGCATGGAAAAATACATATTTATAAGTGATTATCTTCTAAGGACATTTGAAACATTGCCTCCTTTGCCCCACAGTGTAGCGTGGCTATTGGCAGTCCTTTGTGCTGGAGCCTCGGGGTCCCATTTGACAGTAACAGATAGAAGGGTGTCTGTGTCCATTGTGAACACAGGGCATGCTTTCCAGACCACCTGGTCATGAGTACGATAATTCAGTGCTAGGGTTTCATATGTAGTCCGAGCTCTGCCTCCCCTATCATTCTGCTTAGAGTTGATCTGTTGAGTTTTGAGAATGTAAGTAGAAAATCTCCACATAATTGTTTTCTGAAAAAACTTATTGAGAGAAAAAATATATTCTATAGGGTTGGGGTGTCATAAATGAAGAAGTGCTTTTTATCTGTCTTTCACATCCCATTTTTCTTTTTAAAGATTTTTATATTTTTATTTAAATATATTTCCAATTGAAATGTAATTGCATTGCTTTCCCTCCTCTGCTTCCTCCCTGCAGCCCCACCCAGGCACCTCCCTCTAACCCCTGCCATGCACATGCTCTCAAGTTGATAGCCTCTACGATTATAGGCAACCACTAATGACTGCTGGGAAGAGAGGTAGCCTCTCCCAGGGATGAGCCCCCTTCTTGGTTGTAGAGTGCAGAGTGGTCAGTCCTGAAACCATATCTTCACGGGTAACAAAAGCAGGCTCAGCAGG
Organism: Uromys caudimaculatus; assembly: GCA_028551405.1. Classification (NCBI taxonomy): domain Eukaryota; kingdom Metazoa; phylum Chordata; class Mammalia; order Rodentia; family Muridae; genus Uromys; species Uromys caudimaculatus. Next base: position 29,466,413 of record CM052719.1, read on the forward strand.
TTGTGTTTATGTATTCTATATGCACACATTCTGTTTTCCTAAGGCCGCACAGAAAGAAAGGGGTGGACTTACCGTATTAAATTGTCCACATCAGAACATCTCCTAACACACAGATGTGCTTTCTCTTCCCCAAAGGTTTTCTAATTTACTTCGCCTATGGCATTAGACACAGCTTGGAGGGTAACCCCAGGGATGGAGACGATGATGAGGATGTTTATTCAGACAGCATCCATGCAGCAACAGAAGAAAAATCCGCCACGCAAGCAAGAGACCATCACCAAAGAAACCTCAGCTTACCTTTCATACTTCATGAAAAGACAAGTGAATGTTGATGCTGGCCCACGGTCTTACCACGCATACCTTAACAATGAGTACGCTATAGCAGGACACCACCATCGTGCTGGGTTGTCATGGATCTGCTGCAGACATGGCTCACCTAACTCATGCTTCCTCCTCCAGACAGCTTCTCTTCAGATGGTGGATTATGTGTCTGGGGAGACTGCCTGAGAGCACTCCTCAGTGATGAGTGTCCCCAAAACAGTATGTCCGTGTGCGTACATGTATGTTTGGGAATGTTGTCGGTTATTACTCTGTGACATAATTCCAGCTTCGTAATTGCTGGTATATACTGCACATACTAGTAAACAGTATATTGCTGAATAGAAATGTATTCTGTACATGTCCTATGTGGTTGGAGAAATAGTGGTGGGTTTCCTTATTAGGTATATGACTGTCAATTTGGACATACTGAAAATGCCACCACCTGTCTGATGTTTAACAGTGGTCAGGAGTGGGGGAGGGATAAAGAATAGGCCTTTTCTATAAATTATAATGCATGTATTCTTCTTCTACTTGCTAAGACAGTTTTCTTAAATGGCCAGGGAGAGTTTGTTTCCTCTGTATGACAAGATGAAGAGGTATTCCATGACATGAGATGCCAATCCTGGTTTTGAGAGCCTTGGTCCTTAGGTAGAACATCTCCACCTGATGTTCCCCTCAACCCCATGGAGGTCTCAGGAAAGGCACTGTAGCCTACTTGAGACCCTTTAAGCCAGAGAATGAAAGGGGTCCCCATGGCCTCCAAAGATCAGAGACTTACGCAGATGCTTGGGTAGGCTTCCTGTTTTTAAAAGAGACCGGAGGCAGAATAGGCCTCCGTATTACACATTTGGTAGGATGGTTCAGGCTGTTTCCCATGACTTTATACCTAATCACAGCTCAGCGTCTGCTGCTTCATCAAACGTGGAACTCCGTCTTTTGCTTCTTGTATATCCTCTGATCTGGATGGAAATGAATGTGGTAGCAAATTCTATTTTTACAGTGTACAAAAAAGACACAGATGAGGGGGTCTAGGAAAATACCCTTCGTCTGGTATCACAGGGCATTTGAGCCCAGTGTAAGGATTTTATTTCTAATTTGCCTCTGATATTTCTTTTAGAAATGTTTAGAGATTCCCCCGGCCCCACCTTATCCCATCGTTTCGTGCTTTTTAATTTTGTTTTCTCCCTTTATTTCTTTATTTCTTTTTTTGTTTGTTTGTTTTTCGAGATAGTTTCTATGTAGCCCTGGAACTCACTCTGTAGACCAGGCTAGCCTTGAACCTTGAACTCACAGAAATCCACCTGCCTCTGCCTTCCCAAATGCTGGGATTAAAGGCATGCACCACCACTGCCTGGCCATTTAGGAGTTCTTATTTCATTTGCTTTTAAAGGACCACACAAAGCCTCTTAACAATAAATCATCAGTTACTTTCAGAACACAGTTATATAAAACTTTGAGCTAAATAACCAAACTGAATTAAAAGCACAGTGACCTTTGTATCTGATTAAATAAACTTTTAAATTTAAGATTCTCTGATTGCAACACTTTTACTTTATAGGGTTCTCTGTTAGTGGATTATAAACCCCCAATCATATTTATTCCTCACGAATTAACATTGTATAAATAATTAAATAGTTTATTGGATAAATCTCGAGCTAGACACTTATACAGGTGTGGCATTCCCAGGAGACCACGAATGCTCGTTGCCCTGCATAATCCAAAAACAAGGAAGAGGGCTGCTTTCCATAGTTCTTCCCAGAGATCATTTCTTTTACTGGTGCTGTCTTGGCATAAGCAGGCATCCATTGTGATTAGCTCTCAGATAAGCAGGCCAAGGTTCTGGGTTCCTGGTTGTCAGGGATGCATCCCTGACCCAGAACTTAGTGCTGACATTCCAAAATTTCCAGAGTGCACATGATAGCATCTGAAGGCCAGACGCTCTTTCCAACTGCTTGCTTTAGGGAGGAATAGGATAAACCAGGGCTAAAATCGTTTGGGAAGGACTGTAGGTGTGATCCGGAATTCTTGATGTCATTAATGGCTGCTCCGAGAGGGAGAATCAGGGAGGAGCCCATGATAGGTTATCTAATCCCAAATAGTCAACATTAACACTTGTACGTGCAAGCAGTACTAAATGAACTTAACAGGTTACACACACACAGGCATACACACAATATGTGACAATAGTGACGTTATGGATTTCATCAGGAGTGGGGGGAGGGGAAAGGGGAAGGTAGAAACTATCAGAATGCTTTACTCATGGATAATATTCTCAAAAAATTAATTTAAATAAAATCCTTACTGTTACAGCAGTGCCCTTCACACAGGAAATGTGAGCAGTTTCATATATTCATAACAAACACAGATTTACTGTGCCCACTGTGTTCAGTTAGGGGCAGAATCCAGTTTAAAATGTTCACACCAGACCACGTTGGAAACGTCAATGTCTGTGAAGAGATGCTGTCTCAGTGACACGCGCCCTTTCTTCCCTGTGAAGAACTGAATGGACAGCGTGTCCATGTGTGTATAGTGTTGATAAGCACACTGACATCTGCATGTGTGATGTCTATATGTAGGGGGGGTTGGTTATCAGTGTGCGAGTAAGTTGAGTTTATGATGAACTTTGGATATGATATTGTTACATAGATTTAAAAAACCCAATTGATGTGGGAAGAGAATGTTTTATACTGATAGATAATTTAGATTTTAAGCTATTTTAAGATATACAATTTTATATATATATATATATATATATGTTTTCTATAGATAGATTCTTTAAGACGTATTTATCATGTTTCTAATATGAAGTCAGTAAATCTAGTATATTATGACAGGTGCTTTGGAATCTGAATGCAGTAGTAACTCAGTAGGAGCTGAGGCCTTGAGATGTTCTTGTTTGTCTCTGTAGCACTGTTTCTGACATGCAGGGAACGCCAGCACTACCAGCTCTCTGTCAGCCCTGCCCTCCTACTCTTGAGTCCAGTACACGTTGTACAAAATGTCCTAGTCTGTGTCTTGGGATCACCAAAATATTTTGTGTAGATTTGACTAGCGAGCAAACACCCAGAATCTCAAGTGGTTACACCTTCTATTCATCATGATGAATGAAAGCAGCTTGAACTTCTTCCTTCTTTGCTTTCTTTCTTTTTTTCTTACACTAAGAACTGTGCTGTTGGTTTTTTCAGTGAGATTGTCTCGTAGCAGCACTTTAAGTTAATTGTCTTTACACGCGAGACTGGCCTGTGAACTAGCTCATAAAGTTCACACCAACCACACATTTAAAAGGGTGGTTATGAGAACTCAGGTTTAGAAACTCCTGAGAAGAACTTAGTAGAACCTTTGAGATGTTCTCAAATAGCTTAATCTTGTTTTCTTTAGTGATAAAACTGTCAATAATACTAACTAACCAAAATATTATAAATGTATAGGTCAGCATTAATATGTGTAAAATCAACATTGAAACTATTGTTGATGTTAACTTTAGTACTAACTGTAATTGATTTAAAAACAACCCCAGCTGCTGAATCATCTCCCTAAAGAATAAAAGGTTATCTAATTTTAATTTTTATAAAGTATTTATTTCAGCCAAAATTTTTTCCTAAGTCCTGAATGTTTGCAGGTAGTTGTTTAAAATGTTTTCTAATAAAACACTGTGAGTCAGAACTGTTACTAAATTGTCTTGTAAGTTTGAACATTTAGCACAGGTGAGGAAGGAATGTGATCGCCTTACCTTACAGTGCTAAGGATTCAGAAGGAACACTGGCACCTTACCCTCTCCCTTCTTATATCTGGAGTGTGTGTGTGTGTGCGCGCGCGTGTGTGTGTGTGTGTGTGTGCGTGTGTGTATGTGTGTGTGTGTGTGTGTGTGTGTGTGTGTGTGTGTGTGTGTGTGTACGGGTGCCCAGCTCCGGCTTCCTGGCCACACTGCTAGGGATTTCTCCAGATACACTTCAAGTGATAATCCTCAACGTTCACCTTCAATGGCTCTTTAAAAGGTTGGGTTTAAGTGTTCTTCATAAATGGCTCACATTCATCTAATGTGTAGGGCTTGGGGCAGGTTAGATAAGTGACGTTAACTGGCCTAGTACCAAAATAGTACCTCCTCCAGGAAGTGCCTTCTGTATGTTTTCTATTTTATATATCAAGGAAAAGTGCTGAAATTCATGTAGTCAATAATGCCAGCAAAGATCATCTTAGCTCTAGATGTGAAAATGGTTTAGCCAAGTCTTTGTTTTCCTTGTATACTTAGCTTTAAAGCATTTAAGATAGCTTGGTGGATTTTTTTTTTCCGAGACAGGGTTTCTCTGTGTAGCCCTGGCTGTCCTGGAACTCACTCTGTGGACCAGGCTGGCCTCGAACTCAGAAATCCGCCTGCCTCTGCCTCCCAAGTGCTGGGATTAAAGGCATGCGCCACCACTGCCCAGCTAGCTTGGTGGATTTTAAGAGGCCTGCTTCTACTATTGTTTTCCTGGTGTAGGTGTTGGCTTTTGTAGTATTCGTGATTGTTTATATTCACACAGTGTTTTACTGGTTTCAGATGTATTCTGTTATGAAAGCATAACTGATTTTACAACTACTGCTCTATACCTCTCTGTTCTTACCCATAGCCAAAGCCACTGCCATGATTTCTGGACTCTAAGCAGCCTTTCTGACCACTGACAGACCCATAGAGATTACCTAGGACCTCAGTTTGGTGCCACAGCCAGGCAGCCTGCAGTATGTGGGTGTCTGTTGTTACACTCTGGTGGTGTCTTAGATAGTGAGGTAGAATAGGAAGTAAAGAGTCATCTGAGATCCTTAACTTCAGTTCCAAATAGCTCATGAGTGTGTTAAGATGAATAAGGACCAAGGCACATCTGTGACTCATGAAGGGGGCGGCGACGTCTCGGAACTGGCATGCTAGGGCCTGACTTGCATATTTCCTTCAGGTACACAGCCTCAAGGTGAGCAATACATCACCAAGACCCTGATGACAAAATGCCTTGTGCTGCCTGCAGGGTGGGCGCCTGTACCCACACCTGGTCATGTCCACTGGCAGTGCCAAATTGCTTCATTGCTTTATTTCGTTATTGTTATATTTAATAGCAGTTGTGCATAGAGGCCTAAAACCATCCAGAACTTCTCCATCTACAAAACCCTACAAGTACCCAATTGCCAGTCCTTGTGCAAACATAAAGAATGTGTTGTTTAGTAGTGTTGTTTAAAATGACAATTGGTGTTCCTTTTTACAGGCAAAGTTGGACTCTTTGTTTTAGAATTTGTAAATAGAAACTTTTGCTGCTTTAACTGTTGTAATATATGCTTTATAATGTAACTACATGTTTTTAAATAAACCTTATTATGACTTATGATAATTTAGTGTGCATATGTATCACACAAAACAAAGACACATTTCATGCTTACTTAAATTTGGAGAGCTTTTGTTTCTCTTTGTTTTCTGAATCCAATGGCCTTCAAAGCTCAGAACGACAATGCAGTCTACTTTATTACTATCTTATTATACTTGGAGGGCCAACACCGTGGCTACCAAGTCTTAGGAGATAGAAGAGAAATATACACAAAACTTTAGTCCTCCTGATACATAACGAAAGTAATCAGCTGTTTTTGAAACATGCCACCTCAAGACCCTATGTCTCAGATTATCATTTCAACTGCTATTACATGGATGAGTCACATTGACATGGATCTTCAGGAAGCTCCTCTGTCTGTCTCATCACTAGAAAATACTTGATAAGCAGATGTGGAGATAGCTTGGTGGGTGAGAGCACTTCTGTGAAGAGGGGGACCTGAGTAGTAATTTCCAGCACCCACATAAAAGCTAGACATGGTCACATGTGCCTGTAATCCCAAAACTGGGAAAGTGTTCTGGGTGAAGACAGGAAGATCTTAGGAAGTCAGTAATGTAATCTAAATGGTAATCTTGGGTTCTATGAGAGATTATCTCAAAAATAAGGTGAGGAGAGAGAAGAAAGCACTCATATTCATCTGCCTTCCAAATACATGTGCACAGCTGGAGATTGCTGTCTGTATGCTGGTGAGAACTGGTCAAAGATTAGGCTAGCGCCTGTGATTGGGCAGTGGCAAAAGAAGGCAGGCTGAGAGTTTTAGAGATGGAGAGAGGGAGATGGAGAGGAGGAGACAATATGGAACCTATAGGAGAGGAAGACGAACAGGATCCACCTGGCTTGAAATAGCCACAGGTAACTATGGATATCATAAAAGAGCAATAAAGTAGTGTAGAGCAATTTGTCCAATCTAAATAGGCAGCTTGTATCAATATCAATTGAGTTTTGAGTTCTTTGTGTGGGCATTTTGGGGATTTAGAATTTACTGTTAAAAATCTGATAAATTACAAGCCTCTGGAGTTTTCTTTATACAGGGCTCTGGGGAGAGCCAGCCTTGGCTGACTAGTGGCAGGGGAGGAGATGGGTGGATGACTGGGAATGTGAGCTGTTCGGAAGCTGGCTAACCGGGGAACCTGGGAAGACCTCAGCTTGCAGCTCCCAATGGGGGAGGGGAGACCACGGTGCTAGAGAGTAGCCAGCCTAGTGTGGATTGTTTTTAATAATTACACATAACACACAGTTGTGTGCCCTTCTGTAAAATATACGCACCTGCACACAATGTATGTAATAGGAAGAGAGTCATTTTGGCCCGTGGTTTCTGAGGTTTCAATTCATGGTCACTTGGCTGCATGTCTGGGTCTGTACATCATGGAAGAAAGGTGTGGTAGAAGAAAAGCTGCTACAGGCAGCCTGGAGGCTAAGAGACAGAGCAAGGGGCAGAGACAAGCAAAGACATCCACAACGGCCCACTTCCTTAACCAGCCTCCACCACCTAATGGCCTGTTCAGCTATTAACTTCTCAATGGATTAACCTGTTGCTAAAGTCAGTACCCTTGTGATCCATTCAGTCTCAGTAGTACTGATACTTAGAGACCAAGCCTTGAGTTCATGAGCATTTGGGGCCGTGTAATACCCAAAGAGTAACAGCTTACAAAAATTGTGGTTAGTATGTAAATGGAAATTCTATTAATTTTTTTCAGCCTAGTAGATAATAACTCTGCCTATTAGAGGGAAGCAAAAGCTCAAAGAGCTTCTTAACATGGTTCCAAGTCATCTAAATTATAGATCTCTCCAATCACCTTGTTTAATTGTGAAGTTCCTTTGTGTAGCTCATGAGTCTCCCCAAGGAAGGAGTACAACAATTGGCTATCAAATCGCCCTCAAAATATACAAGTGACATTATACAGACTGAAAAAGTTACACACACACACACACACACACACACACACACCCCACTTGTATGTAACAATAATTATTATTATGTAATAATAATTATCCAATAATTATTGGATAGGTATCAAGTCTCTTCAGTGGGGCTTTGTTTTGTTCGTGATAGTCTCACTATGTTGCCAAGGATAGCCTTGAACTTGGGCCCACGAGATCCTATTATTTCCTGCCTCCTGAATAGTCAGTCTGTAGGTGTGTGCCCTTCTGTGTCTAAGGCCTCAGAGTCTGCATTGCTGGGGAATTATGCTACATCTCCATTTGAGTGGACATATTTCACAAAGTAACTTAAAGATTTCTCCAAAATACACAGAAATAACTCCCAGCTTCCCATTACCCACATTTGACTATTAATGTAGGTCAAAGTAGAGAAGTGTTCAGAAACACTGTCTTGCTGTGTGAAGCTCTCTAGTAATAGTTTATAGACACTATGTCAATACTTTCAGATTCCTGTTCTTAGCAGGAACTGCCAACTGGAAGACAAAGGCTATCCCAGGCAAACCCAGGACTACCTCATGGTCCAAATCGAAGAGGAATTGTCACGGGTCGGGATTCTATTATTCTCTAATTGATGATTCTCCAAGATGACAATATCTCCCCCAACTTGCTCATGTGTAAGCACCAAGAGTTTCACTGACCAAGAGAAAAAAGGCTTGCATGACAAATGTTTCTGAAATGGCCTAAATTGACATGAGGTGTATAAATGACTCCTAAGAAGCACTCTTAGGATAAGCAGAACATAAGCCAGTGACACTCTGAAGCAGAGGTAGGAGAGGCAGCAGCAGGCAATCTTAGACCAGAAGTTCCTGCTTCCCCCCCCCCCCTTGCATTGTGAGGCTTTTGCTGCAAGTGCACAGCAGATAATGGTGTATCTTTATAATCCTGATGCTTCCTGGTGTTGAGAAGGTCACTTCTTTTTGCCTCAAGGAAATTATGTAGCTGGGATCCTTGTCTTACCCTATGTTACCTTTGATGACTAGCTTTGGGAATTCTAAAGATGTCTGTTTTGACAGGCATGGTAGCACCCACCTTTAGTTCTAGCACTTTCGGGGGGACAAAGGCAGGTGGACCTCTGTGAGCCGGAGGCCTCTATATGGTGAGTTCAAGGACAGCAGGGGCAATGTAGAGAGACCTCAAACAAACAAGAAATATCTGGCTTTAAAAAATAATTTTGTAGTTTTTGTAAACATCCATCTCTAGTCTATTTAGATGGAAGACTATTTTGCAAAGTGAAATGTCTTTATTTAGGGAACAGGCAAGGGATGCCTGATATTTAGATTTAAAAAAGGTTTATTTTCCTAAGTGAATTCTTTGAAGGGATTTTTTTAAAGTAAGTAAAGGCAAAAAGAGCAATGAGAATTTTAGTCATAGAAAACATTAAGATATATAATTAAAATATTATGTAGAAAACAATCCATAGGCAAAAAATGTTATAAGGAAAGAAACCCCTGGGGACCAAGAGAAATTTAAGGAATACTTTTTTGCTGAGAAGCAAGACCCTACCAGAGTAAGTGGACTGAGTCCTGTGGTTCCATCATCGGGGGTCACCTTAGGCCTTCCTAGTCATTTCGACTTCCCAGTGCTAGCGCTATCCTTCACCATTCCACCAGGGGGCAGGAGAGATCACAGTACACGGGGAAATGTTTTCTTTTTTTAATCTACTTTTTTCCCCCAAATTGTGTTTTCCCCCAGTGAAACCGAATCCTCCAGCTGTGGTGTCCCAAGCGCCGCCTCCCTCTGCGCCCCTGCCCTGCCCTGAGCAGCTTGTCGCACCGTCTGCAGTTCTGAACTATTCTGCAGGTCACCACCCCTGAAGATGAAGGTTTGGCTGCTGCTCGGACTTCTGTTGCTACACGAAGCGCTGGAAGACGGTGAGTGACTCTGGCCTCTATCCGCCTTTACCCGGGACCTACAGGCCCCGAGATTCTCTCAGCAACTCCTGTAACTTTTGGCCCTAGGGATCATCCCCAGCACTGGTCACCATTGGCTGTACCTGTGGCCCCTCCTAGAAGGGTCCCCTTCTCCCCCCCCCCCCCCATCTCCCTGGAGAACTCCCGGGAAGGCGGTGGTTACACTGACCCGCTGACCCGAAAGAGCCCACCAAGACTTCTCTAGACTCATCAGAAAACCACAGGCGATCAAACCCATCATCCCCAGAGAGAGCCTGGTCCAGCCCCCTCTGTCAACGTGTCGGTCTGATGGCGCGCCCGCTTCCACCTCGCCCGGGACTACTGTAGCCAGTGCCACCTAAGCAAAGCGATTCTTGTGGAAAACTCCCTTCATCTTCCTTCCCTGTTACAGTCCTGTTTGTTTGTTTTTTGGTTTTTGGTTTGATTTTTGTTTTTGGTTTTTTTGTTGTTGTTGTTTTGTTATGTTTTGTTTTTTGTATGCCAATCTGAGCTTAAATCCTGGTAGATTAGCTTAGGTCTTTAACAACAACAAAAAACTGCTGCACTAAACCACAAAAAAAGTTTAAAAACTAGACCTCAGTTATATAAATGAGAGGAGGGATGAAAAAAAAACTACATTTTTTTTTGTACCACATAGGAGGGCCTTGTATCATTTAATTTTTCAAATTGCATTTATTGTATGTGTGTTTGGGCGTGTGTATGCTACAGCAGACGTATGAAGATCAAAAGGCACCGTGCAGGGGTGACTTCCTCCTTGCGCTACGTTAATTCCAAGGACTGAACTCCAGCAGGCATGCATTCTTACTGTGTGAGCCACTTCACCAACCATTGCATCACTATTTTTAAAGATTTATTTATTCATTTCATGTATGTGAGGGCATCGGATCCCCATTACAGATGGTTGTGAGCCACCTTGTGGTTGCTGGGAAGTGAACTCAGGACCTCTGGAAGAGCAGTCAGTGCTCTTCTTAACCACTGAGCCATCTCTCCAGCCCCCATTGCATCACTTTAAAAAATGTTTTTTTTAGAACATTTAGATCCACCCTATTGTGTAGACATATGACTGTAGGATGAGGCTTTATTACATATGTGTGCCTGTGTGTGTGTATGTGTGTGTGTGTCGTTTTCATACACTATACATTTTTAAAGTACATATATACATAACACTGTTAACTATTTTATTTCCTGCACCATTTATTTAATCGTTGTTTACATAGTACATCTTTCATCTGGCCACCGACCTCAAGACTTCCTTAAAATTCCTCAGTTACTGCCGCAAATGTTCTCCTTAGATTTGGTTGAAAAGTGTCTTTCGCTGTTATGCAATCCCATGCTGGAGCCAGCTCAACCTGGCTTGCGATTGATCTACCCATTCATTTCCATTCTCTAAAGCTACCATCATCTGCCTCAAGTTTACAGAAGTCCAAGGTGGTGGTGACTCATGATACTGTGCACAAGGCTCCTTAAAGACAGACCCCGACTTAGTAAATAAAAAGCTTAAACAGAGCCTCTGGGGGAAGGGGGCAGCAATTCCCCTTTGCCCAGAGGAATGCTGCCCTGAGCTTGGTTTGCACAACACAGTATTAAAATGTTCCTGGCAAGTCCTTGTATCTGACTGTTAAATGGTGGAGATGCAGTATTTGGTGTCATTTTTAAATAGGGCAGAAGATGGCCAGACAAAAATAACTCCAAATAGTCCACTGGAGTTGAGTTGGAGAGACTCAAGATTGACTTCCGCCAACATAGACCAGAGTGTGTGAAGTCCAGCAGACATCTGTCTAAATGAATTAGCATCTATTTAAATAAACTTCTACTCCTACAAGCAATAAATATTTATGAGACAGAGACAGTGGAATGCAGGTCAAATACTTAATAATTAATAATGGGTAAACAGTGGGTCTTGCCTTTATATTTACAGACATATATGATATGTGTGTGTGTATATAGAGATATGATAAATATATAATATAATATGCCATTGACAAAGTGTTAAACATACCTACTGAAAAGTGAATTTACTTCATTAAGTTCTTTAACTGTTTTCTGAGCCCTATCAAGAATCTTTGTCATTTGTTTTGAATCCTGACTAGGTGACAGGGAGGGCCCAGGAACAACCAAAGACAGCAAATATTCATTCAGTTCTTCCAGTGCTGCAATCTGACTGGCAGGTCAGGTTGCTATCCCTGTACCATCCCCCAGCACCAACTACAGGCACGAGCTATGACTGTAATTGTCCCTGAGCCTGTCCATTTTGTCATTTGGGAGACAGCCTCAGAGGAAGAGCCTTCCCTGCCAGCATCCATAGAATGGACATCTGTCCTAAGCAGTGACATTTGTCTTGCCCAATTCTAAAGTTTTTGAGAAATAATGCTATTTTCTCTTCATAATGAGAAGAGCTTTAAGACCACATTGTCCACCCATTTCGTGAACTGAAGGCTTGAAAACAGTGAATAAATAGGCCAAGACCCAAGTTAGTGAGGAACTGCTCCCAGGACCTGCTCCCCAGCACTGCTCTGTCCAGTGGTGTGCTGCCAAGTTCACACTTGAAAGTATAAAATTAGTCACCTACTGACTTCTTACTACCTACGTATGCATTTAATGTGGCCAGCAAGTGCTGAGGTGCGCATACTGACCTGTTAATGCGTCTTCATTTACCTACACAAGCCCCTTTGTCCTATGCAGTCTTCAGATAATTTAGATTTAGATAATCTGAAAGCTTCTAAAACTCAAAAAAAGATCTATCAAGACATTAGAGGGGAAAACCGGGTCTGAAAGAGGATAAGGAGAATGATACAGTAACCATGACCCTCCAGCAAGAACCATGTATCACTTTCCTGTTTAAGTTTACTCCTTGGAAACAGACAGTAGACCAGAAACCTGTATATACATAACTAAGTATTTATAAAATACATCTTGCTAAAGTGCAATTGTTGGATGTTTCAGAGCATGCAGGGTCTTGGCCTGGGTGTTTAACAGACAAAACTGTCTCCATACTTAGTGCCAATCAAGAAGTTAGTCTGAGGACGAGAGAGAGAAAGAGCGAGAGAGAGAGAGAAGAGAGAGAGAAAGAGAGAGAGAGGAGAGAGACAGAGAGAGAGAGAGAGAGAGAGAGAGAGAGAGAGGAGAGGAGAGAGAGACAGAGAGAGAGACAGAGAGAGAGACAGAGAGACACAGAGAGAGAGAGACACCAGAGGGAGAGTGACAAAGGCTGTAAGGTCCTTTCTTCCTGGTCTTCATGATCAGACAGAGGGGACAGAGAACAAGCAAGTGTGACGACGACATCGTTTTAGGAACTGATGAACCTCATGGGTCTCATTAACCAACTCGTGTCAGCTTCCTTGTGGGGCGCGCGTCTCTCGCCAGCAAGCAGACACGCGGACACGCGGCAGGCTTCTTCTACAGTTCAACTTTATTGTTGTTGTGGATAGTAAGAGAAGGAAGAAGGAGAACCGCGCGGGGGCCAACATGGCGGCGTTATATAGTCCCGGGGCAGCGTGCACTCCATTGGTCGGTGTGCCCCGGGAATGGGCGGTGATT
>CM052719.1:29479969-29501098 GCA_028551405.1 Uromys caudimaculatus
GCTTTGTACAGGGAGATAGGAATGGATAAATTCGCATTCTTCTACATGTAGACCGCCAGTTGAGCCAGCACCATTTGTTGAAAATGCTGTCTTTTTTTCCAATGGATGGTTTTGGCTCCTTTGCCGAAAATCAAGTGACCGTAGGTGTGTGGATTCATTTCTGAGTCTTCAGTTCTATTCCATTGATCTACCTGCCTGTCACTGTACCAATACCATGCAGTTTTTATCACTACTGCTCTGTAGTACAGCTTGAGGTCAGGAATGCTGATTCCCCCAGAAGTTCTTTTGTTGTTGAGAATAGTTTTTGCTATCCTGGGTTTTTTTTGTTGGTGGTGGTGGGTTTTTTTTTTTTTTTTTTGTTATTCCAAATGAATTTGAGAATTGCTCTAAGTCTATGAAGAATTGAGTTGGAATTTTGATGGGGATTGCATTGAATCTGTAGATTGCTTTTGGTAGGATGGACGTTTTTACTATATTAATCCTCCCAATCCATGAACACAGGAGAGCTTTCCATCTTCTGAGGTCTTCTTCAGTTTTTTTCTTCAGAGACTTGAATTTCTTGTCATACAGATCTTTCACGTGTTTGGTTAGAGTCACGCCAAAATACTTTATATTGTTTGTGACTATTGTGAAGGGTATCATTTCCCTAATTTCTTTCTCAACCTGTTTATCCTTGGAGTATAGGAAGGCTGCTGATTTGTTTGAGTTAATTTTATATTTGGCCACTTTGCAAAAGTTATTTATCAGCTGTAGCAGCTCTCTGGTGGAGTTTTTTCAGGTCACTTAAGTATACGATCATATCATCTAAAAATAGTGATATTTTGATTTTTTTTTTTCCTTTCCAATTTGTATCCCTTTGACCTCCTTTTGTTGTCTAATTGCTCTCACTAGAACTTCAAGTACTATATTGAATAGATAGGGAGAGAGAGAGCAGCCTTGTCTAGTCCCTGATTTTAGTGGGATTGCTTCGAGTTTCTGCCCATTTAGTTTGATGTTGGCCACTGGTTTGCTGTATATTGCTTTTACTATGTTTAGGTATGGGCCTTGAATTCCTGATCTTTCCAAGACTTTTATCATGAAGGGATGCTGAATTTTGTCAAATGCTTTTTCAGCATCTAATGAAATGACCATGTGATTTTTTTTTTCTTTGAGTTTGTTTATGTAGTGGATTACATTGATGGATTTCCAGGTATTGAACCATCCCTGTATCCCTGGGATGAAGCCTACTTGATCATGATGAATGATCGTTTTGATGTGCTCTTGGATTCGGTTTGGGAGAATTTTATTGAGTATTTTTGCATCGATATTCATAAGGGAAATTGGTCTGAAGTTTTCTTTCTTTGTTGGGTCTTTGTGAGGTTTTGGTATCAGTGTAACTGTGGTCTCATAGAAAGAATTGTGTAGTGTTCCTTCTGTTTCTATTTTGTGGAATAAATTGAAGAGTATTGGTATTAGGACTTCTTTGAGGGTCTGATAGAATTCTGCAGTGAACCCATCTGGACCTGGGCTTTTTCTTTGGTTGGGAGACTTTTTTTTTTTTTCGAGACAGGGTTTCTCTGTGTAGCCCTGGCTGTCCTGGAACTCACTCTGTAGACCAGGCTGGCCTTGAACTCAGAAATCCGCCTGCCTCTGCCTCCCAAGTGCTGGGATTAAAGGCGTGAGCCACCACTGCCCGGCTGGGAGACTTTTAATGACTGCTTCTATTTCTTTAGGCATTATGGGACTGTTTAGATGGTTTATCTGATCCTGACTTAACTTTGGTATTTGGTATCTGTCTAGAATATTGTCCATTTCATCCAGGTTGTCTACATTACAATTCATAACAGTAGCAAAATTACGGTTATCCCAAGTGGTGAAGATTAAAATATCTACTTTACAGCCCGTCCTCCTGGGGTGACTTTATACAAGTTTACATCTCCGTCATCTTATGTTCTTCAAAAGGCCTTGAGGATTTCCTCTCTGATAAGAAAAAATAACACTGTGATATTTTAAGTCAATTTTACACTGTACACGTTAGATGCAAATGGTTTGATATATCAGATTTTTTTTTAAGCTATACATTGGAAAGGCACCCCCCCCCCCAGTTGGTGAGACAGAGAACAATCACCCATTTACAAGTTATTTCTCTGCTTTCACATTCCCACCCACGTGTTAATACAATGTTTTAAACGTTAGATTATCTCAAAAATACTTTTACAAAATCATATCAATTATTACATTTTTTTCCTTTTCTTTGTTAATAACCAGGACATGAAAGTCTCTTGCAAGAACTTGGTTTGCATGGCTCTCCCATGGGAGCTGGGCTCAGTGCCAGGCCTGTCAGGAGGCTCTAGGAAGCCAGTCCACACCCACCACCCGCAGACAGAAACATAGGACATAAGGGCTAGAAACAGGGTTTCAAAGTCAACCCTAAGGTCTGGTACAGGGAGTCAAAAATAATTCAATAAGCTGTTAATGGTTAAAAAAGTCAGTCTCTCTCTCTCTCTCTCTCTCTCTCTCTCTCTCTCTCTCTCTCCCTCTCTCTCTCTCTTAAAACGGGCTGTTTTTACTGCAGGGGCTTTTCTTCCCTAGAAACCCAACTCTACACAGAAAAAGATAAAAGAAAAAAACAAAAAACAGAAAAAAAGCTATAAAGTTTTAAAAGAAGTCAGCAAAAGGTAGTTTTCATCTGGTGTCTTTTATTTAAGTTTTTTAAGTTAAAAGCTGGTGACATATGTTTTTGTGCAATAATAAATGAATGGCAATAGATTTTTAAAAATCTTATTCTGTACTTCTGTGTGAAAAAGTCTGTATAATATTTCCCTTAAATATGCATTATTTTACTTGTGAGTTTTTTTACAGAATTAATCTGAAATGTACAAGCTCTGGATTTGCTACAGAGTGAGAAGTTACTTTATTTTTTAATTTTTTTTTTTTATTTTTAAATTTGAAAACTCTGCAGAAATCAGAACTCCTACCATGGTTTGAAAAGGGAGGACTGGTCCCGCATGCCTGTGTGTATCTCTTGGAGCCTTTTTTAACTGTAAAAGCTGTACATTTCTGGGAAGTTCTGATTTTCTTTTTTGTTTCCTTTTTCCTTCAAGCATTTTGCAGTGAGCTTCTTTTATATCTAACAGACAATTGGAAAGAACACAAAAACTTCATAAGAACTTCAGCACGGGCTGGTTCAATACTCCAAAGACTTTGATTAAAAGAGACAATGACAGAGGTCTCCCTTTTAAATGTCATTCATATATACCTTGTGGATGGGAGCTATATACTTTGACACACTTTTTTAGAGGAATAAATTATTGAATTACTGAAAAAAAATTACGGTTATCAAGTAACAATGAAGACAATTTTACGGGTGGGGGTGGCGGCATGAGGAACTGTATGAAGTGGCAGCATAGGCAGGGCGAGAACCTCGGCTGTTATGCCATGGCTGTTGCTGGTTCTGTTACTGTGGGTGTGTTGGTTTAGGAGATTGGATGGGTGTGGGCGTGTTCCTTCAGCCCCACCGTGACCCTCTGTGGGCTGCTGGTGTATTGTCATCCTCTGACAGGTGGGCATGGGGTGGGAACAAGGGGAAGAGTTACCCCACTTCTTTTCCCCTGTCCTCTCCAATTCCCAGATGCTGTAGTGTGGGAGTTCTGAAAGAATAGCTGCTTTCTGTGGGTTTTAACATTGAGTGAGTTGTTGACGGTGCAAGATTTGTTGTCTTCTGATATTGTTTACTGAGTCTCAGAAGCAGACCTGGTACAGGAAGTGCATTAACTTTTCGTTTGCAGTGTGGCTTTCAACACATGCGAACGAGAGCTGAAAATCTGACAACCTGCCATCAGCGCAGTTAAAAAAAAAGTTGTTTATTTTAAAGACTGGAAGTGCTCGTTGCTTGAAGGGTTTGGTCTGTTTGCTTGTTTTTAATCCAAGTAATCAGGTTTACATATATCTAGGTAAAATACCTGGGAAAATGCCCAGTGATAATAGTGTGAACCTCTGCAGTTAAAAAGAAATGGAATCCGTTCACAGATTGCTCCAATGAAATATTATTATTATTATTATTATTATTATTATTATTTTTTGCCTAGCTAATAAATAGACATTAGGCATGTGAGGTGGTTAGTTTCCTTTCACCCTGCTCCAAGTAGTGACAGGATCTGCGACATCATTGGCTGTTACATAAAGCTCCTGAGACCACCCACTTTCTCCTCCCCTTCCCTGATGGGAACCACAACAACCCATGGCTTGTACAGTGTGATGTGACTCAGGCTGCTTCCGGACCTGCTCCTCACAGTTCTCACTCAGACGCAGGGCATTGTTTTTAGCAACATCTGGGAGTGCAAACGGAAGCCTGGAGCCCTGGGATAGCTAGCTCTAGCTTTTTATTTCCTCTCTGGGTGGCCCGGCATTGGCTATGTAAGCTTGTTTTTCTCTGGCTCTATCTCTTGGCTTGGAAGAACCCTGAGTTGCAAAGAGACAGTATGTGATGGTCTCTGGAAACGCTGCCTTCCCCTGCAAAGTCCCCCACCGGCTTCGAAGACATGCTGTTGTCTCCCAAATTCTCCTTGTCCACCATCCACGTCCGCCTAACTGCCAAAGGACTGCTTCGAAACCTCCGGCTTCCTTCGGGGCTCAGGAAAAACACTGTCATTTTCCACACAGGTTGGTCATGCACAGATCTCTGCTCAGCACCGCTTAGGGGAGGGATATGCTGATGAACTTGCAAATGCTTCTCAGATTTCTATGGAGACGGATAATTGGGAAGTAAAGCCCTCTTTAGCGAGAGGCTTGTCTGGTGACTAGGAGTTTTCTCTTGTGTTGGGCAGGAGGGTACTTTGGTTGTGTGCCGGCAGATGTGGTGTTGTCTGTGTTTATGGGTGCAGGATCCTTGCCTTGGAACTTTTCTGGCGCTCTCCTCTCGAGAAAGAACACCTGTTTTGGAACTAGGACGCGAGCATATTGAGATGATTTCTCTTTGCACCGAGAAAGGAGAGATGGTTTCTGTGGTTTTGTTCTGCAGTTTCTCACTACGATGGATGAGGGTATTTCAGTATATGAAAAGACACCCCCCCACACACACACACTGCAAACACTCTGAAAATCACCCTGATGCTTGTGGAGGGCCAGTAAGAGGACCACACATTTAGTTTCCTAGTCTTCCTATCTTAAACAGTTGTGGTCGGAGAATATTGTTCCTGATGTCCGTGTACTCCGCTGCCTTTCATTCTACTGCGCCCAACACAGAACTCTCCTTCCTCTATCCCTTCTCCTTCGTCCTTCCCATCAGGCCTCTGCAAACCTGTCTGCTTCTGCTCAGGTGCTAACCATTGCAATGGTGGTGAATTAAGTTGATTTCATTGTGTGACAGGCCTCTCCTTATGCTTGATTGGGACTGCTGTGTGTCGCCTTTAACAGGCTTGCTTCATGGGCATGAGAATGCATGATTTTTCGGTGCCGTGTGTGTGTGTGTGTGTGTGTGTGTGTGTGTGTGTGTGTGTGTGTGTGTGTTTCCTGTGTACCTCTTGTCCTCTTGTTTTCCAGTCGGCTTTTCACTGCCCCTGGCGATTTTTTTTTTTCTGACAGCTTTTCATTTTCCCAGAGGCACCTGCCTTCCCTGTGGGATAATCTTGATATTTTTTTTCTTTCCCCAGCTCCTTTCCTCGTTTCATAACTCCCTTTGGCCTGGCATTTGAGTTGGCCGGCCTGACAGCTGAAGGTAAATGAAGAGAGCTGGGGACATGCCCAGCCCAAATGCCACTGTGATTCTTTTTAGCCCTAAAAGCAAAGGTGGGGGCCAGGGGGGAGCTCGCTGACTGCTGAGGCCTTGGCTTTAATTGCCTGCACCCCCAAAACAAAAATATATTACAAATATCTAAAAAGGTAAAAAATACAGGTGTGCTCTGTTATTGCTATTATTAATTTTTTTCATATAATTTTCGCCTATTCTTTCTCTCCCCCAGCTCTTCCCAGTTCATCCCACCTCTCTACATATACAAACAAGTGTGCTTCATGTTAACAATAATTTCCAGGTTCCAAAGTACAGGCAGCTTTCAATATTTTTAAGACTAATGTAGGACCTGCTCTAAGGTAAAAGACACAGGAGCAGAGGACAGATATGATCTAAAACACTTTATGTGTGTGAAATTTCTAAAGAATAAATTTTCATAATAAAATCAGAAAAAGAAGGTCTGAGGGCACTGTGTTGTCCAAATGTGCCTCTTTCTAACCCTGCCTCTGCCCTCTCTCACTGTCTTGGTGTCTTGGTTACCTTCCCTACAGTAGGTTAGCCAGACCCAAATGGGTGGAAGTCTTTCATAGCCTCATTGTTATGCAGACTTGGATGCTTGGTTTCTGTTTTAATTGCTAGCCTTTGTAAGGTTATTATATCTTAAGAGTTTCCTGGTTCCCTACTGCCTTCTTCTCTGGGTGGAGGAGGTGCTGGGGATGTAACTGGGTCTGGGACATGTTTGGCTGGTGCTCTACTACTGAGCCGCACACCCAGCCTTTATTCCATGAGAGTCACTGCTGAGTGAACAGTGGTTTATTTGTTTCACTAGCTGACGGCTTGAACGTTTGTTTATAGTGTTTTTGGGAAGCAAGTAGTTTGAGCAAAAGACATAAGACCAGAGTTTAGTTAATAGTGGTGTTTTCATCACATATTATTTTCTGAGTTTATATAAGAGTCTAAAATCCTTTTGTTGAGAGTCATAATTTTTAGATCCAGAACGCACATAGCAGTGAGCCTGCACCTTATTTTCCACCGGGAAGTCTGAGGCCCGGGCACATGAACTAGCTTGCCCAAGAGCACACAGTAACTAGAGAGATGGGAACACAAAACCTGTGAGCTCTGTTTAGATTTTTTACCTTCAAGATTTTTCCCCCCAGCTGTGAATGTTGCTCTGACTCTCAGCATCTAGGGATGCAGGAGTGCTTTCCGTGTAAAGAAAGCTCGTTAGGTTCCTGTAAAGAAACTGAGGCTGAGGAATGGACTCGGTTCGTGCAGTGTTTCCTACACAAACATAAAGACCAGACTTCCAGCCCTAGGACCCAAAAGTTAGGTGTAGTGGGATGGCCTGTGCTCCCAGTTCTGGGGAGGCAGATGCAAGAGGATTCCTGGGGTTGGCCAGTCAGCCAGTCGAGCCAAATTGGTGAGCTTTAACTTCAGGGAGAGACCCTGTTTACAAAAATAAGGTGGAGAGGTAATACAAAAAACTTGTGAGGTTGACACTTGGCTTCTGTACCACAAAGCTCACAAGTACATGCATGCACACATATGCACATAGAACAGAACAAAGTATTGTAAAAACAATAATTGGCATTTTAAAAAAGACTAAAGAATTTAATTAGTTATCCCTAGTAAGACTCTTTGGAGATTTCATCTGCATCATATCATTTTAAGGTCAGAGACATTTTCTAAAAATTGATGACGTCAATGCGCTTGGTTTAACTAATTAGACTTGTTTATATTACTAGTAAAGGAAGTTCCTTGGTTGCCTTAGTGATGGGGCTACTGACCTGGTATTGGCTCTACTAGTAACTTAGTTTATGTTTATCTTCACTTCACAGGGCCCTAAACTGGTAGCCCCATGTTCCGCTCTCCAAGGTCTCTGGACCTCAAATGCCGTGTAAACACTGACTGCACTACCTCACTTGGAATCTAACCTTAACTACCTACCTCCCAAGCCCCATGAATCCTCCTGGCTTATCTCTCTCTATGACATCATGCATGTTCTTATCTGGCCATCACACATGACTCTTTTATTATTCATCTTCAGTGACCCACAACAATTGGTTATGAAAACTCAAGACTCCACCCTTGGAGGTGATCCTTGTTTTCACTCTGACTGCCCTCCTTCAGGGACTTAAGTGAAGCCTGCTCTCTTGTGGGGAGGAGGGGCTGGGAACAGACCTAGGACCCCCGGCATCCTAGGCAGTTGCTTCACCACTAAGCTGCAATCCCTCACTGCTCCCATTAGTGAGGCAGTAACAAAATGCTGGCCGTGACAGGTCCGTGCAGCTAACAAGTGGTGAGAGATTTCTGGAAGCTTCACATTGGCTTTATGCCACCAGCTTTTCCTCTGACTCTAACCCGCTTCTCACATTGCAAGATCAATTCATTCATATCTCATATAAGTATCTGTTGGGCAGGTGCCATAAGCCAGACATAAGGCTTGGTGCTGAGAAAATAGCCAGGACTGAGTCCTACCATGGCCCTGTGCCTTCCTTAAACCCCTAATTGGGCAGGAGGCGGGTAATCATGCTAGGGTGTGGCCTGGGCCCTCAGGCAGTTCTTGGCACCTTTATTCAGGTGTTTCACGTGTGCCTTTTAAGTGTGATCCTTAGGAGAAGTAGGACGCACTGAGAGAGAAAAAGCATACCATACACAGAAAATAATGAGAGGCGTGGACGGGGGGCTCCTTCAAAGGAAAAAAAATGCAGTATTTCTGAGTAAACAGTGTGTTGACAGAGGGAGGCTGGGAAAGGACCCCTGGTCAGAGACTGGGACAAGGACACAGGCTGTTCTGCATTATGGAACATTGTTACTGACAGGTGTGTCACTGAATTAGGACATCATTGTTTTCTGTAAGTAAGGACAGGAAGAAGGAAGGTCCTTCTGTAGGGATCTTGTGTGATTACTGGAAGAGGACTTCAGACCAGGATCAGGAAGGAATCCTGAAAGTCTGGAATGACCTCGATAATCGTCTCAAGTTTCTGTCAAGAGTTATTTCTTGGCGGAGTGTTAAGCTATGCTAAGTGTATTTTTAGTTTATCCCAATACACGGGTCCCGGTTTTATGGTGGCTCAGAGAGTGGAAGGGGAAATATGCCTCTGAGTGTAAATATTCCTTGCCTCTCAGTTCATCTTTCTCTCCAAAGATGTCTTTGAGTCATTTCTGCCCCTACAAGTAGCTCCTTTTGCCCACACTCCTGTAAGTAACCCCAATAAAACTCATCTGTGGACTTCGGTGTTCTCAGTGTGATCCGGTGTCGGTGCCCTATCTAGGGTAAGGAGATGCTGTTCCTGTCTCCCCAGGAATAATGCCATACAACATTTAGGCACGTCTGGGGATGTGGTTGCAGTCATATGCCTGCCTAATGTGCAAAGCCCTGAGTTTGATCTCAGACCCTGAGTAAGGGTTAGAGGAGGTAGCTATAGCAATGGAAGGAAGTATTGAAGACCAAAGCAGTATTAGAACAACTTACCTGAAGCAGTCGTAAAGAACCACTTTGACTACATAGCATGTGAATGAAATCTATTCAATTACAGTAAAATTCATCAAATTACATTCTTCTTCTATTTGGTGGTTACTTGGGAGACTTCTTTTAGAATTGCTCTAGGCCTGAGAACCAGACAGGTGACACACTTCCTCCTGAGACAGTGCTGTGCTGTGTATCGGCTCTGAAGCCAGGGTGGGCGTCTCTGCTGTTTCCTTAGCTCCCTTCCTTTATGGGTACCTGCCTCAGGCTGAACGCAAAGGAAATGGGGAAGGAGGTGGGGGCAGATCCCTTAAGCTCCAGTCTCAGTCACATGGCTAAGATCTTAAGAGAGGCTGAGAAACTGAATGTTTGATTTCTGAAGTTTCTGAAGTACACATAGGTGTGTCTGTCCTCCACAAGGCAGGGCAGTTATGGCTCAGAGGCTGTCACCACTTATGAATGTCACAATTGGTTTTGGTTTTTCTTTTTAAATCTGAAATAAGAAAAATTAGTTTTGGTGCTGATGATAAATATTTGTAATAATTTCACTTGTTTTAGTTTGCTTTTCTGTTAGCGTAATAGAACTCTGATCAAAACCAACCTAGGAGGGAAATGGTTTGTTGGCTTCCAAGTTACAGTCCACCATTAAGGGAAGACGGGAGGCAAGAGGTGAGGCAGAGACAGACCATGGAAGAACACTATCAGACGTTTTGAAATTCAAAAATCTATTTTTTTAAAATAATTTTAATTGATTTTTTTTTTTTTTTTTTTTTTACTTATTCACTTTACATATTGCTTGCTGCCCACCTCCCAGTGGTCACCCTTCCCCTCCCACACTCCTTCCCCCATCCTTCCTCCCCTTCTCTGAGCGAGTGCTCCCCGACCCCATCCTCCAACCCTGATACTTCTAGTCTCTGTGAGCCTAGGCACTTCCTTTCCCATTAAGGCCAGACAAAGCACCCCAGCTAGAAGAACATATCCCAAGTACAGGCAACAGCTTTGACCAAGACAACTTTTAAAGAAAGGTTTGGTTGGGATTGTGGCTGCAGAGGATTAGAGCCTACAGTGGCTGAGCTTTGACAGGGTGGCAGGTGGCTGAAGCAAGAGCTAAGAGCTCTCGCTTGTTCCACAAGTGGGAAGCAGAGAGCACTAACTGCAAGTCTTTTGAAGCTTCAAAGCCCACCCCTATTGGTACACCTACTAACTCTGCCACGCAGCCACCAACTGGGGACGGAGTAGTCTAAAGCCAAGACTGATGGCGAATATCTCATTCAAACCATCATGGGGTTGAGGGATTTGCCCTTTCCTGGTTCTAGGTGCCTCCCACATCAAGGGCTAATATTCTGAGAATGGCATTCTCTTTTCCTTTATTGTTTACGTTATACGTATTCCTAATGTCAAATGTTTTACCTGGCTATTTGAAATTTGGTTTCTTTTATAAGAAAATCTACTGTGCTTCATCATAACAATGAGGTTTGTTGGGTTTTGGGGTTTTTGTTTTTGTTTGTTTTGGTTTGGTTTTGGTTTTTAACAACTTTGATACATTGGAGACCCTGCTACCTCGAAGTGTGTTATGTCCACAAGTATCTACACTCAGCTGTCGGGTTTCAGAAGTATCCTTTTATGATAAACACAATCGCAACGTGATCCAAGCACTAGACGTACCATCTGTGGCTACACAGCACCCACCCATGGGGTATGGCCTTAGAGGTGGAAGTGACATTTGAGTTGGCTTAGCTCAGGAATGTAAAACTCACAGGAGACGCGGTATTTACAAGTTTTAAATTTTAATTACTGTGGAGGAGAAACTACAAGAAGGCCCTGGCAAACTGCTATAGCAGTTCCTAGTGGTGACAGAACATTGAGGTACTATTTCCTTCCATGTATTTAATTAGAAAGGACACATTGTTGGTGCACGTTGTCATTGGCAAAATTAGAAAGACACCACTGGCATGAGTAGGCTTTATGTTATTGAGCAGTTTTTTAGGTCTCTAGTAAGACTGGCAAGTTGAAAGGATTGAGACAAAAACAACCCAAAGGCCCATAAAAAACTACTATTAGGATAGAGATGTAAACTGGGCGTTTTGGTACATACTTTAGTCCTGGAAGTAGGGATGCTGAAACAGGCAGGCGTGTGTCTGTGAGTTGAAGACCAACACATAGCAAATTCTAGGATAGTTAAAGCTATGTACAGAGATACTGTCTCAAAACCACCACCAACAACAATACCAACAAATAAGTTTGAGATATACCTCAGTTGGTTGCCTGCCAGTCCAGAATACATGGAACACACTGGATTCAGTCCCCAGCACTATACAAACCATGCATGGTGGCACATGCCTGCCACTCTAGAGTTTTAGAAGTAGAGGCAGGAGGATTAAAAACTCAAACTCATTCTTGAACACACAGAGAGCTTTATGTTTAAGCTAATGTTTGCTGACATAAGTAATAATTTTTTATAAGGTTGTATAGATCACCACCACTGTTGACAGAACTAGAATGTGTGTGTCCAGACTCCTGTGTGTTGCAGGCAATCTTTAGACTCGATTACACCTTGAGAAAATGACAAGGCAGGTGACTAGTCTGAAGAGCAGCTGAGTTTAGGATGGCTATTCTTGGAGACTCCGGAGCAGGGTGTGAGAGAAGGGTTCTAACGCCTTCCTCACATGCTGCTCCAAACTCCTCCTCGCCTCCTGCCTCTTGCCCTCATTCCACCTGTCCATCTGATAGCTCCCAGCTGGAAGCCTGTGCTACACCAGGGCTGAGCTAACTGGCTATGTGGGCCTCCTGTTCCATTCTTTTCTTCTCCTGCCTGCTCCCACAGTCTTGGGCCCCAGGTTTGGTGTTGGTGGGCCTCCCTCCCAACCTCTCTGCCTCGATTTTGCCCCTTTAGCTCTCCCTTCCCTTCCCAGGGCCCCGCTCAGCATTGTTCTGTTTCCTACAAGATAATATCTTGTACCGTGCACATGCCCTTGCTCCTGTTTGTGTTCCCAGCAGCTTTATTTTACTCTGGGATGGATGGTTGTGTTGAGAGACACAGGCTTCGGGGGCCTTGGGTCTCTGCTTTTGTGTCTACTGGCTCTGTCTTCAGTTCCTGGTTACTTCCTTCACTTATCTGTCTGCTATATGGGAAATTCTCTTAAGACTCTGCCCCCTTACCCAGGACATTCTCTGCCTACACTCCCACTGTGTACGTGACGCCAGTATCTGATTATAATACCATTTCACACTCCCAAGACTGGTGACATACTTCTGTCTGCTGCACAAGTTTCTTCTTTAAAACAAACAAACAAACAAACAAACAAACCAAAAACCCAAGACCAGTTTATTAAGATGCATTCTGTAGACAGCTACAGGATGAGCAGTAGCCATTTAGATAACCGTGGCATATCTGGGCACTCATTTATATTAGAAAACATTCCCATTGATTCTCATCTTAATACTTAGTTTCGTGGAGTGTTGCATGACAAACATCCCATCATCCAATGCAAAGGAGATGCCGACTGCAAAAGCAAGACATGGTGTTCTTATTACAACTTTCAGATGTGCGATTGATAGCAGTGCAGAAGATGGGACTCGTCTGGCTGTCTAGGCTGGTGGAGGTTCAGACTGTCTTTCTGCATCAGAGCAACCCTATCCTCCGAGTCGATCCCTAGGTCCCCAGTGCCTCCTTGGCTTCCTGTGTTATGGTAAATTGTATCATATCAATGTCGGACATGACAATCCAACAGGAGAAAAAGAGTCACAAGAGCAGGCACACGAGTCAGGAATCCCATGAAAATACTAAGCTAACAGCTGTAGTCTAAATAGAGTCATGTAGGCCCCATGCTTGTTGCTTCAATCTCTGCCAAGCTCCTTATGTGCCTTGCTTACTTGATTCAGAGGGCCATGTTCTCCTAGTGTCTTCCATTCCCTCTAGCTCTATACTCTTTCTGGCTCCTCTTCCTCCAGGTTCCCTGAGCTCTGAGAGGAGGGATTTGATGCAGAGATCCCATTTAGGTTATCTCTCCACATAATGTCTAATTGTGGGTCTCTGCATCTGTTTCCAGCTCTGGATCCATGGCTGGATCAAACACTGACCTATGAGTGTAGAAGAATATCATTAGGAATCATTTTATTGGTACTTTTTTTTTTTTTTTTAAAGACCAGTCATGTTTGACTTTACCGTAGGTCTCTGCGCCATCTAGTCTCTGGTTCAGTGTGGTGCACAGGTTCCCTTTCCTTGAATAAGTCTCAACTCAAATCACATATTGGTTGGCTACTCCCAAAAGTTCTGTGCCACCATTGCCCTAGCATACTTTGCAGGCAGAATGGATGGTGAGTCAAAGGTTCGTATTCATGTTTATCTTTCAGTAGTCTGCAGAGTACCTTTCTGTACCAAAGACACTAGAGTGTAGGAGCAAAGGATCCGTGTAAGCACTAGATTTACATCTCCATGTTCAATGATTTGTGTGGGTGTTGTCCTTAGTAATAGGCCCCACCTCTGGTATTTGGAGAGCAACCATTTGTCTAACCCATAGCCCGTGTTGGTTTTGAATTTCCATGGGACCCCTTTTGCCAACTACTCAATTGAATGCAGCCTAGTTCCACAGTGGCAACTGAGAGTCCATATTCCCTATTATGAGGAGTCCTAATTAGGATTACCTTCATACATTCTAGGAACTTTCTACCGCACTAGGTGTCTCAGTGTCCCCCAATTCCAGGCATCTCTCTCCCATATTCTCTCCCTCCACTCCATCTCCCCACCACTTGATCTCCGTTCTCCTGTCCCCGCCATCCCCCAATCTGCCAGAAACAAATCTATTCTATTTCCCCCACCCAGGGAAGTCTATATACTCCCTCACCCCCACTGCTAGACCTCTGCTCTTTACTTAACTTGATGCTATAGATTGTAGCTTGTTTATCATCTACTTAATGTCTAATATTCATTTATAAGAAAGTTCATACCATATTTATCTTTCTGGGTCTGGTTTATCTCTGGATGATTTTTCTCTAGTTCATTAGCCTGCAAATTTCATGATGTCATTTTTTTAAATAGCTGAGTAATTCTCCATTGTGCAAATGTACCACATTTGGTTTATCCATTCTTCTGTTGAGGGACGTCTAGGTTGTTTCAGTTTGTGGCTATTGTAAATAAAGCCACTATGAACATAGTTGAGCAAGTGTCCTTGTGGTAGGAGGGAGTGTCCTTTGGGTACGTGCCAGGAGTGGTATAACTGGACCCTGATATAGATCAATTCCCAACTTTCTTTGAGAAACTACCATATTGATTTCTAAGGTGTCTGTACAAGTTTGCACTTTGATCAGCAATGGAGGAGTGTCCCCTTGCTCCATATCCTCTCCAACAGGAGCTGTCACTCGTGTTATTGATATTAGCCATTGTGACAGATGTAAGATGGAATCTCATAGTTTTGACTTGCATTTATTTCCTTGAGGTCTGAGGATGTTGAACAATTCTTTAAGCATTTCTCAGCCATTTGAGTTTCCTCTGTTGAGAATGCTCTATTTAGATCATAACCCATATTTTAATTGGATTATTTGGTTTTGAATATCTAGTTTCTTGACGTCTTTATATTTTGGATATTAGTCCTCTATCAGAAGTATACTTGGTGAAAATCTTTGCCCATTCTGTAGGCTCACAGAAACTTTTCAGTTTTATGAGGTCCCATTCATTGTCAGTCTTAGTGCCTGCACTATTGGTGTTTGGTTCAGGAAGTTGTCTCTTGTGCCAATGTGTTCAAGCGCCAGTTTCTCTTCTATCGGGCTCGGTGTATCTGGTTTTATATCGAGGTCTTTGATGTACCTGGACGAGTTTTATACACCGTAATAAAGATGGATCTATACACATGTATTACATACATTATACATGCAGTCATCCAGTTAGACCAGCACCATTTGTTGAAGATGCTGTCTTTTTTTTTCCAGTGTGTATTTCTGGCTTTATCATATATCAGGAGTTGATGTGGGTGTTGGATTAATGTCTGGATCTTAAGTTCGATTCCATTTGATCAATGAGTCTGTTTCTATGCCAATACCATGAGGGTTTTATTACTAATGCTCTATATGTAGTACAGCTTGAAATTAGGGATGGTGAGACCCCAGCAGTTCTTTTATTGTTCAGGGTTGTTTCAGCTATCCTGGGGTTTTTGTTTTTTCATATGAAGTGGAGAATTGTTCTTGCAAGGCCTGTAAAGAATTGTGTTGGAATTTTGTTGGGGATTGCATTGAATGTGTAGATGTAAGATGACCATTTTTACTATGTTAATCCTACTGATCCATGAGCATGGGAGATCTTTTTATCTACTGATATCTTCTTTAGCTACTGTCTTTAAAGATTTGAAGTTTTTATTATACATGTCTTTTACTTGGCTTAGAGTTAGCCCAAGGTATTTTTATACTATTTGAGGCTATTGTGAAAGATATTGTTTCCCTGATTTTTTTCTAAGTTCATTTGTCATTTCTATATAGGAGGACTCCTGGTTGTTTTTATTTTTTTCTATGTAGCTACTTTGCTGCAAGTGTGTTTCAGCTGAGTTTCCCCATGGAACTTTTAGGGCCATTTATGTATACTAGCATATCATCTGCAAAGAAAAATACTTTGACTTCTTCCTTTCCAATTTGTATCTTCTTGATCTCTTTCAGTTGTCTTATTGCTCTAGCTAAAACTTCAAGTACTATATTGAATAAATATGGACAGAATTAACCTTGTCCTGTCCCTGATGTAGTGGAATTGTGAGCAGATATTTTTGGTTAAAACTTCTTGGAGGTCTGCAAGGTGGCTTAGCCTGGGCTCAATTCCAGGACACACATCTTGTTCAAATCTGTGCACAAACAGTTTTGTTTTTCCACTTGTGCCTTACCGTACTGATGGACCAGAAGCGGCAGTGGTAGTTACTTTGTCAATTAAATGGATTCAATGAAGTCACGTCTTGTTACGTTAATAGATTACATAGATGTGATAAGCAAAAGTTTATCTTTTTCAATACAGCCACATTATCAAAACAATAACATCCTCGCCCTGATAAAACAAGTAAGGGCATGTAAGGAGAGATGGCCAAAGTTTGCTTCATATTATGCTAAATTTGTCACATTATGATAATTTCATGTAAATAGTGAATCCGGAAGGACTCAGGGGAAACCCTTGGCTTTTCATATCACAAAGTAACCCATCTATGTGAGCCTGGGTCTTTGTGTATCCCTTTGAGTATTTGGAGATTTTCGTACTCTCTCTGATCCTCAGGAATGGGGACAAGGAAGGACATGTGAACTGGGTCATCAGCTGCTGTACAGGATTGTTCTCCCAAGGGAGTACAGTATGTGGAGCGAAGATTGAGGTCGCCGTGTGCTTGACCAGCCCCAGACGCAGGGCACCCCGCACAATGGAAAGTGTGTACTCTGGGAAAATGTTGCGGTGTCGTTTCCTCCTGAGTTGTCAATTTTGTTCAAGCCTTAACAAAATCTGTGTTTAAACTCTTGTCTAGATTGCTCTAGGAAAGACTCTGAGTAGATTGTCTTTTTCTTGCTGGCTAAGTGTTGAGTAAAGATTTAAGTGCTTAAAATTAATTTTAATGATTTTGGAAAAAAAATTTCTTTACTTGTTTTATATTAAAATTTGTGTAGATAATAGTTACCCTGTAATTTTAAAAGTATAAAAGTGGGTGCTGGGGAGATGGCTTTGTGGGTAAGACCATTCCTATGCAGGTATGAGAACTGCATTTTGAACCCTCAGCTCTTAGCATTAGAATCTACCATACATGCCCTGTACCTCAACATTGGTGGGGCAGTAGGGAGAGGCAGATCCCAAGAGCTCCCAAGGCAAATCCCAAGCCCAGCCAACCTTGCTGAGCCTGCAAGTATAAAGGTCAGTGAGAAATACTGTCTGGGTGTCCTTCTCTGGCCACCATAGCTTATGCACAGCTACACAAACCCGCAAACGCATGTATACATATATTCACACACAGCACATACACAAATGCATTTTTTAAAGAGCAAAACATATGAAAGTGATTTGAAATGTCTTATTACGTAGCTTCTAGTCCTTAACCCAAGAAGGTAAACACTGTTAGTAGTTTTAATTTATATGCTGTACTTTCATGATGTATTTGTAAGTCCCCAGGAATATTAACGAATATTTTCTCTAGAATGTTAACATAAAAGATTGGCCTTGGGCTGGAGATGTAGCTTAGTGGTGGAAGGCCGAGTATGCATAAGGCCCCACCCAGTCTGATCCCCAGTCATCTGTTAGTTTCAAAGGTCTGGTGAGTTTGCTACATACATTTTGTTTCCGTGTATGTGATAACTTACATTGCTATTCAGTCCAGTTTCCAGAGTGTGTGGAGATAGCAGACGCGTCTGTCCAGAGAAACTGTTTACACCTGAGAAGCCTTTTCACCTGCACTAGCCTTCCCTTCCCTACAAAGGTGCCGGAAGGATCAGGAAAAGGGGTAGTCTGGGTGGCACATGCCCATAGTCATGGCTGCTCTGGAGGCTATGGCAGGGAACCAGGAATTTGAAGCTAGCCTGGGCTACAGAGAGATCACATCTCAAAGAAGAGAGGAAAAGAAGAACTACTCTGAACTGTAAATACGGCCGTTGTTCTTACCTATTGTGTGGCAAATATAATTTCTTAGGACATTATACTGGCTACTTTTATGTCAACTTGACACAGGCTAGAGTCATCTGAGACAAGGAAGCCTCAACTGAGAAAATGCCTCCCTAAGATCAGGCTTAGAGCACCTTCTTAATAAATTCTTAATTAGTGGGAAGGCCCAGCCCATTGTGGGTGGGGCCATCCCCGGGCTAGTGGTCCTGGATGCTGTCAGAAAGAAGACTGAGCATGCCAAAGGCAGTAAGCAGCACTCCCCCATGACATTCAGGCTTCTGCCCTATTTGAGTTCCTGTCCTGACTTCCTTCAGTGATGAATTGTTACACGGGCGTGTAAGTTGAAACAAACCCTTTCCTCCCCAAGTTGCTTTGGTCACGGTATTACGTCATAGGAATAATAACCCTAAAAGACAGCTGTTAAGGAATTGATACACAGAGAATGGAGCTACGCTGTTAAATATTTATGTTTGTGTCACTAATATAGTAAGTGATTCATAATTTATTTTTCTGGACTATTTTATTATGGCAATATCAAGCCGAATATGATCTGCATCGAGGGAAGTGGCCTTAGTGACAAGCAACTTGAAAACACCGTCCCATAAAGAATGAACGATATTTTCCTGGTCTTCAAGTACTGTAAGACACAATGGGAGTCTTAGTTTAAAGCTGAGGGTGATCAAATCGTAGGGACTGTTTCACCACTTAAAGCAGCCACAGGAAACGAGGGCACTTTTACCTGATACTTAAAATATTGTTTTGAAGGTAGCTTATATTTGAGTATTATTTTTAGTGTAAGCAAGAGCCACTGGCTCTTGGAACACAATCCAGATGTCTCTTTCCTGTCTTTCCAGCACTCTGGGATAATAAGTTTGTGGATCCTTTAAAAATGAGAGGAAAACCTCGCTGCTTAAAAAGTTCTGTCAAATTTGTCAGCGCAGAATGCTGACGGCGACATGGGGACTGGTTGTCACAATAAGGAAACATTTATTTTAGTTTCGTATGCCATTTTTTTCATATTTATGTTTTGATTATTGGGCCTGTTTATTTCCAGACAGTAAGCAGTATGCTTCCTGTTTTATCCAAAGCAACTTGACATTTTAAATGCTTCCAAAACTGAAGAAAAGATTTTCATTCAAAAGGAGTTATTCCCAGAATACAGCATGGGAAGTGAACAAGCTCTTCAAACTTAGATGGATCTGGAATAGTAGCATGTGTTTGAGAATAATTTTTTATCACTCATTTTTACTACTTGGGGAACAAAGTTTGCACTTGATGTAAAATGAAGCAATTCGTCCAGGCTCACAGTGCTTTTTACAATAACCTCGGAGGAGCAATATGTGGGATCTCCATTGTATATATGCTGGTTCATTAGATTCTGCAGTGTAGACCGTGGCAATGACCAGAAAGACAGCAAGGAAGGCAGCTCTGTGGGAGATGTTTGTGGAAAGTGCACTGGAGGCACTGAGGGAAGGTGGAAGGGGCTCCTGGGGAGTGTGAGAATTTTAGGGTGGGGGAGGAGGACCAGCAAGCAACTGTGAAGAACTTATTAAAATTTAAACAAATCATCTGTGAAATATTATAATGAAACCTATTACTTACCATGCTAACAAACAAACAAAACAAAACAAAAATTTACTCATTTATTTGGAGGCAGAGTCTCAGGATGTATCCTCAGTTGGCCTGTGTAGACCACGCTGTCTTGGAACTCACAGAGATCCACCTGCCTCTGCCCCCCCAAGTGCTGGGATTAAAAGTGTGTGCCACCACGTCCAAGTCAAACCATTTTTTTTCAAAAGGAAAATGGGGGAGGAAAGAAAAGCATTTCAGTAATCTGAATTTTTCCTTGGTGCTTATCCTATGATTTCTTTTTCTTTCTTTTTTTTTTTTTAAATCTCTGCTTTTTAATCATACCCTTTCACCTTCTGTTTGAAAACGCAAGGGGATTTAAACTACATCCTGGATTTAAATGCACTATCATCTAGTTTCAGCACGTGCTACGTCTCCAAAATGCAAAACGAGTTTTAATAGTGTGTCTTAGTTCTACCTACTGTAAAATTGTCTTGTGCTGTGTTCAGCCCGTGTCATGAATGTGATGCTACTCCTATTTCTTTTCTCCTCCCAGTATAATTCAGTGTATCGCTGTGCTACCAGATTCACATGCATTCTCTCTCCCTGCCCCCTCACATGCACACATGCACATGGCACACAGACACAGAAAAAAAAGGTTACAAGCCAATCTCTGATGAATGTAGATGCAGAAATTCCCAATGAAATAACTGGCCAACTGCATTCAAGATCATATCAAAAGCATCATTCATTCTGATCAAGTTGATTTCACCCCAGAGATTTAGGGATGGCTCAGCATACAAGAATCAATAAGTGTAATTCGTCTCCCAAATGGACTCAAAGACAGAAATCGCAGGATTACCCCAATAGACGCAGAAAAAGGCCTTTGATTTTCAGATTTCTTTGTCAATTTAACTGGAAGAGTAAAAACTATGAAGTGGTGTTGGGGGGGATGGCTCAGCAGGTAAAAGTGCTTGCTGAGCAAGCTTGGCGACCTGAGTTTGATCCTAGAATCCATAGTAAAAGAAAACCGCCCTAGGAGGTAGTCCTCTGACCACCACGGGACTACAGTGGTGTTTGAGAACCTGTGCTCACATGCACATAATTTCATGGACACAGACAACAATGGTGAATTAAAAATAAAGGCCACGAAATCACTGTTTTGCCCCCTTCCCGGTGTTTTATGTTTCAGAGTTGCTAAATCTGTTTGGTTCATGTGCATAGCTCCACATGAATCTTCACAGTGAGAACTAAAGCCATTAGCCGTGTTTATGAATTCCAACCCCCTGATCCCTGATCAACTCCAGCCTGCCTCCATGTGCATGTCCCAGCGTAAACATGGTCCAGATGCTCTCCTGTGGCGTGTAGTAGGCTGGTTTTGAACCCATGTGGTTGGTGGTGGTTATAAAAATTAACCTCAGGCATCTTTGTACTTTCTTTCTTTCTTCTTGCAGTTGAAAAAGGCAGGCAGAAGAATCCCAGAAGCCTGTGCATCCAGACCCAGACAGCTCCAGATGTGCTGTCCTCCGAAAGAACACTTGAGTTGGCTCAATACAAAACAAAATGTGAAAACCAAAGTGGATTTATCCTGCACCTCAAGCAGCTTCTTTCCTGTGGTAATACCAAGTTTGAAGCACTAACAGTTGTGATCCAGCACCTCCTGTCTGAGGTAAGGATATCAGCCCTGACTGGTGGGGGAGGAGGATAAAGACCTGGCACACTTCTCTCTCTCTCTCTCTCTCTCTCTCTCTCTCTCTCTCTCTCTCTCTCTCTCTCTCTCTC
>CM052719.1:29501198-29543176 GCA_028551405.1 Uromys caudimaculatus
TTCCCGGGAGCCATCTACCTTCATTTCAAGACAGAGTTTCTCACTGGCATGAAACTCTCCTAGTTGGTCATGCTGGCTAGCAAGCAAATCTCAGAAATCTGCCTGCCCCCACATCTCCAGTACTCCAGTACATGAAACTGTGACTGGCTTTTTAAAAATGAGGGTCCTAGAGAGTAACTGGGGAATTTGTGCTTAGGACCAAGCTATCCCCACACCCCAAGCTATACTTTTATCACTCACTTCCTGCTTGTGCCAGTCTCCGCCCTTTTCTTGTGTGTGGCGTCCAAGCCTGTGCACACGAGGGTGCACGTGCCATGCATGCAGAGGCTCAAGCAGGTCAGGGGTCCTCTGGTGCTCTCCACCTTACTTTTTGAGATACAGTTTCTCACTGAACCTTTAGCCAGAAGTTTCCACCAGGCTGGCTGCTGTACTGGTAGATTCCCAGAATCCACCTCTCTTCATCTCCAAAGGCTGCAGTTACGGGCACTCGCTACCATGCCTGGCTTTTTATATGGGTATTGGGGATTTGAACTCAGGTCTGCTGGGTTTTTGCAGCAAGCACTCCTAACTGCTGAGCCATCTGCTGAGCCTGCATCTATTTTCTTAGTACTCCCCTTTTCCTCCCAGAGTCTCTTCATTGGAAGGACGGTAGTGAGACGATAATTGCCTGTGCTAATTTATAAAACCCTAGACTTATGATAGTGTGAAAGTTTCATTCCACTTACTTGTTTTTGGTCTAAATTATATACACGTTCCCACATAGCTAACGCTTTGGAAAATGAAGGTGCTCTTCCTACAAAGGTCATCCTGTTCCGACCTGGCTGACCACTGGTTTCTGATAGCCCCTTAATGTTCCAAGCCTCTTCTGCACTCCATCCCAAGCACTGCTAACAATGGCACCTCGGCAGGGCGGTCCATCCTGTTGTCTGTCTTCTAGGGGTTCTCCCCTGTCCACAGGTGATCTGATGTGGTCGACAGGACTCTAAGAAGGTCACTGAGCATCTATAAAATAGTGTGAATTGAGCAGTAGGTGTCCAAGTTTTTAAACACATGCTAGTTAAAGACTTAGAATAAAAAATATATGAATATATATTATTGATATTTTATATTGATTAGATTGCATATATTTGAGCCGGGTTTTAAAAAAAAACCTATTAAGCCGGGAAGTGGTGGTGCACACCTTTAATCTCAGGACTTGGGAGGCAGAGGTAGGTGGATTTCTGAGTTCGAGGCCAGCCTGGTCTACAGAGTGAGTTCCAGGACAGCCAGGGCTACACAGAGAAACCCTGTCTCGAAAAACCAGAAAAAAAAAAAAAAAAAAACTGTTAACTTTTTTTAAAAAAAATGTGCCTGCTGGGAAATTATTAAATTATGTATATTTGTAAGGAATGATTCTGATTTATTAACTTAGACTACAGGATTTTATGATTTGACGTTAGTGTCCTTTTAAATGTGACCCTCACTGCCAAATGCTCAGCTGTGTAGTGGGGATGTGCAGGAACAGCAGGGGGGGGAGTTAACATTTGTTAGTGATACCCAGCACCTAGTAAGGACTTATTTATCTTCTTAAATGCTTACCCTATCGATAATGGACGGGAATTTACAAATAAAATCAAGGCACAGAGTTCAGTGACTCCAGACAGCAAGCAGTGTCAATCCCGACCATGTTTTCCCCAGATTCCTGCATGTTCAGACCTCCATAAGTCCGCATCCGTGCGTCACGACCTGCACCCAATGTACACAGACTGATTCTGAAGACAGTGAAGGGTCAATGCTGGTTGAATAAGGTAGACAGTCCTGCCTTCACTGGTCCTCGGTGGGCAAAGGCCCAGGAATGCACTTGAGAAGGAAGTAGGAATCTCCATCCTACTGACTCTGAGTCTCTCTAAGGACCTGTTTTGGAAAGGGAATCCTACAGAATATGCAATGCAGTGTTCCTAAGAGACTTTTGGGTCCAGACGAAGTGGCTCCTAAACCCAATCCATGTGGTCCATCAGGTGCTCAGTTGAGGAACAAATAGATGTAGCACTTAATTAAAACGGCCCTGGGTTTGGTATACTGAGCAATATATGATATACCCTTGATGAGTTTCAAGAACTGTTTTGTAAAGATCCATGGTTATCTGGATCCACTGGGATTGGGTAAGAGGCAGAAGAACATCCTGGCAGGAAGCAAGTGATGGAGGTAGTGGCTCATGCCACGATAGACAAGAAGAAGAGAAAGGGAAAGGGAGAGACCGGGCACAAACTGTGCCCTTTAAAGCCCCGCCCACTTTAAGCAGCTTACTTCCAGTCAGGTTCTGCCTCCTAACAGCCCATTCAGCCCTGACGTCATGAGTGAACTAACCTACTGATGCAATTAGCACCCTCATGTCCCACGTGTCTCTCAAAGGACCAGCATGCGGGGTGTTAAGCCTTCAGCGCCCAAGGGTTTCTCTCCAAACCACAGAAGAATGGCTGTGTAACAGTGACCTTAATGAATATCAAACCCAGGAACCCCGCCCTTAAGGAGACTCCTGGGGCTTCTAGCTCTACCTTTTACACACCCTCTGGACTCTAGAATCTTATACTTCCCCTTTGTTTTCTATATGATAACTCCTCACTCTGCTTGTTTCTGTCATTTAAAAAAAATAGTATGTTTCATTAGTTTTAAGTGCTTGCTACATGTATGGCTTTGTACCACTTATATGCAGTGTCTACCGAAGCCAGAAGAGGGTACTGGAATTACAGACAGTTGTCTTAGTTGTCTGTCCTTAGTTGCTGAGAATTGAACCCGGGGTCCTCTGGAAGAGCAAGCCAGTGCTCTTAACCATGGAGTCATTTTTCCAGCCTCTGTTTTGGCTCCTTAAGATGGAAGCTCGCTGATAGCAGTGTCCGCATCCAGTCCCTTCTTGTAAAACCTCCCCACGAACTGGAGTTGACAATTCAGACAATCCCTGAGTGGACAAGCGAAGGGTGAGGTAGACCTGCAGGTGCATCTTACAAATGCACACGGAATCCCCATGGAGATGGTCTTCGCTCCTTCTTTGTTTCATAATCCATCACTGAATGTTCACTAGTTGCCTAGTGTGTACAAGGCACAGTTGTGAGACAGCTTAAAATGAAAGACATGGATGGGGAAACGAGCAATTACAATCCCCTTAACCTGTTACTTCTCTTGTACCCACTGTTGAAACATTTGGACACTGTTGGCCAGCATCGCTGTTAGTAACCCTAGAGTCTTCATCAAAGGGTCTCTAGGCATTTCTTGGTAAGGTAAAATGAGTCCAGATAGGGTTATTTTGCATATTGAATCTAACCTAGGCTAGTACCGTGTGGATGATATGGAGGGAATCGGACGTAGCCACGTCTGAACTGTCTGATGCAGCTCTTTCCTGTAATATCTCCTGCGTTCCCGATGCCATTCCGTAGCCTGCAGAAGTCAGGCACACTGGCGGGACAACAGCCAGCCACTAAGTGCTTGCATCCCAGTGACCCTAATTAAATTATGGAGAATCCCTTTTTTTTTTCCTTAGAGCTTCATATATTTAATGCACGATTCTGAAAGTGTCTTTGTGTGGATTCCTACCTTCCTCTCTAGTCTCATTGTGTGTGGGGGAAGGGCCTGCATGTTAGAGTACAAAGATAATCAAATAAACCTCTTCTCTGGATTATAAATGGTTTATCATCTATGGCAGAGACACTAACCTAAGCAGCTGGAAAAAAAAAAAAAAAAAAAAAAGATTTGTCTCTAACTGCCAGAATGTATTTTATCATCTGGGAGTAAGTTATAAGTCCGTTTAAAGGGCAAGCAACCCAGACAGTCATGCAGAAACGAACAGTATATCTGTCGGAGTCCGGGCTCTATGGTCTGCATTTTTGAGTAGATCATATTAAAGCCCTGGGTTTCCCATAGTCCTGCACTGCTTTGCCTCAGATGATGTCATCTGCTTTGATTGATGATCAAAGAATTGGTCCTGGACATCCCGCCCCTCACACACACACACACACACACACACACACACACACACACACACACACACACACACACCCCGCTCCTTGAAGGCAGGAGCTGTGTCTTAATTTCCTTACATATCATTATGGTATATGATATAAAATGTGCTTAGTTATGTGAGTAATAACTCATAATTCAGAAAGATAAATGTCCTTTCTGGGCACTTGGGGGAGGGGAAGTTGTCTCTGATGTTTGGCTTTCCAGAGAGTGTATAAAATGAGTCAGGTTAAGAAAGCCAGTCATCCGAAGAGGGTAGCACGGAGAAGCTCCTGGAGGAAGGACAGCTTTCAACCTGAATAGATCTCAGGATGCTGACCAGGAGCTGGACAATGCTAGTCCATGGGCGCGCACCCGAGCACACGGGCGCCACCCACTCATGCTTCCCACACGTGCGCATGTTGCGGTGACTGGAGGAAGAACTCGGAGTCATGCTCAGGTGCTACCCGAGCTCCACATCCAGTTCCGGTGTTTGTAATATCCTCTGAGAAGGGAGCTTATACGCAAAAAGTATCGAACAGCAGCCCTCTAGGGTGTAAAGAAATCCCTTCAATGGTTGAGTAGAGTACTAAGTTCTAAAGAACCAGGGCTAGAGCAAAGGTGACACTAAGAGCAAAAGCCATTGTGAAGGAAGAGTGGGCTGGGCTTTCTCCCACTTAGAGCCATTGAGACACAGTGACTACTGACCTTGATGTCCTCATGCTGTATATTGCTGGAGAAGGCTGAGGGTGGCTAAGGGAAGTGAGTTAGGACAAATGTCCACACTCTCTCTGAAATCTGTTGCCTCCTGAAGTCCACTAATAAGCTAACCACCCCTTGTGTATTTGTGGAGGTCAGTGTGGCCTTTCCAGAGTCGGTCGAAGATAAGCATCTGTAGCGTCAGCTTTTGCCGTCTTCCTTTCAGTTTTCACGTATAATTGGTAAGATTTTCTTGCCCTTTCACTCCCTTTTGTTTGCAGCTTGGCTGCAGTGGGAAAGGGGACTCTGAAGCATGGTCACAGTTTCAGACTTTACTGCGCATGTCAGATAGAGCTGTTTTCTGCTTTCCTCTCACTCCAGTGACAGGGTCTCCCATTTACCCAAAGCGTTTGAATAAAATTAAGGTGTGATGTGACAGTACTGGAGTAGTCAAGCTGTAGTGGCACGTGCCTGTAATCCCAGAACTCGGGAGACTGGGGCGAAGGAAAGCGAGTAGGAGACCCGTTAGGAGGGGAGAGAAGGAAAGAACATTATATTTGTGGGTCATTATTTTGTTGGCCTCAAACTGTAGTTTTTGCATTACAAAAGCAATTGTTGTTTGTTTTTTTGAAATTTGGAACTCCTGACTGGTGATTTCAAATATATGTGCTCTCCAATACCCATGTCAGCACTTCCAGTTAAAAAAAAAAAGTCAATGAACTATATTGTAATGTCATTTAAAATTCTAAATCACAACAGAGCCTTCTGATTGCCCTTCACCTAGTTCATCATGCCTTTAGTATTTGGGTTCTGAAGAACCGGCTCCCCCCTCCTATTAGTAAGTGCGATAATCTAATGACCTCAATTAGAGAGGGGAGTAAAAAAGGCTCACACGTCTAAAAATAACTCCATTATCCACGCAGAAAGGGTCCCGTTTCTGTTTCCTCTGCCCCAGCTGATATTAAGTAAGTGGCAATCGATCAGGATAATGTCTGGCTCTCGTTTCTCATAACTGAAGGGCTGTGGCTTTAAGTAATCATCCGCTGCCTGTGCCAGAGACAGAAGCTGCAGTATCAGCTTCAGAGAGGAGAGAGAGGAGTCTGAGGCAGTAACCTGCGGGACAGGAGGGAAGGCCACCAGGGCCAATGGCGCTCCTCCCTGTGGCGCTTCCAATGTAGGCAGACCCGCCGGGTGGGAGGCGTGGCCACCTGTGCACTTCTTGGACAGTGCAGGGGTGGGGGAGTTGGAGAGACCGGAGCTGGAAAATGGGCTGCCCTAGCAGCAAAATGTGCCTCTCTCCCCCGTGTGCCGCAAGAAGGGTAATTAGTATTTGTTTACAGCGCTTTTCTAGAAGGGTGTCAGGGACCACGGCAGACCCTGTCTGGAACCAGGGGAAAGTGCTTTGAATGAGAAGCAATTCTAGACTGCAGAGGCCAGTCTCAGGTCTCTGCCATACTGTGATCCAGATGCCGGAGCCCTACATCTAAGGTGATCTCCGGAAGGACACTTACTGAGAGCTTGGAAATTCTCTCACTTCCTAGTTTTCACCCTGGCGCCAGGGACTCTCCGTCTTGAGGAACTGTGTCTAATGGTTGTGTTTGTTTAAGTATGTGTGGATGTGTGCCTGCACCAGACCTGAAGGTAATGCGAAAGTTAATCTTTACCGCCAGACTGATAATTTTGTTATTTTTGAAACACCGAAACACCCTCATGATTTCCTTTACTTCACTTCTTTCAAATCTATTTAGAATTGTAGTTGCTTCATGAGGTAATAATCCTTGGAAACTGCTATGTAGCTGGGTAAAATCGACTTGATTTCATCTTTAAGAGATTAAATTTTTTTTGGTCCTAGCTTAAAAGCCAACTTTTTCTTTTTCATGTTTAGAACATAGGACTGGCCTTGTAACAAAACTTTATTTTCGGACATGGGACAAAGTCCATATAAATGCCTATGTTTAGAACATTAAATATTTATCTTGAACTGATTGTGCCTTTATTGCCCTTGGAGGGGAGAGTGCATTACATCTTAAGGACTATGCATTAGCTTAAAGGGTCTATGGATCTGCAGTAAGTACAAGGCTCAAAGCAAATATTTTCAAACACCCACTTTGTTCATCAAAGGAAGGTTTCAATAGGACCTGAGAAAATAGAGATTTTTTTTTTGAAACATGAAATTTCTTTACAGCAAAGGGACATCTGTGTTTTGCTTTGTTTTTTAACAACACAAACTGTTAGCTTAAGTGATTCAGTGATTCCTATCTCAGCCTCTCAACTCTGGGTCTCATTTTCCTAGCAATGGCAAATGTGTACTTTAGTGAAAAGGGACCCTCTTTAAAACGTTAATAACTTGGTGTGTGTTTTCTGCAGCGGGAGGAAGCGCTGAAGCAACACAAAACCCTCTCTCAAGAACTTGTCAGCCTCCGGGGAGAGCTAGGTAAGAGCCTGTTTTCCTGCCCCTGCCCTAGGTAAAGTTTACTGAAATTGACAAATGTGCTCTTCCCTCCTGCTCTGTGGCTGGAGTTACTCGCTGGGCAGCTGTTCTCTCTCTCTCTCTCTCTCTCTCTCTCTCTCTCTCTCTCTCTCTCTCTCGTATCTGTGCAAACACTTACTATCGACATTACTTTTGAATCTTGGCAGTGTGACCTCACGCTCACAGAATTCCTGGCACTATTTGAGTAAGCTAACACAGCTTTCTGATGATCAAAGCATAAAGTGTGGCTTTGTACCGAGTAGACAGGGACAGAATGGTTTTTGTAATTGTGTGCATTTTCATTGAATAATTATGTCGTCTTCCTTCCTTCCTTCCTTCCTTCGGTCCGGAATCACTTTTTATATCAAAGAGTGTTGAAAAAAGTTATTCTCTGATAAAAGTGACTACCTTACACATCCCCGTTGTGGTACAGTGTACCTGTGCGTGTACAGTAGTCTACAATTAATGGGATACTGCTTGTTAGAGCCGCCCATCTGAACGAGGCATGCTCTGTGCTACTGAGGATGAGCTGAGGAAGAATGTCTACCGACTCCAGGAGCAGTGTGCTCTGTAGCATTCTCCAGGAAGTCCTGCTGTGTGATATTTTGAGTTCTTGGTGCTTCTGAAGATCCCTAGATTTGAAGGGCAAAGACAGTTGCCCTTTCTACCTCAGTTACCTGTAGGAGAGGACTGACTGCTCTGTGCCCCCCTCCCCTGCCCTGTCTGTGGGGACCCCTCACCCTAAGAATCGCCTTCCTGACTTAGCTTCAAGTAGATCTGGAGTTGTTCAGCAAATGTCCCCTGCCTCGTCCTTGGCTTTACCTGCTGATAGGCTGCGTTGGAAGCATGTGTAGCATAAGTTCTTCAAAGGAACAGCTAAAGATAGAACGGATTTTGTTCATTTAATTCTCAAAGAATCCTGTTTTTCTGTGAGAACAAGACCATAGTTTAAATACTGCCATTCTGATTTGCTGGGCTAGAATATTTATCAACAACTACACTGGCTCAGCCAAGGCAAAGGTCAAGGGCCAGTGCATGTGGAGTCAAGATCTTGCCCTTCCCTGCTCCTTGTGCCTGCCAGTTGAAGTGGAGGCCGATTCCCAGCTAACCCTTGAGGTTCCCAGCAGTAGAGAAGTCACCAGCCTAGCTGGCATCAAGCAACAGAAAGGAAGGACCCTTGTGGAGAACTAACTGTAAGGCAGATGAACGTACAGAAGCCCAGGGATGGGTGGGCTCCTTTGAACCAGAACAGCAGCCACAGCATGGGCTACCCTGATCCCAGACACTGTGAAGATCTTCCTTCCCCTGTCTAATTCGATCTGGCTGCCTTTTTTGGTTATCCAAAGACCAGCTCAATTTGTTTGTCTGTGCCTTAAGTACTGTAATGGATACAGAATAAGGAAATGAGGGAAGAGGTTTTCTTTTTGTGAGTTTCAGTGTTCGTCAGAACACTGTGGAAGTGGAGATGAGCCTGTCTAATGATTCAGGTTTCTACTCTCTGAGAGAAGGCAGGACTAAGCAGAAGGGGACACTGAGCTCATTGACTCTGATTGAATGGCGATCCTCTGCAGCATTAAGCAGTTTAAATTGGAGCCCAGGTCCACAGCTCCTGCCGTTATCGTGCAGCCTGTCAGGAAACAGCCATCCTCTGTTCTCTCACCTCTCTGTCTGTGATAAGGAGACCGTGGCCTGGTGTGTTTTTCCTGCTGCTGTCAAAGTGTCAGGATGTTATGGGTGGCCTGTCCATATTGTTTTGTCACCCTAGGCTGGACTTGGGAAATGGTGTCATTTCTGATAACTACTGAATCAGACAGGCTTGCTCAAGGACCAGCGCTTGCTCAAGAACCAGTGAAGGCATTTGGGAAAAGGTTGGTTGGCCAGTGAATAGAAGAGAAACCTTCAAACAAGTGTGATGAAGCTGACTGGAAAGAAAGTTCTTGAAGCTCTCAGCTGGATTTGTGTATTGGGCCAGAATGGAAGAAAGATAAAAGTTTATATATCAAAGCCGAGACCTCCGTTTTCCAATTCGAGGGAATAGGATGGGTAGCACAGTAGTGTCGGTCTCCAGGTTCGAATCCTTGGGTTGGGAGTTGGGTGCCTCAGAGTCTGCTGTGTCACATCTCTTCTGCCCTAGTTTTATTCTCTCTGAAGTGATAGTATACATGTGTGTCCCAAAGATGATCATGAAGGCCACATGAGGTAAACACTGCAAAGCACCCATGCCAGGGGTTAACTGCTATTAGCCATACATCCATGAATGTATGCAGTTTTAAGTTAATGCCGTGGTGTGTGTCTGTGATCCCAGTAACTCCTGAGGTCAGGACAAGAGATTGCTACCAGACCCAGGCCAGCATAGCGAGTGAAAGGCCAGTCTGACTACATAGTGAGAGCCGGTGCCAAACACACACAGACACATACACTCACAGATTCAATTTTGCAGCTGTTTAGTGATTAGTGACATTGCCTACTTATGAAAACATAAACCATACCATGGGAAGGAATAGTCAGCAGATGGAATACTATTAGAAATCCCTCAGGACAGGAAGACCTGACCTTTGCTGCAATTGGGGTTTAATGTTGGGTTAGTGGAATAGGAGGTTTGGTTTGGTTTGGTTTGTCTTTTGAGACAGAGTTTTTCTGTGTAGCCCTGGTTGTCCTGGAACTCAATCTGTACACCAGGCTACCCTCAATCTGGGAGATCCTCCTGCCTCTGCCTCTTGTGTACTGGGATTAAGGGTGTGCACCGTCACTGCCCAGCTAGAGATAACATGTTTTTATTCATAGTCTCCCAGTTAGGAGTTACTTAACATCTTTGAGTTACACAGAGTTTTCCCTTTGGTGATATGTCTGTGTATTCTGCTGGATCAGTGTGGAGTCTGAACAGAATAGTAAAGTATATGAGGTGGTGGGTCTAGCCCCTGAGGCTTTACAGGGGACTTAGAGATGACTGCTGACTTCTGACCTTCTATCACTTCCACCATCCAAGTATCCACCTTGTCCCTTGGAATAACCAGGGGCTGTCAGAGTCACTAGTCAACTGTGTGATCTTCCCTACCATCTCTCTGAAAACTGGGACTCACACTCGAAGAACTGTGTAGAGTGAAAGAAACTCCTGAGCCCGGGAACCCCACAACTGTAACATCTGTGCCTTTGCCCTTCACAGTCTAATGGCTTCCACCCATCTCCCCCATTGGCAGACTTTCTGGATGCCTTCTCATTTCGTCCTCTGATAGTCTCTTCCTCAGTCAAGCCTTTTCACCTGGCTTGCCACCAGCATGTTTCTCCTAACCGACCCACACCCATTCATGGGAAGCCCTTTGCTTGGGCAAACCTTCAAGAAACCCCTCTGGCTACACAGAGTCAGACCATGAGGCTCCCCCTACCCATGACCTCCATACCTTGCACTGATGGGTTTAATGTAGCCTGTGTTCTTCTGTTATCTCCAGACTGTATGGGCTTCAATGGGGAGAGTCTTTCCTACTTTCTCTGT
This sequence comes from Uromys caudimaculatus, assembly GCA_028551405.1. NCBI lineage: Eukaryota > Metazoa > Chordata > Mammalia > Rodentia > Muridae > Uromys > Uromys caudimaculatus. The sequence continues at coordinate 29,511,827 of CM052719.1, forward strand.
GGGGGAAATCATTATGAACTCTCCATTTGCGCAGCTTAGTGATGTTTATTGGCATTTGAGAGTTTAAATTTGAAAGACCAGGGTATAAACAAGAAATGCTCTGTAGTTCTACTACCCTGGCAGACTTCTGCATAGCCCCTTGCCTTTGTTTATAGAACATGTTCTAACTTTGTAACGACATTATTTCAGAAAAGCATATTTTATATACAGTAATATCTATTGTGCCATCACATTTTTGTTTAAGACAGAGCAGCAATACGTAGACTAGGCTGGCTCCAAACTAGAGCTTTGTGCCTCTGTCTGTCCCATAATATTTTTTCCCATAATATTTTTTAAAAATGACATGTATTTGTATGTGTCACCCGCATGTGTGTGCCACAGCAGATGTGCGGAGGTCAGAGGACAGCTGTCAGGATTGGGTTCTTCCCTTCCACCCTGTGAGTTCTACCCGTGGACTCTGGCCCTTAGGTCTGGCAGGAAGCCGTGGAGCCTCCCTGAGCTATCTAGCCAGTCCACCAGTTTTACAGGATCAGACTCACATAATCTCCACCTGCACTGAACACGGCTGTAACTCTTGAAAACCCCTTTAAGCCTCCCCTCCCTTAGAAGCAAATCCTGGTCTGGGTTACGTGACTAAGCATCAGTGTTGTCTCTTCTTGAGTTTCCTATAAATGAAAGTGTAGTCTGTAGTCTCATTCACGCCTGGCTTCTCCGGCCGAGGGCCACACTTCTGTGGTGTTTTTGTCAGTCTTTGGATTCGTTTAACAAGCCCAGTACTTTTCCAGGGCACCTTGCAACCTTCACTGAAGACGTTTTTAATGGTTGTGGAGCATCTACAGAGTGCTACTGCAATAAGACCGTGTGAGCATGACTCACGGCGGTGTGTTCTAAGCCCTTCCTGCCTGAGCTGCAGATGTGTGCTTCCTTAGAAGCCCTGCCTCTCGGTGAGCTGGCCCAGTGTGATGACACTTCCTCCTGGATGGTCCCTTGCTTCCAGAGTCCTCGGCATATCTGCACAGCTCTCTCCACTGTGCTACCCCTCTACTCTGGCCTCTCAGGTTCTGTATTTATTCATTGTTTTAAGTTAAAACATCTTGTCTTCAGTTGAGTTTCACCCAAATCTTTCAGACAAGTTAGTTTTATTTTTTCTACCCTTCTGGTTACTGGGTACGCATTAAGACTTTGCACTTAGAGCAATTTGCTTGGGTGTCTCTTCCCACCATTTAGAACTACGAGGTCTTCAAAGGCAAAGTCACCCAGTACCCATCTGTCAGGTGTGTAGGCCTGGGACGCACGGATGCACAGAGGGAAGGAAAAGGATGGTCTTGCAACCTAAGATGGAGACAGGGAAGGTGGGCTTCTTCCTGCATTGTGCAAATGTTTCCTATGAACTGCCTTAAAAAGTAATATCTATATCTTTCAGAATAAATGATAATAATGGTGGTGTATAATTCTGTTGGGAGTGCTAGGTTTCACCATGACAGCGGTTTATCAGATAATCTTGAATGTCAGTCTTTGCTAGTAGTTGACTGTTACATTTCATGAGCAACATCCAAAGCAACCTTTTGCCACAGAGAAAGACATTCTGATTCTTCCTGGAGTCATGCTGAATAAAGAGTACTGTGTGGGGGCCTCTCACTAATCTTTGAGATTTCTGTTGTCCTTAAAATTACATTTTTCTTCTATATAAAAAGAAAGATTTGTTTGTTGTGGTGTTGGGATCAAACCCAAGGCGTTGTGCATATTGTACATGGTAGACAAATCCTCTACCAGTGAGCCATACCTCTAGCCCCAAGGAAAACAATGTGAACCCAGTAACCACCAGAAGGATAGAAAAAGTAACATTAACTTGTTTGAAAGTTGGGTGAAACTCAGATAAGACAAGATGTTAGAGCTAAGAAACACATCTTTTTATTAAGTAGCCCCAGCTGTTTATTTCATTGAACCAAATGAGATTTTATCCTTTAATACTCTAAACAGTGTTAAAAATCTTTAGGATAAGTGTGTAAAAGCTTCATTACTTTTCCTCAGTATATAGAAATTTACATGGATTTGGGGACATTCTCTGGATTCTGTTCATTCCTAAAAAGAGCAATATTCGGCTCTAAGTAGTTTATATTGTATAAAAGGGAAGAAATTGAGGCTCAAGACTTAGTATGCTTTCCTACTGCTAACTAGCTCAGAAGCCAAAGGGTTTGAATAAGAACCCAAAGTGGCCAGGCTACCAGATTTGTCAGCCCCGACAGAAAGCGCTTAAGTGTGACTTCATGAAACAGTGGGAAATCATTTGACACCACTCGTGGGAACCTTTTCCAATCAAGCAGGGAAGAAGACACATGCTATGGCTAAATCAGAATATCTTCTTACCTACTTGAAAAAAGAAAAAAGAAAAAGAAGTTGTCAAAAGCAGAGTATGAGCCACTGATCAGCACTCACCCAGTGAACCCTTAATAGGCTGGCTCTCACCTTGTAGAATGTATGAATGCGTGCACCATCCCAGTTCTGGCTATAATTCTGGTGTAACGAGCCTGTGTCTAAAGAGATTTAGATACTCTGTAAGCTGATTTCAAGACTTTCATAACTTCCTTCTTTCTTTCCTATAGAATCTAATGAAATAGCATGAGGAAGCCCCACCTAGAGTTCTTTACCTTGATGAGGTATTGGAAGGACCAGTTGATAGCTACCTCAGACTTGAGCCATTCTCTTGTTATCTGTGTCTTTCCTAAATTTGGACTTTGGCTGACTCTACTGATATCCAAAAGTCCATTTTCTTTTACCCACAGATAAGCAAAATACTGCCAACAGCACCTGGCTCGGAGAGTCCATGAGATTTCTTTCTTGTCCTGGTCTCTTCCTGAACTCTTCCAAATGTTCCTAACCCCAGGTCACTTGTCTAGGACACGGATTCACGAACGTCACTGTGAGATGAAACAGATTTCCTGTTCTCAGACCCACCAAGTCCAACTCATTCAAGTTTGGGCTGGAGTCCAGAAATCTGCACTTTTAATATCATCCAGGTGATTCGGACACCAGAGCACCTGGGACTACACCCAGACACCACACTATCTAGGATGTTCCTTATGTGTGAAAAATTGTGTGTGTGTGTGTGTGTGTGTGTATGCATTACTAATGCTAAATAGCTCCAAGAGTCCATTCCTATATGTTGAAAGTTTATGCACGCCTGACTCGTACCAGCACTTTTTGATTCTTCTGCCCTAAAAGTAACAAATCTGGAAGGAGGCATGACAGAATAGTTAATACCCGACTGGGGGGTCACTGCATTGTTTTGATTGAAACCTGATACGTTACACAGGGACTTCTGTTTCTCAGGCCTGAGTCTTAGAACACTCTCTCAGGTATTGAGCCACACTTTTGTCTCTGACCCACCTTCATTGCTAGATTGTTTTTTCATGTATATGTGGAGCGTGTGCTGTTATGACAAGGTGAACAGCTGTTCTGCAGCCTGTCATGGCTAGTGCATAAGACGGAAACGGCCAGAACCACCCTTTCTTTTTTTTTTTTTTTTTTTTTTTTTTTTTTTAGTGTAGAAATAGTTTATTTAGGGCATAGGAAGGGGAGTTAAGAGGGTAGTAGAGGCAGAGAGAGGGAGAGAGTAGAGAAGTAGAGGAGTGGAGGCCGGCCATGACCACGTGGAGAGAGGGGGAAGGGAATGAGGAGAAGTAAGAGAAGTAAGAGAGAGACAAGAGAAAGTGATAAGAGCAGAACCACCTTTTCAAAACCATCCTGCAGCGGGAGGAAGGGCATTGTCTGGGGGAACCTGGCTGCTCCCTGGGAACCTGGCTGCTCCCTGGAAGCCCAGCTGGCCACCTCTGTCCGGAAGATGGAAGATAGGCCAATGGGGCCAGATTACAAACTACCTAATCTTTGCAGGAAAGAGAGAGAGAGAGAGACCAGGGTGGGGGGAAGCATTGTTCTTCACTTATCTTTCAGTCTCTGAGGCTCCAGAGAATTGAGCTAGACATTCCTTGGTGCACACTGGTCACCTGAACTAACTTCTCCCTTTGGATCCCAGATCACAGGAGTAGCCAGTGAGATCGAGTTTGGAGTTCTACCCTGGAACACAGGGGTTTCAGGGTCTGGATTCAGGTCTGCCCTCCCAGTTCCATTTGGTCAAATGAGACTTAGGGTAGCATCTACTTGTCAGCTCAGAACCCTGCATGAAAATATGAACCTGAGAGCCTCTTGCAAGGTCTGCAGTAAGTGTTACAGATAGAGTGGTATTATTTATGGGAAGGTGGATTTAATGGTGCCGACAGTTTTATAAAAAGTCGATTCCCTAAAAGTTTATGATTCGTTGCGAGATTTTGAAATTATTCACAGGACATCATGCACAAGAACAATTAAAGTCGCTTACAGCTAATTGTTTAAATTTAGAGGAGACCCGTGTCTACCATGTGTCTCCCAGGTTACTTGGCTCTGAAAGGTTACATTTAAAGAAACAAACTCTGAAGGTCGTAATGCCTGGCGATCACCTTCCTGCATGCCCCCACCCTTTGGCGCAAAGGCCCCTGCTGTCCCGACCTTCTGTACAGTCTATAACAACTCCATATTTACCTCTATCTATCATCCCTTAACTGAGAGGCCAGCAGAACACAGAGTTGTTTTCTCACTTTGTGAATCAGGACTTAGAGGCCCAGAAAGTCGGAAATGCCCTTTGGTCAGACAGTCTGGGTCCTACCTTTCTGGGTTAGTTTTCTCATGGACACCTTTGATTTTTAAAACAGATTAGACCCACACTTTCTCTTGAAATGTATCATGATAAGATCTCACAGAGAAATGTTACAGAGTAATTATGGGGAGGCCCTGTCCTGTGGTGTGGTTCTAGAGTGGGGGTCCAGGAGAAGGGAGAGAAAGTTCCCAATGATGTGCTAAAGAAAGGCATGAAGGAGCCAGAAGTATAAGCAGGTGGCCAGAGAGAGAAAGAGAGAGAGAGAGAGAGAGAGAGAGAGAGAGAGAGAGAGAGAGAGACTGGGAAGAGGAACCAAGACAGACAAGGCAAGGTGGACACAAGGGCTCCCCCATTTTCCTCATACGGAGCTCGGAAGGCTCCCCACAGCCGTTGGCTCCCCAGAAGCCTATCAGAGTCACATGATTACAGAATGGAGTCCTCCCGTTTTCCAGTTTGTCCCTTTCTGTCACTGTCTCTTACATGGCACCAAATGTGCCTCACTTTCCATGCGACCTCACCTCTCCCACGCTCCCTTGTCATTCTTTACTGCGTTTTAGGTTTGTTCTCCAGGAAGCTGAGGAAGTTCTGTTGCCTAGAATATAAAGAACAAACAGTAGCAGTAGTAGGTTTAAAGAGACTACAGAAGCGCCCTACTATGTGTATGTGCGCATATTTATCACTTTTTTTGTTTTGTTTTTTGTTGTTGTTTGAGATGGGGCTCCTCTTTGTAGCTCTGGCTGTCCTGGAACTAGCTCTGTAGACCAGGCTGGCCTCAAACTCACAGAAATCTATCTGCCTGCCTCTGTCTTCTGAGTGCAGGGATTATAGGCTTGCACCACGACCACCACCACCACCACCACCGCACTGCCTTCACTGCCCGACTTCATATTTAACATTTTAAATCCTAGACAAATGATGTTTTTTAAACTGGTGTGTGTGTCTAGATAGCGTGTGGGGATGGTAGATGCTAGAGTTCAAACTCAATGACTATTATAGTCTGTTTTGAACTTCTAGCATGTCTCCAAGGAGACTACAGTTTGATTCCTCTGGTAATAACAAGAGGAACAGGTATCACACATTTAAACGGTTGAGCACAGAGCCAGGAGCTTCCCATGTGTTAGCATTAATTCTGTAGGGAAAGTACCAGTGTGTCCTCTCTATTTTAGAGATAGGGAAGTGCAAGCACTGATTGCTAGTCGTCCCCTGTGAAGTCTGCTATTCAAGTATTAAAAAGAAAGAAGGCAGCTCCGTATCACTTTCAAGAATATTGACATTTTTCAGACCCTGGGTGTGTGATGTTTTCCTCCACAACAGAACATTCATTAGTCATTGAGCAAAGGGAAATTTATCTCTGAGATGGAAACAATCAGTCCAACTGTCCCCCCACTTTACAAAAAACCCCTGGGGACTAATTAAGTAATGGCTTCACTTCCTCTCTGTTTCTGACTGCCAAAGGGCCTGAGACTAATATGATTGTGTTTTCCCAAGGTCAGATTGGACTGTACAGTGGAGCCTTTTCTAGACGTCAGCCAAATGATGGTTTGAAAAACAAAACCAGCCTTCCTTTACTTCTTGCAGTTACTTTTCCTCGCTCAAATAGCTGTGCCTTAGACAGGGTTCTCTGGTTTTTCTGCTCTGGCCTTGGTCTAATAGTCTCAGGGCTGGTGCATCTCTCAGTAAGATCTATAACATGACCTAGACTTTAGAGATAATTTTGTAAATGAGTCTATGTCTTTAAGTCTGTCTAAAAGCTTCTTTTTCTTCTTTTTGTGATGCTAAGGATTGAACCCACACTTGGGCATGCTACACACATTCTTACCACTCAGCTACATCTGTAGCCCATGGTTTTGGGGGAAGAGACTCTTGTGTGGCTCAGGCTAGCTTTGTACTCTCATTTAGCCCAGGCTGGTTTTGAACTCTCTAACCCTCCGACCGCAGCTCCCTGAATATCAGTGTATTGTGTATCCACCACCATATCTAGCCATACTTCTTTTCCTTTCTTTTTAACAAGGTCTCACTCTGTAGCTCTGGTTGTCCTGGAACTCACTGTAGTGAGGCTGGCCTCAAACTCACAAAGATCTGCCAGTCTCTGCCCCTCAAGTGCTGGGATTAAAGGCATACACCACTATGCCAGGCTCTCGCTGTATTAAACTAGATTGCTGGAACTAGCTTTTCAAGATTGAAAGTATACGTACTTAGAAGTGTTCGTACCTCAAGCATCTCGTCTATGTGTGCTCGATCGATCGTGCACAAGCTTTTAAAACCCAACTAATGGAATGTTTAAAAACAAAGACTTAAACTGAGAGCAGCAGTGCATGCCTTTAATCCTAGCACTCCAGAGGCAGGGGCAGGAGTGGGGTGAGGTGATGGGGGCGGATCTCTGTGAGTTTAAAGACAGCCAGAGCTACATAGTGAGAACTTGTTTGGGGATGGGGGGTTGGGGTGAGTTTTTCTATACATGTAGTAAACCAACTACACCTCAAAGCATGGGGAAGCTCCACAGTCACTCATTCTTAATCCTGGATGACCTTCTCTTTTTGATTTGGCTTTGTTGTCAGATGAACTGATAGCAGTGGACTTCAGGCAAAGAAGCAAGAAGGCCGAATAAGGATAGGCAGGAGCTAGCACAGGTGGCCCTGTAACCTCTCCATGCTATGAGAAGCCAGGAAAAATCTATAGCCTGAAATTGTGATGTGAAGTCCTTATTCCCCCACCACAAACATGGATGTCCCATCAAACAGGAAGCACTCTGAGAGCCCTTAATACAATGTTTACATTCTCAGAAAGAATTCAGAGGTCTCTCTACCAAATCACAGCCTCCTTAAGAGCCCAGGCCAGTTGATCCAAACTAAAGCCATTTGGGAGGGTGAGAAGCGTAGCCCAGCTGTTACACACAGCACTGTAAACAGCAGAAGGTCCCTTGCACAGCTGCAGACTGATGTCACCTTCTGGAGCCTGGCCTGCCCTTTGGTTGTTAGAAGTAACAGCAGTAAGCCACCCGATCCCCCGCCCCCCCCCCCCCAATCTGATCTCCCTTTCTCTTTTCCAGTTCTCCTTCCTATCTATTTCCTCTTCAGTGAGCTCACAGTAGCTAGCAAAGCTGCACACTGTTTGGGCTACTGGGTTTTGTGTGTATAAACAAAGCAAACAGCCCTATCCAGTGGTTAATGAGAGAGGATTTCTGTGTATCCTATGATAACACTGACGCACTGTAATTATGTATTCAAACTGACAATAGTTTGATTATAAGCAGATGTGTAACTATGTGGCAGGTGTAGACAGTTAGCCTGCACTTATAGAAGCCTTTTGCGCCCACAGTAGATGCTGACTCTCTTAGCTTATTCCTGAGTGACAGGTTTGCCGAGATGCCTGTGTGCCCTGTGCCGAGATGTTTGTGTACCAGGTGCCTATGTACAAGATGCTTCTGTATGGAGATGTTTGTGTCTAGAGTGGGTTTTGGATGAGCTTGGTCATGTTTGTTTGTTTGTTATCTGCTGACATGTAAAATTTTAAAACTAGCATTTCCGTCGCTAGAAACGGACCCCCCCCATTGATCGTCTTCAAAGCGTTTTTATATAAAGCGTTTATATAAAGGTCTAATTTGGGGCACACAGGGGACCTTCTGGGAAGATGTCCATTCTTTTCATATTCACAGGTTGCAAAGTCAGTTGGCAGAAGCTAGTGTTGTTTGCCACTTAGAGTACCACCAGATGTCTTGAACCTCCCTTTCTTCCTTATAAACAATGTAAGAGGATGTTTGTTAGCAGTTAAGAAGGCCTTTCATTATGTTTTATTAAATTTCTTTGAAAGAAAGAAAACGCCTTGTAGTATTAATCCCACATGTTTTCTGGGATGGCCCCTGTCATGTGGCTTCCATCTGCCATTTTGGCTCTTTCCTTCCACATTTCTGCTTTGTGAATTGGTTTATTTATGACTTTTGTCTGTCCGTTCACGGTGATTTTGTTTGTTTTGAGATAGAGTCTTGCCATGTAGCCCAGGATAGACTCAAACTCAAAGATCCTCCTGCTTGCGCCTCCACATTACTGGGACTAAGGCATGCAGAGCACACACCACGGAACTTGGCTCTTCTTTGTGGATTTTTTTAGTAGTCAAGGAACACTTTATACTGTTAGATATGGATTGTATGGGAATAAAAATATCATTCTTCATACTAGAATTTTATTAATGTTTTTGTAAATGACTCTACTTAAAAATCTGTTGCTCAAACCAAGATTATAATAATGCGTCACCTCACATGCAATAAGATTAATATAACTTCATTTCCTTCTTCATTTTCCTCCCTCAAACCTTCCTATATATCCCTCCTGTATTGTGGGTTTTTTTTATTTTTTTATTTTTTAATTAAGCACATTTTGGTGAGGATGTGGAGAAATGGAATCTTGCCTATTATATTGGAAAAGCACTTAATAACTAAAAGCGGAATTGCTATATGAAGCAGCAATTCCTCTTTCAGATACATGCACAAGAAAGTTGAAGGCAGGGGCATGAGCAGTTGCTTTTTCCATCTTCACGGCAGCACTGTTGAGGGTAGACCAGTGGTAGAGATAACACGTGCCATCCGTGGGTGAGTATGTGATATGTAAGGTCAGTGGAGTCGCAGTCAACCCGAACGGGAAGGCAGTCCCAGCACAAGCCGCAGTGCGGAGGAACACTGAGGACATCATGCTAAGTGGAAGAAGGATGCTTACCCAGGTGGGAGTTACTGCAGCAATAATCAAAATTCGGGGTGTGTGTGTGTGTGTCTTGGCTCACAGTTCTGGAGGTCTCAGACCAGAATCTGTTGACCTGGTTCCTTTGTGCCAAGGTGCACACTGTGGCAGGTAGAGCACATGGTTGAGGAAACAGTTTGCCTCATGCCTGGGAAATAAATCGAGGAAGGGAAAGATAGCATCATGGTGTCCCTCTCAAAGGTGTGCCCCAGGGACCTAAGGTCCACCGCCATCCTTTGGCTCTGGGCGCCTCTAGCACACAGTCCTTTGACAGACACTCCCTACTTGAACTGCAGTGCTGGTCACAGGGCAAGTGAAAGCGCCATGTTTATGCCTCCAGAGTTATCACAGCGGTGTGTAAATGTGGTGTGTCTCAGACACTGAGCAAATGTAAAAGGCTCTCTCCTTTTCTTTATGCCCTTTTCAGTTGCTGCTTCAAGCACCTGTGAGAAGCTAGAAAAGGCTAGGAATGACTTACAGACAGCATATGAAGGATTTGTCCAGAAACTAAACCGGCAACATCAGACAGACCGGACGGAACTGGAGAACCGGCTGAAGGAGTTATACACTGCGGAGTGTGAGAAGCTTCAGAGCATTTACATTGAGGAGGCAGAAAAATATAAAACTCAACTGCAAGAGCAGGTCTGTGTGGCTGGGCTGCTCCGGCATGGCTGTCTGCTGGAGCTCTAGATGCTGTCTACATTCTTAAAAAGTTATCCCTTGCCTTTTAGTTTAGTTGGAGAAAACTTTGGGGATGGATTTCTGTTTCTTATGATGAAGCAATATTGAGTTAAAGAAGGGGGAATTAGGGGCTGGAGAGATGGCTCAGTGGTTAGGGGTACTGACTGCTCTTCCAAAGGTCCTGAGTTCTATTTCCAGCCACCACGTGGTGGCTCACAACCATCTGTAATGGGATCAGATGCCCTCTTGTGTGTTGGAAGACTATGACAGTGTACTCATATAAATAGAATAAGTAATAAAAAAAAAAAAAAAGAAGAAGAAGGGGGGAGTAGCTAGGCACAGCGGTACACACCCATTATCCCAACGCCTGGAATCTTGAAGCAGAAGGATCATAGTTGAGCCCAGCCTTGGCTGCAGAGAGAGCTCAAGGTCAACATGGATGACTTAGTAAGTCCCTAGCTCAGAGTAAAAACAGCCAACAGGACCAACTATGTCCTCAGTGATACAAAGGCTTGTGAGTCTTTGAATTCAATACCCAGTGCAGGCAGGCAGACAGACAGACAGACAGATAAAAACAAGCTTTGTGATCCCACCAGCCTAGCTACTTAGAGAGGCTGTCTTAGGGTTTTACTGCTTTGAACAGACACCATGACCAAGGCAAGTCTTCTAAGGACAGCATTTAATTGGGGCTGGCTTACAGGTTCAGAGGTTCAGTCCATTATCATTAAGGTAGGGCCATGGCAGCATCCAGGCAGGCATGGTGCAGGCAGAGCTGAGAGTTCTACATCTTCATCTGAAGGTTGCTAGGAAAAGACTGACTCCAAGGCAGCTAGGACAAGAGCCTTAAAGCCCAAGCCCAGAAAGACACACCTACTCCAACCAGGCCACACCCACTCCAACCAGGCCACACCTCCTAATAGTGCCACTTCCTGGGCCAACCATATTCAAACCATCACAGTCTACTCCCTGGCTCCCATATTCAAACCACCACAGAGGCTGAGACAACTTTAGAAGACTGTCTCAAAATAAAAAGCAAAGGAGGTTCAGAGCTATAGCTTAGAGGTGCAGCACAAACTTGTAAATCATGTCCGCAGTTCTGCTCAATCCCTAGGAGTACCAAAAAAAATTTTTTTAATAGAAGGAATAGAAATATCCCCATAACAATCCACTTGGAAGCATCCTAGTGCTTGGCTTCTAAACCTTTGGTCTGTACTTTTTTTTTTTTTTAGATGCTTTTTTAATAACTACTTTTCCCCCATTAGTATCATAAACTTTGACTTCCCCTGTTCCCCATTTCCCCTATTTTTAAGTTTAGTTTCTGCATAATCTCTACTATGTGCCAGGCATGTGCTAGGGCCTGAGAGTACAGTGGTCAGTGCTACAGGTATGGGGCTGAGGTGAAGTGCAGCCCTACCCCTTGAGGTAGACTCAGCCTTTACCATCAGTGAATCCCACAGTGCTTGGACCATCTTTGTTCCTGGGGAGGATGGGTTGGATCTGTGGGAGGGGTAAGGCCAGAGTGGGTTGTTCTCCACGTGTGTTGAGTGCAAATGGATGACGGGACGTTCCTGGTGTGTGCTCCTTTATTTGACTTAGCACTTGCGTTCTTGCTAGTGAATTGTCATTCTGTTTGTTCCTTACAGTTTGACAACTTAAATGCCACCCACGAAACCACTAAGCTGGAGATCGAAGCTAGCCACTCAGAGAAAGTGGAATTACTGAAGAAGACCTATGAAACCTCCCTTTCAGGCAAGGGGCTTTTCCTGCTTCACAAGACAGGCAATGGGAATGCGTGGTATTTACTAGAACAAAACGGACTCATGATTCTCCCTTACACAGAATACCCTGTGACATTCACTTGGCAGACTTCTTGGTCTCTTTGTGCATTGCTCATTGTTAGTGGGTGCCCTTTTCCCCTAAGGATGCAAATAATGGTTAGTTATTCATGCCAGGCCTTTAGGAATCAGGTGAACTTCCAAGGATTCTAAACGCCTTTTTAGTGGTGGTTGTGGTTGGCGGTGGTTGCTACTTTAGGTCCCAGGAAAGTCAAGGTTACAGCTTCTAGCATAGTGCTGTATGGAGTCCACACGTAAGCACTCATGCATTCATCACTGTGGTAAAGAGCAGGTGGGATTTAATGGACAAGGACAGGATATGCTGTTGTGATCTCACTGGCTCTGGATAGCTTGACGTCAAAAGGAAGGAACAAGAGGTTATTCCTTTGAGGACAAAGCCAGCCATGCAGTGGGGTGTTCTCCACGAGTCAGCTGCAGCTCACATAGTAGCAGGGGGATGTGTGGTTAAAATGGCTGTGTGACCTTTGGGAGAGACTTCTCATAAGAGATTGTGCTGTGGGGAGTCAGAGGTGATGGCTGACTTACAGACAGTTAGTAAATGTTGCCATCCTCCTGTTGGGAGGGGGCTTAATTTTAGATTCCTGTTTTCTTCTGGAAGAGCAAATTGAAAGGAAGTCAGGACTCCCAATCCAGGAATCCGAAAGCTATCTTTTGAGACGCTACCCTTCATTTTGAGATTTTGAAAGTTTCCTTGGCCTCTATGGGGCATCAGGGTTTCTGGTCACTGTACCATAAATCTCTGCCCTACTTCATAAAGCTATTCTGAGAAGGTGCTGCTTAATTTAAAGAATTGCATCTCGGTTGAATGGAAAGTAACATAAGTCCTGCATCTATATATGACAGATTGTAGAGTAGTGATCTCAAAGGATGTTATTACCTTAAAAGAAAAAAAAAAAAAACACAACAAAACCCTTGCCTTCCAGAAATCAAGAAAAGCCATGAAATGGAAAAGAAGTCATTGGAGAATCTGCTTAATGAGAAGCAGGAATCACTGGAGGTGAGTGGCTCACTCCTGGCCCCGTCAGATGGTGTGGACGAGGCCTCTCTGGTCCTTTCCTGGTGTCTGATGCTTCACATGTTACTGTTTGTGTTTTAGAAACAAATCAATGATCTGAAGAGTGAAAACGATGCTTTAAATGAAAGGTTGAAATCAGAGGAACAAAAGCAACTGTCAAGAGAGAAGGCGAATTCAGTAAGTCATGATTTCTGCCTCTACTGGGTTTTCCTTCTGCTTGGTTGCTGTTTCCAGTCAGTTAACTCTTTGGCAGCTAGAGAGAGAACAGTGATTCGGAGTCTTCTTCACGATGGCAGTGTTTTAATTGTATGAAACAATTTTGTTCACTGATGGTTTTTTTACATCTCCAGAAATGATGTGTAGATCGAAATCCAGAGACCTAAGCAAATACCCATGAGAAACTGAGAAAAATCTAAAACTGGGAATATTTTTACAACAACGACAAAAAGTTGCTTTATTGTGATGTGGTTATATAACCATAGCCTTGTAGTGGATTCATGACATTGTGTGTTAGACATTGGTATCTCAATTCCAGAATGTTCTTATCTCTCTGAGAGAGACGCGTATGCACCAACAGCCAGTCCCCAAGCGCCTCCTGCCTGAGCTAACCACTGTTCTACCTCCCACTTCCACGGATTTGCTTGCTCTGAACCTTCCAGATAACCATGAGATTGATACATAGCCTTTCATGATTCTCTTCTCTACTTAGCCTGATGTTGTCAGGTTCATCCTTGGGCCAGGGTGTGGCCACACATCATTTCTTTTTACAGAAGGGTAACATGCATACACGTAGGCAAGTACTCATATACATAAATCCAAGTACATTTTAGAGGTTGATGGGAAATTATGAGATTGTCCTCAAATGAATATGAAGGGATTTATCTTCAGTTCCCCCCAAACCCTATTTAAAGGGACCACATGGAATTTTATTTCGAAGAGCCTGGAATTAAAGTTACATGTGCAATCTCTGTTTTGGGCCCTCTCCTGGCCTTTACAAAGCAGGTTATTTGGCCCACAGAATGCATTTTCTCCTTTTGTCAAGTAAAGAATTTGAAGAGAGGAATAAGGCAAATCCAAGTCTCCTTGAGGATTCCTCCTCCAGAAAGGAAGGTAGTTTTTGATCCAGGAGGTACTTTTCTGTCATCTAAACCATTGAATCCTGTCAGAGAAACTTTAATTCAACATCTGGCCAATAGATCATACATATATACACACACATACATAGACAGACAGACAGACAGAGCAAGCTGATTTGTATCAAATTGTTGGATGGTTCCGTTGAATTTCCATCAGACCAGGAGTGGGTCGTGGGGGTACTTCACAGTGGTGGTATCACGAGTGTCCATTTGGGAGATTGTGTTTTGTGGTTGTGTTATGGCTACCCTAGAGCTATGGCCAAGCCAACGTAACCATGAGGAAAGCCTCTAGGCTCAGGACATTATCACTGTTTGTCATTTCCCAGAACCCTGCATATGGCGCTGTCTTTGCCTGTGTTTCTCCTCAGGTACTGACTTTGCTTAGAGAAAACTACTGTTTCTTTTTTCCCTCCAGACACCAGTTTAGGAATGAAGAGAGAGAGCTCTCTATCCTGAGCTTTGTTTTTATGTTATGTTGTGTTTATGTTTCTTGTTTCTAAGAAGAGATCTAATGAAAGCAGTATCTACCATACTAAATAACTGGGGAAAATAAGTTTGTTTTCAATATAATTACCAAAGTCTTTGAGGTTAAAAGGATCTTTTTTTTTACTTCTTTGAAACTGCTATAAGAAGTTAAGCCAGGCATGGTGACTCATCCTCATAATTCTGGCACTTGGGAACCTGAGACAAGAGGATAGCCACAAATTAAAGACCAGATTGGGCTGAATGAGTCCCAGAACAGCCTTGACTATAGGATGAGACCTTGTATCAAAACAGACAAAAAAGGAGCCGGGCAGTGGTGGTGCACGCCTTTAATCGCAGCACTTGGGAGGCAGAGGCAGGTCGATTTCTGAGTTCGAGGCCAGTCTGGTCTACAGAGTGAGTTCCAGGACAGCCAGGGCTACACAGAGAAACCCTGTCTCGAAAAACCAAAAAAAAAAAAAAAAAAAAAAGACAAAAAAGGAAAAGAAACTTACATTTAGCTGACCATGTCAGAGAATGCTTATAATCCCAGCAATGGGAAGCTGAGGCAGAAAGACTAATGTTAATATCAAGTCAGTCAAGGTTTTAAAACATGACCCTGTGTTTAAAAAAACAAACAAAAAACAAAGGGAGTAAGTCACTTACTGCTTGTTTCTCTAAGTCTAATAGAGAATCAGTATCTTCAGAGGTTGGACTGTATAATGTGAAATAAGTCAGAGCAGTTACCTTAGTGTGTTTTTTCCAGAAAAACCCTCAGGTCATGTATCTGGAGCAAGAACTAGAAAGCCTGAAAGCTGTGTTAGAGATCAAGAATGAGAAGCTGCATCAGCAGGACATGAAGCTAATGAAGATGGAAAAGCTGGTACGTTTCCTGGGTGACGGGTTGAGCACTTCCTGTGCATGGGTGCTCGTGGCCTGCACGATGGTGTTACCTGGGAGATGGGATGGCCGAGCTTAGAACTGTAGAATTGTGGCGTTGAGCTAACTTGTACGTGATGATATTTGGAAAGTACACACAGGGTCAGAGTTCCATTTTCTTTTCCAGATTTATCAAAAGTTGATTCATTGCTGCTTTCTAGAACGTTTATTTCCTTATAGAGTACATGCAAAGCAGCATCTAGTTTTGGAAAAATTATAACAAATCAGGTTTGCATTTCATTGTCTGTGGATCTTCACTTGCCTAATGAATAAAAAAGTAATTATTCTAAAACCAGTATGTTAATGCAGCACCCATTCTGGACAGAAGAACAGGTGGATATATCCATTAAGGGTACCATATAC
Organism: Uromys caudimaculatus; assembly: GCA_028551405.1. Lineage (NCBI taxonomy): Eukaryota > Metazoa > Chordata > Mammalia > Rodentia > Muridae > Uromys > Uromys caudimaculatus. Next base: position 29,527,699 of record CM052719.1, read on the forward strand.
TCTATTAGCATTCCGTATCTTTTTAAGAATTTGAATATGATAAAAGAATTGTGTGTTGATTAGCCCAGTTGGAAAACAGGAAGCATTGTTGAAAACCATAATCAGAATTTGAACCTACTCCACGCTGTGTTTGAGGGGTGTGCCCACCCGATGTGTACTATCAGCCTTGGTCCAGCCCTGAAACTCAGGATCTGCTAGCCAGGACATGAACCAAGCTGGAAGAATTTCCCAGCAACTTAAGTGACCATAGCTGTTGCTTGCTGTACTTTGCTCCCAACTGCCAGCCACCCAGGGCTGCAAGCCTCACCTCCACCCGGTTGTGGGTGACTCACCGAGTCTTGAAGAAATGTCTCATTCAAAGTTAGGCTAGCCTTGAATAGGGAGAATAGAGGTTACTCTTATCTGTTTGGCTTTTTGGCTTGGGGGGTTTGGCTTACTTTGGTGTTTTGTTTCCTAGAGATAATTAACTGCTTTTTGAGGGAGGCAGTGCTTAGGGAACAAGCAGGCATTACTTCACTTATGTCAGGAAATGTGGGAGTCGGGGGAGGGTTCCTTTTTCTTATACACATCGGAGTTTGAATCTGGCTCACTGGAGTTGGTTTGAGTGCAGTCACAGTAAAGACCCCCAGATGACAGTGACATGAGTGTAGACCAGGCCTACAGCTCAGCCACTGTTTGTAGGAATGGAACCAGAGAGTCACTCAGCGTGAGTTCATCCTCATGGCTTTTGGTAGTTGTGATTCGGCTGGGTTCATGATTGCTTTCTTGCCCACCATGAAGCATATTGTCTTCCAAACCACTAAGAAATTCTCTCAACTGGCATTTTAAATCCAGCCCAGTTCCAGTTTGAGAGAATACATCCATCTATCATGTGGGGGCCGGAAGGGTAGCAGATTCATACAGCTGGGACTCTCACCTCTGCCCATCTTGGAGGTACCAGAAGTACTGGAAGTGGATTTTTTTTTTTTTTTTTAAGGAATGCACAAAACTCCTAGTTGTTAATAGGCCCAACCCAGTACACACAACACATCTTGGCAAAGGTCAGCCTGTGATGCCTGCTCAGCAGGCTGGCTGAGATGACTCAGGAAACCCTTAACAATGTGTTTCTCCATCTTCCATTCATGTACCCAAACTTATCAGAAGATCTCAAGTGATACGAGGCCCCTGCTGTAAAACTACAGACACATTTTAATTTCTATTAGTCATGATAGTTCAGTACTGAAGAGGCGCCATAACAGTGCCAGTTGGCATCACCCTGTTGTTTTTACAGGAAGAAAGGTTGCTATGACGATGGGTATACCTGTTGCCACTGCTGTGTTGTGTACTTAGCAGCTCCAGGCCTTTAGAGAAGATAGAACAATTAGTTAGTATGTTAGCGTTCTCTAAAGGAACAGAGCCGACATGACGATGTATTAAAGGAAGATTTGCTAGATTGGCTTACATGATGAGCTTAGAGTAGTCCAGTAATGGCTGCTGGAGAAGCTGAGAACCTGCTAATTGTTCAACCCACAAGGTTGGGTGCCTCTGCAGTTCTGACCTGGTGCCAAAGGCCAGTGAGACTTCTGGAGAGCCTCTTGATCATCAGGCCACACTAGAAGCCCAAAGAAGCCGATTTTAATATCAGAGACAAAATCAGCCCCAGCGCCAACAGGGGACATAGACTCCCCAGTGAGAATAAGGGTCAAGCAATCAAAGCACAGAGTCCAAAGCCCCTTTCTTCTGTATTCTTGTGGCTAAGTCACTACCAAATGCTGTTTACCTTTAGCAATCAAGCCGATCCCCGGAAGCATGCCCACAGGCCAGCCTGATAGATAGTCTTTCATTGGCTTCTCAGTTAATTCTAAGGTGGTGTCAAGTTGGCAAATTAACCATCACACTTAGCATGAGGAAACTGTCTAAGGGAGACAGGTTTGCTCAGAGAGCTAGCTCTGCCAGTGGTAAGCTCTGTGACACTAAAGATTGAGTTTTTACCTCCCTAGAGCACAGCTTTGGTAGAAAAATGTTTTAAGGCCAATTGCCACTGTTTTTTTTGTTTTGTTTTGTTTTGTTTTTTTGTTTTTTTAAAGATTTATTTATTATTATATGTAAGTACACTGTAGCTGTCTTCAGACACACCAGAAGAGGGCGTCAGATCTCATTACAGATGGTTGTGAGCCACCATGTGGTTGCTGGGATTTGATCTCAGGACCTTCAGAAGAGCAGTCAGCGCGCTTAACCGCTGAGCCATCTCTCCAGCCCCGCCACTGTTTTTTATTTCCAGTTTTCCCAGGTTATGTTTTTACCTTGAAAAGCATTTCAAGGTGTCTCCCATGCCCTCCCCCCTTCTTTTTTTCATTCTGTAGATTTATTTTAGAAAGTTATTTAATCTGACTGGCTTTGGTCATGTGCATTTTCTGGACACACGGATGTCTTAAAAACAGAATTCCACCTGAGTGCTATAATTGAAGCAGATGAACCATAGCCAGCTACCATGGCAGGGACTTGGGGGTTAATTTTAGCCTCATGTTAAGTTCATTCTGAGCTGTGGTGTTGCCTCATAAAGAGACAATAAACCATTCCTTAGGAATGGGAGCCGGGATGGGATCAGCTCACCACCATGTGCAGTGACTTTAAATGACTCTAATCTCTCAACTGATCAGTTTGTGAACGTTCAGGCTGGGAAGACCAGCGGGACATAAGTGTCCCTTGACCTGAGCCGAGCAGGGAAGCTTTACGCAGTTACTTCTTCACCTAACCTTGCTAGATTGCATCTCCATGTGGCCACATGGCTGTAAATGCCAAAACTAGCCTGGAGTAAGTTTAAGGCTTTCTTCAATATGGCTGAGACCTATAGGCTCCCTCCCTTCCTCTCCTCCTTCCTTCTTCTGTCTCTTTGGTTTTTTCTTCCTCCCTTTCACCCTCCCTCTCTCTAACTGTCCTCTCTTCCTCCTCCTTCCCTCTCCCCTCCCTCCCTCTTTGTGTATGTATACACGAGTACTGTGGATACAGGAGATGTAGCAAGCTGAGACAGTTGAACTGCAGTGTTTGCTTTACCACCTTGAGAAGAGACCCAACACCCATGGCCCCCTAGGCAGGACACCAGCTCTGAAAGTGTCGCCTTTACAACCATTACAACCTAGCTTTCTTTTTTATGTGGCTTGATGAACACCACGTGTCCTAGATGTTCTGTTTCCTGCTTTATTTTCTGCTTACGACTGGTCTGTGTACAAAGACACCCGCGTGCCACCACAGTTCCTCTCGCTCAACTTGTTGACGGTATCCTGTATTGGATCTATGCTTAAGAAGCAAGAGAATTTATTTATTCATTTATTTATGACTACAAACCTTGTTTATACCAAGGTGGACAACAACACAGCGTTGGTTGACAAGCTGAAGCGATTCCAACAGGAAAACGAGGAGCTAAAAGCTCGCATGGACAAACACATGGCCATTTCAAGGTAAATCTATTCCCCTCGCCCCGTCCTTGAACACCTACTGTCCCTTCTGGCTACGCTCCACTGGGCACCTCCTGGGCATGTGAGGGAAGCAGACAGACAGTTCATGCTTTTACCAAGGGGCCCTAGACCTAGACCCTCTCACCTGCCTGGAGCTTACTAACTGTAATAGCGCTGTCAGACAAGGGGTAACCACATATGTGAATAGAAAGCAGCCCTCAAGTTAAGACAGAAATAAAACAAGCCTTGTGCAAGTGCCCCATTGCCTACTGGGAAATCTCCCAAAAACTAGAGCTGCCAGCAATTACTCATAGGATTACTTTATTTGGGTCAGGTTCTGGTATTCGGCAGTTTTGTTTTCCTCTTTGGGGTGCACAGGCCTGAGCCGGAGGCCTCACACATACTAGGCACCCAGCTATATGCTTCCCTGTAGTATTTGGGTTTATCCCTAAAAATCTATGACCCTTATGCCAGTGTTGGTAGCACATGCCTTTAGTCCCAGCACTCTGGACTGCCTCAGGCAGGTCTCTAAGTTCAAGGCCAGCCTGGTCATCAGAGTGGGTTCCAGGGCAGCCAGAGCTACACAGAGAAACAAACAAACACACAAAAACAAACAAACTGGAAAACCCAACTAGGACCCTGTGTTCGTTTGGTTGATAGCTCTGGGGGGCCTGCTCTTTTCTGAAGGGAAATGGGAGGAGTGGAGGGGTGTGTGGGAGGAGTGAGGGAGGAGAAACTGTGGTGAGGATGAACTATATGAGAAAAGAATTAGAAAAAAAAAAATCGATGACCCTGGACAAGAGCCTGTTTATTCCCCCAGAGGAAGTTTCTTGAACCTTCGGATGTAAACAGTAGTAGTTACTTTTTATGTGAATTCCACATGATCTCTGGGTTTTGTTTTCAAGGCAACTTTCCACAGAGCAGGCAGCGCTGCAGGAGTCCCTTGAGAAGGAGTCGAAGGTCAACAAGAGACTGTCCATGGAGAACGAGGAGCTTCTGTGGAAGCTGCACAATGGAGACCTATGCAGCCCCAAGAGATCCCCCAGCTCCTCAGCTATACCTTTCCAGTCCCCCAGGAATTCTGGTTCCTTCTCCAGCCCCAACATCTCACCCAGATGACGGTTTCTGAAAACAGGAGACTCTCTGAAGGCACTGAGGTGCGCTTCTGCAGGACTGACCCTCTCGTTGGAACTCGAGCCTCGTTAGCTTTCTGGAACATCCACAGGATAACCGGAGAGCCGCCACCAACTACTTACAAGAGAGCTCCAGAGGAAGACTTTTAACTTGGTCCAAAAGCCTCCTCCAAAAACACAGTTTGGAACTGAAGTGGACATAGTTGCACAAAGCACTTACGGAACGAGGGAACCTTGTTCTTTGCCTTCCTTCACCTAAGCATAAGGGGAAAACTCTCAGGGGCCTATCAAGATAAAGATTTATAACCTTTATAATGTTCTTCACCAGAGACACCTTCTTGTGATTTTTATTTCGGTTTGACTGTAGGCAGGGGACGTGTGTGAGTGAAATGGGTGTGTCACGTGACTGTCATAGCCACCCCTCTGCTGTGTATTAAAAGTCAACAGCTGAATACAGCTGGGCCTGTCTTAATCAAGTCATAATCAGCATACATGTGTCAACCAACAAAAGCCATAGAAGAGAAAGCAATAGTGCTTGAATTTCTCCCAACTCATTTCAGCTCTGTGACACAGAGGGGCTAGGCTAAGACAGGAAAGCCTTTGGTTTGTTGTATTTCTGTTGTTAGTTTTTCTGTGTTCAGCATTATCCATTGATACCAGTTTGATTTTTTTCCCCTGTAGATTTTTATGAGCCTAATTATTATACTCTGATTCATTTTCTCAGGCTATGAGCAAATGTAGTACCCTAAGTTTTCTAAACACAAATCTGTATGAAGAATAAGGGGGCAGTACCAATGGATGCTTGACTTATTTTCCCCTTAAATCCAAGCTGTCTTCACAGAGGTGATCCTCCGTCTTCCCTCCTGTTATTCTAACCTCCGCCTTTTCTTCATCCTCCATGTAGAGCCACAGAGGCAAACCTACCTCCTTCCTAACTACAAAAATGTTCTTTTCCAGGGCCAGTTTATCTTTAAGGTGCTGAACCTATTTTGCAAGTAAGCTAAGCTCTGGTTCTGACACTACAAATTTTTGGAAACCCCTGGGAGAAATCAGTAAAGGCATTTAGCATGTACCAATCCACACAAGCACCAAGTTTAGCCAACAACTCTGTGTTGAATAGATCAAGAGAGTCGGAGTGCTGCCTTAGGCCCCCCTGAGCATTCCTGCCACTGGAATGTAACACGCCAGCCAGAGAGTGAGAAGTACAGCCTATGCAACTCCCTTTCACTGCATTCAAATTTCAAATGCTCACTCACCATCTCCTCAGACTCCAAGACTTTGTGAGAGTTAGAAGGATAACTGTGGTTACCCACCACCCGACCCACGAGCTTCCCTGTGCACGTCAGCATTACAGTGTCAGTATTTGCTAATCCGTGGTCAATGCTGGTCAAATAATCCCTACAGGGAGGACAGATTCAGGCCACTAGAGGTGGGTATTTGAGTCATCCTAGACCTCTACACGACAGAGCTAATTCATATTCATGATGCATGCTTTTTTATTAGGGGTTGTGTTTGAAGTCTCTTATCTCCAATAGTTTATGATGTCTGTAACCTTCCATGTTTTCTCCTGATAAATAGGAATGTAGCTTCACTGCCACCTCCTGGAATATCTCTGCTCCTGGTCCCAAGTTGTTCTCAATGATATTAGCCAGAGTCAGGTTTGTCATTTATGCCCTAGTTATGGTAAAGTTCATGTAATTACCTGCCATCTCTCATACCATTTAGATGTCTGGGAAGTCAAATCTAACAGCAATTAAAACGTCTAAAGAGCTTAGAAGATGAAAGAGAAGATAGAGAGCATTTAAGACTTTTTTTTTTTTTTTAAAAGGGAACCAAACGTTTTATGTAGAATACAAAATTGTTGACACATCGTAAAAAAAAATGTAGGTGTGTGAACAACCGTTTATAGCAATGGAAAGTGTATTTTACTTTGATCAAATAAATAATGCTGGAATATTCACTATAAGAATGGCAGCCTCTGACATACTTCACCCTTCAAAGTGTTAGGGTGTGTACACCCCTTCTCATCCCTCCTCAGTGAAGGCAGGCAGGCCCCCTATGCTGGTTTACGGAACTTAGCACCCAATGCCAAATTTTGTTGTGGCTGAAATTGGCTCACAGAGCTTAAGATTGAGCTTTTCAAAATTCAAATACGTGTATGAGAGAACTAAACTTTGGCTAGTTTAAACAGTCTCTTCTGCAAGGCATAAGGACATTGGAAGAGCTGTGGTCTAAGTAACTTTGAAGACAGGTCTTAGCCAAAGCTGAATCTTCTTCATTCTGTTCATCCATGTTATGTTAAAGGCTAAACTGTTAATAGTGTACATGCAGTTATTTTGAGTAGAGGAATTTAAAATCAGTACTCTTGAGTGTGGCAATTTAATGTAAAAAGATGTGATTTTTGATACCTTTATAAATGAACTCACATTAGCTTTGATAAAGTGACATATCTAAGCATTTGAATCTTGAGTCGTTGCTTGTGAGTAAGTAGTTGAACTTGGTTCAAACATCAAACAGAATACTAAGCACCAACACAAAGATTACTGTCAAGTTCTTCTGGATATACACGCTAAATGAGACAACAAAGACTTAGCTCATTTATTTTTTTTATAAAATCTTGCTCACTTAATAGAAACGACTGATACAAAGTTGTTGACATGTTTTCTTGGTATAAAAAGTAGAAACATGGCTGAATCAAAATACATACTTTGTTAGAAAAGTTTATACTTCTATTACTAGACTAATGACTTCCTTTTAATTTGGATGTCTGTCTGACCCACTGGCAGGGGTTGGCCCTTGGTCTGCTATAGAGCGCCTTGAAGCTGTCTGTGCAGATGGACGTCCCGCTGGTCCACTACTCTTCACTTTTCCAAATCAGGAGAACTCAACAGTGGTAGCTACTGTGGTCTGTCCTCGGAGGTTCTGAGCTGTGCATATGTAGTAGCCTGCATCAATGGTCTCAAAGTCTTCAACAGTAATGACACTCTGGGAGATTCTTGTGGTGTGTCCCAGTCCTCTGTGAATCAGTCTCCAGGTGTCTTGAATGGTCACAGGCCTTGCGTCCTGTTTAAAGATGGCACACAGACTGAAACCAGATTAACAGCTCCCGTCCACCCGATCCATTCAGCACAAACTCACTGAAGGCTGCTTGGTATGCTGAGCTCATAAGCTTGGTTTTTTTGAGTGCATAATTACTCAAGGCTGTCATTTTTCCAAGTGGGGTCTTGAATTTCAGAATGTTCTTTTTGTGATTTCTTTTTGCTTTTTATATGTAAAATGGATTATGCTTAAGCATAAATGCATGGGCAGAATCTTTTTCCATTGTATCACCCTCACACTGCCAACTTTCACTGCCACGTGGTTCTTGTTTATGGAATTTAAGGTCAAAAACCCCAAAGCACTGGCTCTGTAAGTGAAGAAGAGACTCCAATTTGGGAGAGGCAGGAAAGAATGAGGGTTCCTTGACACTGCAGAGGGAGGCAAATTGTACCAAGGGAGGCTAAGATGATGCCCTAGACAGCATGGGCCTCTATTCTAGAAGACCGTGGCTTGTAAGATCTATTTCAGGCAGCTGCAGCAATGAGTCACCTTATAAGGGTAATTATAATATCACGTAATGGCTTTTTCTCCTAACAGCAATGTCAAAGGTCATTCTATTGAAAAGCAAGAATGTCTAAGTGTGAAAATGTATTTAAAACAACAACCTAGCATCTAGATGCTGGAAAGTTCTACCCTCTGGGATCCTCATTTTCCACCCCTCACAGGCTAAGCAGAGATCACACTGGCTACCTAGCGTGTCTTGGGAGACCACATCTCCTCTGGCAACAAAGTTGGTAGCAGAGATGTTTATTTCAGTGAGCAGACTGAGGACGCCGCTTTCTTTTATAGAAGTCTGTTTTTAAATGGATGCTGACCTCATATCACCTTGTGAACAGGGTCTGTGTTTATATACCCCCTTGGAGACTGTCTGCTCCAAAGCTTTACACAGGCCTTGTGTGGAGATCCATGGCCTGCGGGTGCCTACCTCTCTCCCACTCACATTGTTGAAGCTGTGTGCATTGTGAAAGATTCCTGGAAGAGGTTAGGGCAGCCTAGAGTGGACCTAGAAGATGATGATTGAAAGCTGAGGAGGAGCTTTGAACATTGCACATAAAAGCATCCTGAGCGGTTGCCTGATACAGCCATCCACTCTTTTTTTTTCTCCTTTTTCTTTAAAACAAGAAATTTTGAAGTAGACTCAACTATCTTAGAAGGCAAACATTCCCTGACTCCTCTCTTATCATAAGCCTTGTATGGTCTCTCTCACTAAGTGAGAGCCAGCTGAGGCTGGGTGTGGCACTTACCTTCTGCCCAGGAAAGATCCACCTGAATTCTACCTCAGCATCAGGCTCCCCTAGGACAGTGCAGAGCACGCTGATGTCGTCTCCGCCTCTCACTTTGTTGGAGGAAGCCAAGATGGTTGTTGATGGAGGGCCACTGGGAACTGGGAACAAGCAGGAGACAGAGTAATGAGATCCATAACTGTTGGTAAAGACCCACATACGTTCTCTCTGGGAAGAGGAAACATTTTCTATAGCTTCATGAGGCCAATGCTAGACAGCCTTTTTGATTGCTTTAGAACAGAGGTTCTCATCCTTCCCAATGCTGCAACCCTTTAATACAGTTCCTCATTGTTGCGGTGACCTCCAACCATATTTTTGCTGCTACGTCATAACTGTAATTTTACGGTTAAATCAATTTATATAGTTGTGTTTTCTGATGATCTTAGGTGACCCCTGTGAAAGGGTTGTTCAACCCCAATGGGGTCATGACTCACGGGTTGAGAAACGCTGCCTTTGAAGCTGCCTCTGCCTCTCTACCTCAGTCATCCAGAATTCAAGCTCCCCATCCCCATGCTTGTGGTCATGGAGGAGCTAACAAGTTGACCAGGGTCACGTGAAAACAGAAAAGGTTTAGTAGCAGATGAGACTAGGAAAAGAGTAAGTGAAAGCAGCCAAGCTGGGCAGATATGTGACATCCACTATCGGAAGAGGTTCAAATATGCAAATGAGAAAAATGTTTGCTTGCAGGACAGCCACAAGTCCTACCTGTGTTTCTAGTACAGCACCCTAACATCATGACAGAAATATGTCTTTATTATGGTCAGGCCACTCAATGGATAATTTTGATGGCAACCTTGAGCAAGGAGATGTGCTAGGAACTGGGACTACAAGAGCAAGCCAGACAGATGGTGGACTGAGCACTCACGGCCTACACCCTACAGAGTAAGCAGCCACTAAGTGGACAGCTATAATGCTTCCTTTGAACTTGGAAGACGTCCAGAGTGAGCCTTAAGTTAACGTAGACTGAGAATCAGGCAAGCAGCTGAACTGAAGTCTCAGTACTGAGGTTAAGAGAGACAGGAGATTCCTGAGCAGTCTCTGAGCTAATATGAGGTGACTCAGAGGAGAGGACAGCGAGGCCAGGGCAGTGGCATCAGCCACGCAAGCCCCGTCAGGACTTTGTGTTTCTGTAGGTAAGAATTGGGCTGACTGTATTGATTGGAACCGCAGTCAGCACCTGTGCAGAACATGGTTTGGAAAATAAAGTGGGCATTGTTATGGGAGGAAGGTATTCTTAGTAGGAGTAGCCAGAGATGATGATCGCTTAAGTAATTGGATAGGGATTAGAAATAGATCTGAAACTAATGCAATGGCGTTGAAAGGGTTGGGTTTCTGGTGTGGCCATTCACGCTAGGTGAATGATGAGCAACCATCCCTGAGGTAGAGAGCACGGGGGAGCCATGCCTTCAGGGTAACACTGAGTTTACTGCTGGGCGTGGGACTGGGGCATTGAAGGTCCTCTGGAGCATGTGAGCACAGATGCTACTTGGACACATGGTCTTTACCTCAGACCTGGGCCACAGATGCACATGTAGGAAATTATTAGTTCACAGCTATGGGTAGAAACGAGCATTTCCACAAAGGGATCCAGGCATAAAGAAAGAAGGGCACCTTAGGTAGGCACTTCCACAGTTAGAATCTAAAGGAAATGCTAGAATTTTTTTTTTTTTTTAGTTTTCATGAGGCTCCAGGTTCAATTCCCAGTTCTCCCAAAACAACAATGGAAGTGCAAAGAGGGGCTGTAAAGATGGATTAGCAGTTAAGAGCACTTGCTGCTTTTCTAGAGGACCTGGCTTTGATTCCCAGCACCCAAGCCACTCCAGTCCCAAATGATCCATTGCCCCCTTCTGGTCTCTTTGGGAACTGTACACATTTGATTTCTATACATACATGCAGGCAAAACATCCATCCATACAATTTTTTTTCTATTTTTTCAAATTATCAACAATCTGTTAATAAAATTTAAAAGAACTGGAAATCAAAAGGGGCCGAGTGAAGGGACTTCACTTGAGAAGTGGATCTAGTAGGAAGGCGACCTGTGCTGTCTGCTGGATGTAATGCCATTAGACTTCTGAGGTCTCTGGCAAAGGCTGATTTTATAAGGTACAGAGGGAACAGCCAATCACATGGGGATGAAAGGAGGGAAATATGAGTCCGGAAATACAAAGGCTTTTAGAGTATTTGGCTGTGGTGGAGAAAGAGATGACCTCTGTGGAGAGTTGGGAACCATCAAACTGGATTATTGGAATTATTTAGACTATTAGAAACCCTGGCATACCAAATAAGTCCTCTGCAGAGAATGGAAGGAATTACTGAACCCAAATTTTGTCTTTAAAAGCAGCAAACTTGGGAGACACACCTCTGTCCACAGGGAAGCACCTTGCTGTAGAGAAATTTACCACATGGCTCCCTATTTCCTCATACATGCAAGAGTTCTCAGAAGACACAAAAGTTATACAGAAGGGGCTACAGTAGAGGGTACACTCTCCAGGAAGTCAGGAGGAGGGAGGCAGGCTCAGGAGAATCTTGTCAGGGAAGGGAAGTATTATGGGGTCTGTAGAAAGATCTGCTCATTAGCCCCTCCCTGTGCCATCAAGCTAGGGCAAAAAACGCCTTGGAACAGTTGTGAGTGGTGGGCTGCAAAGAGGAGAGCTGAGGGGAACCCGTGGTTGGAACTGGGGGAGCGAGGGATGGGACCTACATCTGACCAGTGTTTGTCATTGTGTTTGAGGGTAGAATGGGGGTGGCTGATGAACAGGCCAACGGGTTCAGGGAGACACTGAGGTCGTCCTGAAAATGTCATGGCAAGAAAGACAACTGTCAAATGATGACAGGGAGGACAGGAAATGAGAAAGCTCCCTGGAACCACAGCCTGCACCATGGAGGAGCAGAGGTTCCTAATAGAGGGTGACAAAACAGGGACCGGAAGTAGGAATGGGCACAGACAGGATGCCAGCCCCAAGGTGGGAAGTGAATGGTGATGCTAGTAAAGGCTAGTCCTAGGGGAGACTGGGGCGCAAGGGACTTGCCAATCAAACACAGGCAGAATGAGAGACGATGCGGAGCAGGGGATACAGACCTTAGACCATTCCGTGTCTTTTTATTTCCCTCCCAACAAGCAGGCAGTGGTAATCTAGGTTGGGGGATAAAGGCAGACTCACCCTCTACATAGAGCAGCTGATACTTGACGGAGATCTGAGACTTGCCCCCGGCTTCCGCTTTGCAGTAGACCACACCCTGGTGATCAGACCGAGGCTGAAGGTACACAAAGCCTCTCTTCATGTCATATACAATGTCCGTTCCATTGGCAGGGATTTCTTTGGCGGGAAACTCCCTGTGGAGCGTGACTTTGGCTGACGGTGCTGTCACTCGACAAGGGACCACAGCCTGTCTGTCTGGGTTCAGGTAGACAACATCAAAGTAACTGGGAGAAGGCACAAACAGCTCTCCTTTCTCTGCAGAAGAGAAGACACAGGCTTAATGACTAGACAAAAATGAAGTGAGGGTGTCTTGATGATCCTTAAAATTGGCACAAGGATGAGACAAAACTGACAAGCACACTGGGTCTCTAAGGAAAGGCTGGCTTAAAACAAAAAAAAGAGTAGGGAATTGTTTGAATCCTATAATTTAGCTATAATTTAGATGCTGACTGGCCCCTAGAGGTTTGTCAGTTAAAGACTTGGCTATTGGAAGTTACTCCGGGTTGGTGGAAGGGTTTTAGGTCAGTACATACGTGCTCTTCAAGGTACTGGTGAAATACTAGCCTCCTTTTCTCTCTCCCCAAATTCCTGACAATAACACTTGTCTCAGCACAGGACTAAAGACATGAGGTCAATTAATCATGGACATGAACCTCCAAAACCTAACTCTTAGGAAATTAATTCTATTAGGTATTTTTTATCCTAACTTTGGAAGGGTAACTTACCTATCTCCCTTATCTCCTTAAAGGAAAAACCATAAGGATGTTATTTCAGCTTAGAACCATGGGTCACACTGATGAAGCAAGGAAGGAGACAGATTTCCTTAAGTTAAAAATAAAAAAAAAATAAAAATAAAGAGTTTGCTTTTAGTGTGTGTGTGTGTGTGTGTGTGTGTGTGTGTGTGTGTGTGTGTGTGTGTGTGTGTGTACATACGTGTGCGCACACCTGTGGAGGCCAGAAGAAAATGTTGGATCCTCCTGGAGTTGTATTTACCAGCCGTTGTGAGCCACCTAATTCAGGTCCTATGAAAGAACAGCAAATGTTCTTCCCTGCTGAGCCATCTTTCCAGCCCCATCAGAAACAGTCATAAGACCTTGAACTTTTCTGTGCTTCTGTGTGGAGAATGATCCTCATAGCCAAGAGCCAGAAGCTGCTAATCAGAAGGGCATTTCTTATACAGTTGAGATCCGAGGGAAGGGTCACCATAATGACATTACTGCCCTCACACCTAACCCAGAAGATAGAGTATATACCAAGGCTAATGGAGGAGACTGGGACAGGGACACAGAGAAACCTGCCATCTCAGGGATGGCTTCTGCTTGGCTACCATGTAGTTAGGGACTTTCCCCCAGTATCAGACAGACAGACAGGCACACACACACACACCCTTCTACAGTGCAGCCTGTCAGATTTTAAACCCTAGATGACATTTCTGTTTCACAGAGAGGAAACAGGTGAGAACTGTCTTACAACATCCCTAGGACAGCAAAAGGATTTGGGGTTGGATTTTGGAGCAAGGGTTTCTGTTGTTTGTTTGGTTTGGTGTGACACATTAAGTCCTTTGTTTTCTGCATTGTTCTGTAAAGGGATATTACAGTAATTGCTGAGAGAACTCTCTAGGGCTAATCACAGAACACTTGTTAAATTGTTTCCTGTGTTTCCCTTTCAGTGTTCTGAAGCAAGCAATTATTCTTGGCTTTCTCTCTCGCCAGCCTTCTGTGTTACCATTGTCTGATAATTCAGGTTGGGCGTAGGATTCCTGGAAACAATATCAAGGGTCTTCAGGGGCAGAAGTTCTTTGGTTCCAGGACCAAGTTCAGAAACACAGAAGTGCTTCTATGGGAAAAGCTTAAAGGTCGTCATTGCCAAGCTCTGTACTAACTAACCAGACTGGGTGATTTTGTTACTTTGTAAATTAACTTTCCACCAGTGCCTTTCTGATGTGTTCAAAATCTTTGTTCACACAGAGAAAATATATGTAGCCTTGGATGTGTTACTCTCACTGTGCTTTAAAACCTCCATTTGTTGGAGCAGAGACTGAAGGAAGGGTCATTGGGGACTGCCCCACCTGGGGATCCATCCTGTCTGCAGACACCAAACCAAACAACTGTTGCTGTTTCCAACAGGTGCTTGCTGACAGGAGTCTGGTGTGGCTGTTCCCTGGGAGAACCTGACCAATGCAGATGTGGATGCTTGGTTCCAACCATCAGACAGCTCAGGCTCCCTGGTGAGGGAGGTGACCGAAGGACTGGAGTAGCGGAGGGGATTGCAACCCCATAGGAAGACCAATGTCAGCTGGCCGGACCACCCAGTGCTCCCAGGGACTAACCACCAACCAAGGAGTGTACAGGGAGGGACCCATGGCTCCAGATACATATGTAGCAGAGGATGGCCTTGTCTGGCATCAAAGGGAGGGGAGGCCCTCGGTCCTGTGAAGGTTTGATGCCCCAGCATTAGGGGAATGCATGATGGTGAGGTGGGAGTGGGGGGGGGGCACCCTCATAGAGGCAAAGGAGGGGGGGAGAAAGCAGATGTGGAATGGGGAGGTTGTGGAGGGGTAACTGGGAAGTGGAATATCATTTGAGATATAAACAAATGGAATGATTAATAAAACAACAACAACAAAAAACCCAACAAAATAAAATAAAACCTCCATTTGTAAAGAGCAAATAATATTAAAGCCACATCTCTTGAGTAGCTGAGAATGTGGCTCTGTGATAGACACTTGCCTGGGATATAGAAGGCCTACACTCAGTCCCTACCACTGCAAGAAAATAAAGATTAAAGCAAAAAAGAAAGAAAACAACACAGAATTCTATGACTGTAGGATTGTAGAGACAACTTTGGTTGTGAGGTTTGATGAGTTATCTGCCCCACTTAGCAAAGCCAGTAGATTCAGAGATCAGCTTGAATTTCAGAGTGCAAAAATACTCTCATTTTCTGTTGTACAATGCATGCTTTGGGGAAAAATGAATTTATATCAGTTGCCTTAAAAATATTTGGAGAGCAGGAGTATGGCTCAATGGTAGAGAACTCTCCTAACATGTGAAAGGCCCTGGGTTCAAGACTCAGTATTACATATAAACACACACACACACACCCTTCTCTCTCCCCCCCCTTCTCTTTCCCTGTTGTCCCTCTCTCTCTACCTCCCCCACAGCAGTAACTTCCATCTTTAAATAGAAATGTGTTGAGGTTCTTTAAAAAAATTATAGGTTACACGCCCCCCCCCCCCGTCAAATGTGCTTGTATCTATTCATGTATCATATTGCTTTATAAACTAACACATGGAGTTTTATCCTTTTAAAAGTCAAAGTTAATAGCCTAAA